>JAPFBL010000077.1:1312500-1817500 GCA_026182355.1 Hermatobates lingyangjiaoensis | reverse complement strand
TATTAAAGAGTATGCTAATCTTCATTTTCGTTCGTTTTTTATTTAATTTCTCCAGTTTTCTAAACTTGGTTTTTAACTCTTCGGGTAAACTAATAATAATAATTCGGGTAGAACATTCAACCCTATTAAGTGGTCTTAGTCAGAGTCAAAAACCCAACAGAAACACTAGAAGGTGAGATAAATCATGGTAAGGAGTTGAGAGGAGTGGGAGGGAAGAGTGGTATTTTAAAAGGGTGTAAAGTGCAGGAAAGGACAATAGTCCAGGTAGGGATGTTTGGGGAAACAAAGAAGTACAGTAAGAAAAAGTAAAAAGCTATCCGCATGCTGTCAACTCTCTTAGAAGAGACTATTGCCCTCGTTAACACTGAGTCAAGTTTGAACAAACCAGTACTAATGTTTATAATATTTCATCTATTAAATTTAATCATAGAGGATTCGATAATATCTCTTAACAACACTAATTGTTCACAGGTAATAAGTTTAGCTCCGGTGCAATCAATATGATGAATTTCATTGTTTATATGCAACAATAAGGTGATGCTTATTTCACTTTGTAGTTTGATCATTGATTTCAGCATCGCAAGACGAAATTTTTGTTTACAAAAATTATTTTTGACATTTAGAACGTAAATATGATGCGTTGCTCTTAGACCAAAACCAAACTTTTTTCAAACTTTTTTTTTATTTACAAAAATATGATTATGAGTTTACAATAACAAAAATTATGAGTTTAATTCAAACTTAGAATCATCAGTATTATTGAAAAGCATGCATGAAATTCATAGAAAGGACTAAGAGAATATAACAGTGTATCTATGAGTTATAGACTCCTGATGACAAATATCCAGAAGTGGGTGTCCGTTGAAAATAAAAAAACTTTAATTTAAATAAATTTTAATACTTTTAATAAGTTAAATTATTACTTTAATTTATTATTTATTCATTTACTTACTTTTAATAAATTTAAAATTAATTGTACTGATAATCATTTTGTATTTTTTTTTCTTTACTGAAGGTAAATAATAATGGGAACACTGCAATATATGCATTAAAAAAGTGTTGATTGTTTACAATATATACTTTATATATTACTTAATTATTCAATAATTATACTCGTAATAGATATAAAACTTTGAATTTTGAATTTTTAAATATCAACTTTTATGATTTTTTTTTGTTTTTCGAAGCATACAAGGTATGTTTGGTTTTAAAGGGGAGGGAGCTATGCAGTGTGATTTTATGGTTGGCTGAACAAGGAAAGCGTTATGGCTGATGTAGATTTTCATGCAGAAATCACGGAAATGTGTATGCTTGAAATGTGCTTCACTCATTGGTTTTGTCGATGTGCGGAGTAGCGGGAGGAGGGGTGAAGGGGATCAATTGGACTGTAGATGGATTTTTCCGATTGGTCGATGCCAGCTAAAGTTAGCAAAGTCGATTGGAAAAAGAGAACAGTGTTGCTTTGGCAAGAATATTTCAAATTGACCTAGTCAGTCTCATTAGAGTATTAACTCTCCTCAACCGTACATCACACTCATTACTCATTCCATCATTAATAAACTTTAAAACATTAATTTTTTTATTCTTTATAACGACATATAATTTATGTAATCTCTTTTACAATATAAATATACTCATCAAGTATTCGCGTTATTTAATTTTTTATTCATTCTAGCTTCCATATTAACATGCATAAATCAAGGTGGTATATTACAGCATTATAATAATTATCATCTCTAGATGCATTATTCATGTTAATACCTATACATATATTCAAAAGCATTATTGTATATCAGATATAATCGCACTATTGCATAAAATATAACAATATATTGTTTAAATAAAACAATTCGAAGTTAATATTAATCGGGTTTCTGTCAGTATTCTAGTCTCAAATCAAACTCTCAAATACGAAAGTTTTGGTTTTTATTTCTTCTTCGTAGACAGAAATAGAAAAATCTCGTAAGAAATTGAAATAGAGGAGACTATATATTCACATAAGTATATAATCTTCCAGATTATTTTCTAGAAATTACCAGCTTTGTGTGTTTTCATGTTACTAATTATGTACTCTGGTTAATCGAGTATTCAGCAAGGATTGGTTCAAGTGTTTCACTTTTCTTATTAGCTGCAGTGCATCACATGGTACAAGCTTGGTAGATGATCGCTTCGAAAATATTGTAAACATAAGATAGATTCTCCAGTCAGTTAAATAACAAAAATTATGAATTTAATACAAACCAAGAATCATCATTATCATTGAAAATCATACATAAAAGCCTATCATCAACTTACAATTTATTGATTACTGCAAACAATTTCTATGCATAGATTAATCATGTCTTAGAAATAACTTCTATCAAACTTCATTTTTTTTTTCATAAAACTAAATTAATATTTAACAATCCATGCATATTTTCTATATGAAACAGTCGCTTTTTGATTTGCATAACGACAGAGGGAAACAAAAACGTCTAGAACCTTTATAAAATTAAAATGGGTAAAAATGGAACTAAAAGCCAAGCCTCTGACCGTTTTTTTTTTTTTTTTAATATAACAGTGCAAATTTTTTTATGGGTTTGACTTTTATTTTATTTTTGCATATACCAAAAAAGGAAAATCAATAAAGTAAATTAGTGAAAACTGGATAATTAAAAAAATTACGATTAAAAAGCAATACAAACTTTTACTACAGTTGCGTTAACTATGTACGAGTATAACACTGTCTCTCTCTCTCTATCTCTCATTCTCTCTTTCACTCTCTCTCTCTCTCTCTCTCTTTCTCTCTTATATATATATATAATGTTTTATTAAAGAGTATGCCGATTTTCATTTTTGTCCTTTTTCTGTTTAATTTTTCAAGTTTCCATAAAGTACTCTTTAATAAAACATGTTTAAATGAAGGTCTGCTCCCAAAATATACTAATATATATATTTTAATATATACAAAGAAACATAGAGAAATAAAAAGAACACACTTATAGTCTCTAATTTTCGGTTGAACCATCTTCAGGAGAGATAAGACAGAGAGCCACCAGCCCCCCCCCCCCCCCACCCCCCAAAGGATAATATATATATTAGTATATGCAGATAAATCACAATAAACACGTGATGCAATCAATGAAAACAAACCACAAGGAAAAAAAAGAAAACAGATGGAAAAAAATGCTCTGAGGCCTTTCAATTTATGTCATCAGAGAGCAAACAAGGTAAGAACTAGAAAGTAACATAAAAGGTATGTACAAGGAAGGTAACTAAACAGCTGGGAAAACAAGAGTCGAAAAGGCATAATAAGAGAAAAACAAAAAATACCCAATACAATTAAACAATGCAAAATGAACAATAAGAAAATTAATTAAAATAAAAAATATAAAAATATAAATAGAATAAGAAACAAGTGTTATATATAATTCCTAACTATAAACAATATATAATAAATATAAACAAATAGATACAAATTAAATTAATGCAATATCAAAAAATAAACAATATAAAATTATTAACAAAACAAGAATACATGAGAAAGTAATAAGTCAAATAAAAATTATGTTCTATTATTAGAATCCACAATCTGGTCAGAGTTCATGTTCAACGTTGCGAGTACATTTCGAAGGTCACTTTTTTACAAACTGCACAGCACTGGACTTGATGTTTACGTAATATGTATATATATATATATATATATATATATATATATATATATACACATTGCTAAATTAACAAATTAGCTTACAAAACAGACAAAATATTTGATTTAGGATAATTTTGTTTTTGACCAGTTTTTAATCCATAAGTTAATTAAAATAATAATTTTTATGAAAGTATAATTTAAATCAATGATTTCACATGAATCTGTACTACCCTTTGAAAAAACATTGTACCAGTTTTTCATATTTATACTCCTGGACTCATTCTCAAAAGTGAGTTCATTTTTTATCATTTTTAAATCTGTTTTAAAATTATTTTGTATCATTCTTATTTAGCTCTTTAAATTCAGTTTCTATTCTTTTCATTTTTTTATCCTTTTAAATTGTATTTAATGTATTTTTACATCTTTTGATGCTATTATTTGTTATGATTATATTCTTTCATTTTTAGTTATTTTATTCCTTGACAGTGCAGCCTATCCTTCTAAAATCGAAACTTACACTAACAGACAGACTACACCTGACGATGACCAATGTAATTATGGTCAAATGATCGATGTCATTTGGACAAATAATGTGGAAACTCAACCAGAAGATCGAAAAATCACCCGCTCTTGATTTAACTTGATCTCTCTGTCTTGAAAATGACTGGAGCATCGACAGTCGAAACGCGTCGACAAACATGACCCGTTGTTCTAACAACGAAAATAAGATCTTTCGCAAACTGAAAAAAGTTGCAAGGAAAATTCTCCAAAGGAAATACTCTATCGTGTTCAACAAAACCTGTCTATCTGAGAGACTGGTTGTTCCCTTTAATCAAACTCTAAGAGACATCCCGGTATTTTTGAAAAAAATGGATATTTCAGTTGTTTTCAGTAGTGGTGGGAAATTATTAAACAGACTTGTAAATAATTGTGAAAGAAAAGAAAAGGAAGGTTGTTTTTATAGGATTCCTTGTAGAGATTGTGATTTTTCATATGTTGGACAAACGGGAAAAAGTTTGCTTACTAGAGTGAAGCAACATAAATACACTATTAGGCGGCAAGAAGAATCAAGTGCCTTGTTCCAACATATTAATTCAAAAAATCATTCAATAAAATGGGAAGATTCCAAAGAATTGATATTTCTCTCATCTGATGTGGAAAGGAACTTAGTAGAAAGTGCCCTAATTAAGTATAATTTTGATAAACTAATAAATATAAGTCATGGGCTTTTTAGATTGGATGAAATTTTAATTGAAGGTATAGTTAGGCAAATTGGTCCTGTGGGTGACCTTCGAAATGTACTCGCAACGTTGAACATGAACTCTGACCAGATTGTGGATTCTAATAATAGAACATAATTTTTATTTGACTTATTACTTTCTCATGTATTCTTGTTTTGTTAATAATTTTATATTGTTTATTTTTTGATATTGCATTAATTTAATTTGTATCTATTTGTTTATATTTATTATATATTGTTTATAGTTAGGAATTATATATAACACTTGTTTCTTATTCTATTTATATTTTTATATTTTTTATTTTAATTAATTTTCTTATTGTTCATTTTGCATTGTTTAATTGTATTGGGTATTTTTTGTTTTTCTCTTATTATGCCTTTTCGACTCTTGTTTTCCCAGCTGTTTAGTTACCTTCCTTGTACATACCTTTTATGTTACTTTCTAGTTCTTACCTTGTTTGCTCTCTGATGACATAAATTGAAAGGCCTCAGAGCATTTTTTTCCATCTGTTTTCTTTTTTTTCCTTGTGGTTTGTTTTCATATTAGTATATATAATAATATATATAATTTTAATTTATTATAATTATATAATAATATATAATATAATATTATTATATATAATAATATATATATTAGTGTCCTTAGGCAGCAGTCTCTCAGATAGACAGGTTTTGTTGAACACGATAGAGTATTTCCTTTGGAGAATTTTCCTTGCAACTTTTTTCAGTTTGCGAAAGATCTTATTTTCGTTGTTAGAACAACGGGTCATGTTTGTCGACGCGTTTCGACTGTCGATGCTCCAGTCATTTTCAAGACAGAGAGATCAAGTTAAATCAAGAGCGGGTGATTTTTCGATCTTCTGGTTGAGTTTCCACATTATTTGTCCAAATGACATCGATCATTTGACCATAATTACATTGGTCATCGTCAGGTGTAGTCTGTCTGTTAGTGTAAGTTTCGATTTTAGAAGGATAGGCTGCACTGTCAAGGAATAAAATAACTAAAAATGAAAGAATATAATCATAACAAATAATAGCATCAAAAGATGTAAAAATACATTAAATACAATTAAAAGGATAAAAAAATGAAAAGAATAGAAACTGAATTTAAAGAGCTAAATAAGAATGATACAAAATAATTTTAAAACAGATTTAAAAATGATAAAAAATGAACTCACTTTTGAGAATGAGTCCAGGAGTATAAATATGAAAAACTGGTACAATGTTTTTTCAAAGGGTAGTACAGATTCATGTGAAATCATTGATTTAAATTATACTTTCATAAAAATTATTATTTTAATTAACTTATGGATTAAAAACTGGTCAAAAACAAAATTATCCTAAATCAAATATTTTGTCTGTTTTGTAAGCTAATTTGTTAATTTAGCAATGTGTATATATATATATATATACATATTACGTAAACATCAAGTCCAGTGCTGTGCAGTTTGTAAACAAGGTTTCTGTATTGGAATGATGAAGTTATTTGGCGAAGGGAGTGTACGATAATGGGATGTCATGTACAGACGAGGTTCTCTGTTCAAAGCAATCTTTGTCTCTCTTCCAATTACCGGTTTGTTTTTTTTTATTTTTTTGCTAAATAAGCTATCACTACTCCTATCATTCACTGTTCAATCGTTTTCATGTTGTTTTCAACCAACAGAAGTCACTGTTGCATTTGCCAGACACTTGGTAAATTAATTCAATAAATGTTAAATCAAATTTGAAAACCATCAAAACTAAATTAGATTTGTATGTTAAATTTGCAATTTTATAAATTTATTATATTCTACATTATTTTTACAATTATTTACATTAATATACATTATATATATTTATTATACTATTTTATTTAGTATAACATATTTATTATAAAGTATACTATATATAATATGTACAATATTTATTCTTTGATATTTGAAATAATTATAATATAATTATTATATAATAGTAAACGTGCCAGTTTTTGACAGATACTTTTGAAGAATTTGGAGATGATACATGGTATTCCAAAATATCAGTACAAATTATAGAATATCATTATTAGTACAGTGTTAAGTAGATGCCTTTGTACATACCACATTAGCTATCTGTCATTCAGGTTCATGGAAGAAAAAAGAGTTAGAACCTCTGACTTTTGAGAAAGCAAACTACATTTGACCATGTGAGAAAAACTAGGTCTCACTCACTTCAATTCCTGCGCTAGATGGAGTTTCCCCTTTCGAAACAGACCCTGACAGGACATTGCAATCGTTTGAATAAAATGGATAGTGGCTCAGTATCAATGGTATGAGTACAGACCCCATAGTACCACATCCGGTCATGATGTCCGCCTCTATAGCATATCTGTACAGAGCACGAACTCAGAGTCATGCCCCGTTGGACATTTTGGGGCACTCAAGGTTTGTAACATGAAATTTGTTAATGCTACTAAATCGCAGCATGATTGGTGCTCCTACTTTATGTTTTTACTCATTAGCGGGTAGCCCAGGAGCAGTCACGGAGTCAAGAAATTCGGCAAAACGGATTGCTTCATCATCACTAATCACTCCCTTTACTGACTTGTAAGGTCTTTCTTCGTCTTGTTACAGCTTTTTTGTTGATTTCTTCTACCTGTTTATCAGTAAGAGTTGAGAATTGTTAGTTCACAAATCCAGTTATTCTGAATAGATACTAAATCTTGAACTCTGGGAAACACATTGCCAATTATCTCTTGCTGGGAGCTTAAATGCAAATGAAATTGAAATGAACTAACAGTACCTACTTACTATTCATGTATATTTTCAAAATAAACATGTATGTGAACTTGGCCAAAGATAGCTTAAAAGTCTATAAGTTCCCTTCTATGTTGAATTTTCAATCCATTTGAAGTTTAGATTTTAGGCTAGACATACACAAACCTACTTTCAAAGTTTAGCTTGCTTTGCCTTATGGTTGCTGAGTTTACTTGTGACAAAAGTTTACGGAAAAAGTGACAAAACGGATAAACCGACAGACAGAAATTTTTCTTAGTGTGGATTCGGTTTCTCTAATGTATGAAACGCAAAGGTAACTTGAAATGAGTCAGTTCTAAGCAATGTACAGAGAAAACCTTTTTTTTATTTATATAGATTATTATTTGTAAACTGAATTTTAAATTTTAGACTACAATGTTTTAAGCACAGAATGTGTTATAACTAATTATCCCTCATGTATTTCAGAATAGATAAAATTTATATTTTATTTATTTATTTATATGGTTATATAACAATTATACGAGTATAACAATTTAAATTCTCTTCTTTTATATAGTTATTAGAATATGTATAAGTTATGTGTTAAATAGATGTATAGCACTTTTACCCGACATGAGTAAATATGTTAAAATTCTTTTCGTGAGTCAATTTGTGTATTGTTTTTTTATCCAATAATAGAACAGCAATTATTTTGAAGTAACTTTAGTTAGTTTATGTGCTTTACGTTTTACATATCATTCCTTATCTCTGATGAATATGAACTAAAAGGGATGTTCCCAAAGTTCTAGAAATTTAGCGATAACTTTTATTGTTTTGCTAATTTTCGTGAATATTACGATGTAGTTATTTAACATAATCCCCATTTAACTGAATAAGTTTATCCCAACTATGAACTAACTTTTTTAAGCTGTCTTCAAAAAACTTTTTCAGTGACTCCTCAATCCAACTATAGCAGGTTTTACAACAGTTAAGCTTTCAAATCAGGTACAGATGATAATTACTGGGTGCAAAATCAGGGAAACAAGGTGGGTGCGGAATCAATACCTATAGTAAATCGTTTAAAACATACTTCGTTTTCCTTGCTGTGTGTGGTCTTGCATCATCCTGCTCCAATGACGGGCGCTTATGCAACTTTACAGGCCAATTTTTAACCAGAGCCTGTCGCAGTGGTCTGGATAATAACTTCCAATAATATTTTGCTTGATAATTCATAAAGACAATCCCTTCGCAATCTCAGAATACAATACTGTTTACTGCATGCGGAATACGCAACTGTCCACTCCTTAAGTGGATACCATTCTTCAGGTTTGCACCATTCTTTGGATTGACTTTTGGCCTCACGATTGAAATAACATACCCACGTTTTGATGGTGGTAATTATTTAGTAATAATTCAAGACTAAAATCTTAAATTTAAGATTTATCGTCGTTTTTATTTGATTTTATTTTATCAGTAATAAGATCGTTGTTTACCCATCCCTAGGCTCACACTAATTTTACGAATAGTCATTCGCCTGTCTTCTTTGAGTAGGTCTTCGACAGCAGTAATGTTTCTTTCGTTTACCGACGTGCATGGGCGTCAACGTTTATGCGTGTGGGTAGTCTTCTACTGATGTTCAACAGCTGATGTTCAATAAGCAGTTACTGATCATAAAAGGTGATGAGTAACTTCGCTTTGTATGTTCACAATGCTTACAGTTATATTGAAAAGACCTGTTACCACTTGCTCATCATAGATAAACAACGTTGAGCTTTGTTAGTTTTTGGATAAGCACCCTGGTAAATTGCTTGCTTACAGTTTATTTGGGTGCAGAATCGTTAATGAGTCAAAGCTATGTTTCTCATTAAGTTTGTACAACAAAGAAAAATGTGTAAAGGACCAATTGTGACCATTGATAGGAAGGAAATATGTGTTCCATTTTGCATCTAGGTTGATTATTTTAATGTACCTTAAATCAGATTTTTTTAAAAAGTGCTTCTTTCTTTAAAGTGCCGTCTAACTAGTGTTATTTTTCTGCCGGGTCAGTAGAACTTTAAGTTGTCTTTTGTAATTATAACTCTTTTTAGTTTTCAGATGTGATCCCCACATATGTCTAAGCACAGACATATATAAACATACACACCCACCCATCCATACACACACACGCACACACACGCACACACACACACACACACACACATAATATATTTGCGAAACATAATAAAGGGACCTCAAATCAGGTGTTTTCTTTGAAATCTCACAATCAAAATATCGACTTAATAGAGTCATTAAATAATATTCCATAAAATTATTAAATATAATTAAAAAAACGAAACTATTATGAACTGAAACGTTTTGCACACAACTTGTCTATATTAAAAAAAAAATATTTCTTTAGATTAAATAATTGGACTGAAATTGTTTTTTAATATTCAGTCAAGTATCAAACACTAATGATGTCTTGTTCCGCTTAGTTTTAGTTTTTTATGTAACAACATCGTTTATTATTATATCTTTTTATTTTAGCTGAAATTGTCCCTGTTTGCTGGTAGAATTCAGTGAATTTCATAACAACATAGGGAAAATAACATTGTTCCTGTGAATTTACTAATTAAAAACTTCATCGTTCCATATATCCCCTTCATGAACCCAATTTCAAAACTTCTTCATTGCCATTATTAAACAAGTATTTTTTTTTAAAAAAAAAACATAATTTAATGCTTTTATTTTAAAACTAATTACACAATTAAAAATGACGGAGTTGTATTCTACGGACTGTAGTTTATATAAAGGTGTATCATATAAACTGTCACTTTACGAGCATCGGAGGAGGCACATATCTGGTTTTTGAATTGCCGTTGTAAACCAGGTCTAAACTTACAAACATAGGGCTGTTTCAAATGGTTAGAGATTTTATTTATGTTTGTATTATTTCTCTTTTTTTGTTTTTTCATTTTTTATTTGGTTATCTTAGTACCCAATTTTTTTATTAGTTTAATGGACCTTAAACTTATGTTAAATAAGGTTTATAAACTTATGTAAATCACATAAATTTTTACATGTGATTTATTTGGCGTTTACCTTGTCAATCTTCTTGTTTTCTCGACTTGTAGTACTCGTATCATAGAGACTGTTAGTGTATCATTTGAATATAAAACCATCTATCTAGTCAATCTTTTCAACTTTAGATTCTTTAGCACATATCAAAATAAAATTGGTTCTTTAGATACATTATAAGAATGAAAAATCATAATACCTCGTGAATTTTCTTTTAACTTCACCTTATTTAGCACTTTAAGAATTTAATTGGTACATTAGATGCATTATTAGAATAAAACAATCTTACCTTGTCAATCTTCTCGTTTTCTCGACTTTTATTATCATAGATGGTTATTACATGAATGTCATTTGAGTAAAAAACAAATATAATTATTCTGAGGTAAAATATATAAACAAACAAAAGTCTCCACACAAATGAAGTTTTATTCAACAGCAACAACGCGTTTCGAACACTTTGTGTTCATCATCAGGAAGGCACTATAATGCAAATTATATCTAATCAGTTACAAAATTAGAGTGAAATAATAAAAATCAACTAAGAAAATTCAAGACATACCCAAGGATGTGGTACTGACGGGTTGGTCCAGTGAAAACAACAAGTAGGGAATAGATCCGCTGCGAAAGAATGGGGATAGGCATTTAGGAGATAAGGTGACAAAAGTGTCGGGTATGCTTGAAAACCGTTAACTAAAATGCAGAAGGCGAGAAACACTAATTTAGAGGAAAGAAACTTTTTTTTTTTTAATTTATTCTTTGTGATTCTAGGAACAGTTTAAGAAATTTTTGACACCCTGGAATTTGATCATTAAGACATATAGAGGCAGAAGGATTATTAATGAAGGCTTTGTTTATTTCGAAATCTTCCAAATTACAAATTTCTTTAAACTTTCTATTCGCATGTAGGATGGTAAGATTCAAGTTTGAGTCAAAGCTGTGATTTTGTAATATAATAATTTTGTAAATATAATTAGTAACAGTGTCTACCCGCTTCTGCATATGTTCATTATAATCAACTGATGTAATATCTTCAGCATGTTACTATTTTGCAATCGTTTATCAATTATTATTCTTTCATTCATCTCTTAAGTTTTTAACTCATTAGTTGTGCAATCCGTAATTGTGTAGTATTTACTCATTCTGAGGTAATGTGGTTATAAAAAAGTTTCCACACAACAACTTGTTTCGAACACCTTGTGTTCATCATAAGGAAGACATTACAATAAAAATTATATTAAATCAGTTACCAAATCAATTAGAATGAAATAATAAAATTCAATTATGAATTAAAGACATACCCAAAGGATGTGGTGCTGGAGGGTTAGTGTTGTAGAAACAACTAGCAGGAAATAGGTCAGCTGCGATAGAGTGGGGAGTAGTAGTTAGTAGATAAGGTGACAAAGGAGTATGCTTACATTTATACATTTAATACATAACATTTAATACCTTTTATATATTACGCAAAAACAGGGTTTCTTTCCTCTAAAATAATATTTTTAACCTTTTGTATAGCAGTTCACAGTTGTAAGCATACTTTGTCACCTTTTCTCCTAACTACTCCTCCCCACTCTATCGCAGCTGACCTGTTTCCTACTAGTTGTTTCCACAAGACGAACCCTCCAGCATCACATACTTTGGGTATGTCTTTAATTCATAATTGAATTTTATTATTATTTTATTCTAATTGATTTGGTAACGGATTTAATATAATTTTTATTGTAATATCTTCCTGATTATGAACACCAAAAACACACGTGTTCAAAACGCTTTTTTGTTTAATAAAAAACTTCATTTGTATGCAGACTTTTGTATAACCACTTTACCTCAGAATCTTAAATTTTTGTTGTTAATTTTTCTTCTTCTTTTTTGTCCAGTTAGTTTCTTGGTTATTTTTTTCAATTTTTTAGTGTTTTTGTTTGATTCATTTTTGTTTGGTATATAGTTGATCTGCTTGTTTATGTTTGTTCTATGTATATTATTAAGGTTAAAAGTTCCAATGTGTCAGTTATATATTATTCACTTTGGGAAAGGTTCTCCTAGTTTGAAGTAAGTCGTTATACTGTTCGTGTTCTTTTGTTCATTGGTTGGTTAAAACGTTCGGGTTCATTTTATTAATTTGTTACAACATTATTACAAACCATATAAACTTTTAGTGGGCACTGCATTAATTTACCTCACCCAAGAAAAAAGCAAAAGAGCTGTAATAACTACAATAATCATTTTTAGTAGTAGAGATAAATTATAAAAAATAATAATAATACAACATTATTATTTATTATTTCATTCTAATTAGTTTGGTAACGGATTTAGTATAATTTTTATTATAATGTCTTCCTAATGATGAACACAAGGTGTTCGAAACGCGTTGTTGTTGACTTAGTTAATTATTTTTATTTTGTTTGATTTTTAGAGATATTCCATTTTGTACTAATAGCATATTACAGAAGAGTTATAATATTCATATTATTGCGTTAAAGTAATTTACCTTTGGATTTTAGCGATTGGGGGAGGGGGGGGGGGGCGAACGTGAAGGTTCGGTAGCGGAGGTTCAAAGGAGGAAACAAACGTTTTCTAACTGCAAAACGTGCACCTATGTATGGTATGGGACACACGCACAACTTACTTTAAACTTGAATTAAAATTTTGAAGTTAATAGAAAATTATGTTTTTAACTTTCTAAAATTGTTATCATTTTTTTTAACTTATTGGAACATTTATTCATCATTTCTTTAATTTCAGAACTTTAGTCACTTTTTACTTTTCTGTTTCATATTTTATTGCATTTTGGTCTTCACTTGTTTTAACTGCTATCGTATTGAGTGAGTTTCTCCTTGTTCAAGGGAATGCCCGGATCATGCGGGGAGGGAGGTAGGGGGTTGACCAATGCCATAATTCGAGAAAGTCACTACTAAACAAGATAAATCAAAGCTATCTGTGTAACAAAAAATCCCAATACCTTGGGAAAATGCCAAGAAAAAAACCCTTTTTTTTTAGAGGTAAAGTATGATTACGTCTAAGAGCTGAGAAAACGAGTGCGCGAAGCACTTTTTTTCTAGAATCACCTTTTGTAAGATAGAAATTTCGTAAGAATAGGCTTTTGTTTGAAGAGGTGTTACTGTATTCGAATTCCTAGCATTAGACATAGTGTGTTCCTCTAACGTAATGTATTTCTTGAAACAAAACAACAGAAAAACAATTAGACAAACATGATAGAAATTAAAAAATAATAAACAATTCAGTGAAAAAAAATTCTAAAAACTTAATAGCGGAGTGCCATATCTTTATAGGAGACATATTCTGAAACTTGTTAGATAAAGAAGTTCTTACAAGGAACGACGAGTGTATACCACAATAACATAATTAAAAGTTGTTTAAAAAATGATTATTTAGTTTTGCAAATTTATTTTCCAATTTAAAACTATTTCTGATTTAAACTGAAGCTCAGAAAACTTGTACTCACAGATAGATGAATATTAAAATGAAAGCAACTTGTTTAAGAACTTTAATATGGAGACATTCCCGCGGGAGGGGGTGACTCTGCAAATACTCGTGGGACTTGAACAGTTCATGGTGCAACTTAATTTGTTCTAGATATAACAGTCGAGAAGTAGTTATTGTTCACACACTCATATAAACTATATATTTTATATACATATCAATGTATTTTTATATATCATGTGTCATTTGTCATTGATTACATTACAATAAGTAATTGATAAAAATTACAATAAATCTTTATACATATTAATGTGTTTGTTTGACATAAAATTATGTGTTCTTTGTCAGAGTCAATACTCTGGACCATTTTGGTCATCTCATTGCTCTGATAAAGAACTTGTGCGCAAACATTCGACTAACATTTTCGAGTATTTTCCATAAGTTATTATGTATCCTCATGTATCAGAATTTTTTCAGACTCATAAACTTTGTATTGCTGTTAGTGAGATTTTTCTATTCTCTTAACTCCCGCTTCTAATCCGTCTTGTCTTTTATCAACCCCTTCTATTTCGTAACGAAAGCCAACCAATCTAAAAAATTTTTTCTTTCATATATTTTTCTAATCCTGTCTGTAGAAGAAAAAAGTGTGGACGTGGTGGATGTCAAACTTGCCTTATTATCAACCCTTATCCTTCCTTCGTTCCCCTTTCAAACATTATTCTTACCCTCTCATATGAATACCTTCATACTTACTGACTCCACGACACTCAGTGTGACCTTTTGTGTTCATTTGGCTTGAACGAAGGCTAGAGTTTCTTATCCGATCTTATGAGGAGGTACATACATTTTACTGCAACTAGATTACCTCCAGATACAAACTCTAACGTTAAATCTTTTATTTTTATGAATATTTTTTTATTTTTGCAAAAATATTATTATATTAGTTGTTACTGATTCTTGATACAATTACTTAATTCACTAATATATTAATTGGGTTCACTGTTCTAATTATTTTGACAAGCATAATAGTACTTATATTATTATTCTTTTTGTTTTGTTTATATTATTATTTTTATATGATCAAGCTATTCGGCTTGAAGACAAATAGTTCGCAAACCTTCAATTATAAAAGCGTCGTCAAGCGAAATAGTTCGATATTCTTTCATCATCGTTAAAGCAAACAGTCTTTGAGCTTTCTCCAGAAATGTCTTGTTCGATTTCATCCTCAGGACATTTGGCCAAACCGGAACAGCATACAAAATCAGAGTACTGATAAATTATGCTCAAGAGTTTGCTTGACAAACCTAAATAGACCCTTGCTACACTTGATAAAATATTTACAAACAGCCAAGTATTGGTGGTCACTTGTTAAATATGCCGATAACGTGCCAACCTCCGGTCAAATGCCAGTCTTAGGAGCTTCTGACTTGTCACTGACTGCAATTTGCGGTGTCTAAAATTCACACATTTATTAGGATCTCTCTTATTAGAAAAGACCTTTAATTTGTCTTCCTTAAAAAAGGAATCTAAGTTTTTGAGACCAAGCACTTATTCAGCTCATACAAGCCATGACACTCCACAATCAGATCAAGTTTTGATTGAATCGCCACCAGCAGGAAGGTAGTAAATCCCTGGTTTAATGTACAATGAATTAACGCATCGTTTCTGTATTTGTGTTTTCTACAACTGTTTTGATCAGTCCAATACTTAAAACTTCAGTTTTAACAATGAATTTTACAAAATCTAGTTATAATTGCAACAGATATAAAAATAGATTATAGTAACATATTCAGATTAAAATATTTAATAAAAAATAATTCTGACATACAAAATCTGAAAACTGATAACTGATTATAAATTATGCTCCTTTCAACGTTTATTAAAAAAAAAAACTGTTTCGTTCATTTTTTTTTAATTACGTCATATTACGTTACGTTATTTTACGTAATAATACGTTATATTTAAGTACGTTATATTTTTTAACGAAAATTACTCAAAAATCTTTAAAAAAATATATTGTAAAAGTTTACATTTTTATTTGATGTTTTTGCCATTCATATATTGGTGCAATTCTTTTTTTATATGTACATTTTTTGTTTTTTTATTACATAGACCCCAGCCTAGAATAACACTAAAAGCTGAAATTATATGTGTGTGGGCATTAGAAAACAAACATAATTAGACTAATAAAATTACTTACCTCAGAGAAGATTGATTCTATTGAAGTTCTTTTTACATCAGTAAGGAATGTATATATATCTTCTATTGCTTACGACTTTTACGGACTTTGATAAGGTCAATCTGAAATTTCTTCTACAATTGGGATCTTCAAGACGTAATTAACGATACCCAATGTGTTAATAAGTACTTTTTTGTACTAAAAATAATATTAGTACTAAAAAAATCGTACATATACCGTCGTTACGCTATGCACACGTAGAATATATTACTGATCCAAACGTTTTTAAATTCTCTGATGATGTTATTATTAATTTTTAAAACAATTCGAACATTTTGACAAACAAGGGAACAGAGTCTGTTATAACTTTATTACACTACATGTTCATTGTGAAATAATGTAATTGACATATAAATTTTTAATGGCTTTAAAAGTGTTTTTATACTATTTTTGTCTCCTTTTGAAGGTTTTAGAACAATAGTTAAATATAATCCGAAAAGTCAGATATTTAAGTTGGACTAATAAACAGGCTATCAGTGTCTTTCACGTGTTCATACTATCGTTATTGTTTTGTCAGTAAAATAGTATTATTTTTTTATAACATACTTGAAACAATAGTAATAACATTAAAGATACTGTGTAGTAATCATTAATTATATGACATAATTAATAATTGGTCATAAATATAATTGTTATTAAAAATTAAATTAGTTTGATATTTTAAAAATATACGTACGTCCGTTAATATGAATTGTCTGCTATTAATTAAATTAGAGTATATGTGATTATGTCACATTGATTTATTGTTTGAAACTGAAAATAAAAAATACTTAAGTAATTTGATAAGAGGGATATTTTTTATTGTTCAACTTAATGAAATTTATTTTTGAATAAGTGATAATATGGTATCAACAAGTTGAACTATTAATTAGAAAGGAAAATCTATGAAGGCATTTGTAGAAGAGGTTTTTTTTTTACGTTAGAAAAAGCTGACTAGTGGAAGTGATAGAATCGATAGGGAAGAGGGATATTGAGGTCGGTTGGGTTGGCAAGAGTGGGTGGAAGACCCAGTCGTGCCATTCAGGGGAAGTTGTCCGGGGTCTGCTCTTGGCAGGGAGTCAGTTCGCGATCACAGACACAGGTCAGCCACTTTCTAACAATATGTCCCTAACAGACAGTCCCCCCTCCCTATCTACCACTGCCATCAGTATTAATCTCCTCTTATCACTGCAGTGTAATAGTCAATCATTTTCCCATAGGGCTATCAGTTTCTTTCTTTCACGTGTTCATACTAAAGTCATGTTTTGTCCGTAAAATATTATTATTGGTTTTATATCATCCTTAAAACAATTGTCATTTAAAATACTAACCATTAAAAAAACATTGAATGTAACCTCCACGAAAACTATTATTGCACTACTTACTCTTTTAGATAAATAAACTATTAATTTTTGTTTTTTTTTTCAAGTAACCACCTTAATTGTGTTCCCAAAACCAGGTTAGTTTATCAAAAATGCTATCAATTGAAAAGTGATTTAATAAAAACGAATTTAAACATTCAACCTCCATGAAAACCTATTAGTGCTTTCATTATTGTTTAATATTTGTAAACTAGAAATTTCATTTTATTTTGTAACTCTTAATTTTCAACCTACAAACAAAAAGTTTAACAATATTCCTAACAGTTAAAATGGAGTTTTGTTAAATTAATGATATTTACTTTATTAAAATCTTGCGTTAAGTGCAAATTTGTTATATGTTTTTTTGCAACACATATTTCATAAATACATTATTATGTACAATCCTTTTGATTAAGATATATCACTTAGTATTTCCTTCTTGTTAAATGAAAACTAAACTCATTGAACAATCTTTGTTTCATTTCTGTATTACGTTTTTCATTATTGTAATTAATACAGGAGTGTAGTCGATGAAACGCTTGGTTATTATGCATTTCTATTCCTTGAGTGTGTTTCATTTATTTGCGGATATCAAGTGAGGTCTTATTATCTACTTATTGATACAATGAAACAAAACACACATTGTATTTTTCATTTCAAACATAAAAAAAAAATTGTAGAGCATTTTAATGAAAGAGAATTTTTTTATTTTATAATCACGAATTTGCTATATTCTTGTATGATATTAATTATACAAATCATGTTTTCCTTGATATGAGATATGATTCATATCCGATCTAAAATATTTAGCAATAATATCAGTTTTTATGTAGATTTGTTGCAGTCCAGCTATAAAACATTAGTATTGCATACCTTCATACGAGGTTTGGTGTGTAAGTGTTATTTAAGAACAGAAATATGCCCATTTATAGACTAGATATGATTGATTTCAGATATTCAATATTTAGGAATATCGTCAACTGGATATGATGTATAACGTATTTAAAATACGGGAATCACATATAACCTTATACGAAGTATGATGTGTATCTGAAATAAACAATATACGATTATTGCATATTTATATGCTAGATATGATGCTGTACAGGTGTAAGAGATATCAATAGCGTATACCTTAATACAAACTACAGTGTATATATGAATTCGAGACACAGAAATATGGTAATTGCATACTAGGTATGATGGATATCAGATATTAAAGATGTAGGAATATCGTCATTTTGATGGATAGATATGATATAAAACGTATTAAGAGATGCGAACCACATATATCTTTATACGAGGTATGATATGCATGTAATATAAACAATATATTGAATAGCGCTAATTCTGTACTACCATAGATATGATGAATTCGATATGTAAAAGATAAGTCCAACATTTGTCTTTATACTGGGCAGATATAGAAGAAATAAAATGTTTGAGAATCATGGATATTATTATTAGAAATACAGGTTTATAGGAATATAAAACAAATCCAGACGTCATTTACTTTTATACTTAGTATGAGTTAAATACCAAGCGGGTACTATACCATTTGTGATATATACGTCCTATAACGAAGAAACGATTGATCTATACATGATAATATATAACGAGATTTCAGAATAAACACGTGAAATAAAAATCAACGCCAAACTACAGTAAGAAATCAGGAAAAAGACTAAAATGTTTCAATCGTAACAAGCGGTCGTCGTCAGAGTCAAATCTCAGTTGAGAGCCGCAGTAACGGCATTCACGATGTTCAGACTGAGAAATTCGATTCTATGAATTAACTTCCTGCTAACAGGATCTAACGGAAAAGTAGCTGTTACTGGCTATATATATATATATATATCAATGATGAAACCACAATATGAAATGGAAAAAAAATGACAAAAAACTTTCAACCGTAACAAGCGATCTTCGTCAGAGTCAAAACCCAACTGAAACACAAGTTGTAGAAACATCATGGTGAAGAGTTGAAAAAAGTGGTATTTTAAAAGTGTAAAGTGCAGGAAAAGACAATAGTCCAGAGAAAGATGTTTGGGTAAACATAGGAGTACCGTAAGAAAAAGTAAAAAACTATCTTCTGGTTGTCAACCCTCTTAGATGCTATAGCCCTCATAAAGACTGCGTCAAGTTTGAAAAGCCCGTTCCTAATGCTCTTGCATATGTCTAGTTTTATTCTTCCTATATAAGAAATGTTAAAATTTCTGTTTTTAGAAATATGTTTTTGAGGGCGTTAAGAATTCATTATGATGTGATCAATAACATTAGGTCAATTACCTTATCATTAAAATACTCCTCTTATATCTACTTACTTTAAAGGATTTTACGCGCAAGCCTTTTCCTAGACTTGCCCGTAAACTTGATTTTAATGTAGTGTTTTCTAATCGTAATAACTTAAGCAATATGCTAATAAAAGACTCTCCCAGGGAACTGGAGTCCAGTGGTGTTGAAAAATTCCTGTGGTAAAAAATTACCATAAAATTTATATTGACTGAAGTTGTAAATCTTTAAAGGCACGTGCAAAACAACACCAATACAGCGTAAGTAGACAGGAAAAAAGTAGCGCCTTATTCTTGCATATAAATGATGAAAATCACGGTATTGATTGGACCGGAGCTAAATTTATTACCTATAAAAAATCGATGTTTTAAGAAATATCTAAGAATCCTCTATGATTAAACTTAATAGATAAAATATGATAAACAATAAGTCACGGCGCGAACCTTACTAATTTCTTAAAGCTTGATCTTTTTTGACGAGGGCAATAGTCTCATCTATGCGGGTTGACAGTTAGTGTATAGTTTTTTCCCCTTTCTTCCTGTTGTCCTTTTTATGTATATATAAAAAGATTTCAATTGGAATAACAATCAATGATCAACTTCAGTTGGGTTTTGACTCTGACGAAGATCTCTTGTTACGGTTGAAAGATCTTAGTCTTTTCTCTCCATTTATTATTGTGGTTTGATCATTGATATATACTATATATGATGAAACCACAATAAGAAATGGGAAAACAAGACTAAGATCTTTCAACCGTAACAAGCGGTCTTCGCCAGAGTCAAAAATCCAACGGACGAAGTTGTGTTTTTGACTCTGACGAAGACCGCTTGTTACGGTTGAAAGATCTTAGTCTTGTTTTCCCATTTCTTATTGTGGTTTGATCATTGATTGTTATTTCACGTGTTTATGTGAAATCTTTATATATATATATATATATATATATATATATATATAATAAATTCAAAACGAAGGAAACACACAGAAAGACACAGATATAACTCACATCGATATTTCGACCAACGTCGTCATCAGGAGGTGTGAAGAGTGAAGAGCGACGAGTCCCGCAGGAAGACAGGGCGGCGACTCAGTTTCCTGCGGGACTCTTCGCTCTTCGCTCTTCACACCTCCTGATGACGACGATGGTCGAAATATCGATGTGAGTTATTTCTGTGTGTTTCCTTCGTTTTGAATTTATTTTATTTAAAAAAGTCCGCTGGACAGTTTCTTTTAATTGGTATATATATATGTATATATATATGAAGGACTTGTCAGTTCTTCAGGTTCAAATTAAATTTTCATTGCCTGTTTATGCTCATTGAAAATTAAATTTAATTTGAACCCGAAGAACTGACCGAGTCACAGAAAATGAAACACACATACTAACTCAAATTTCCGGAAAATCCATCTTCCAGAGGAAAGAAAGAGGGAGATAAATCACGGCGGGTCAGCTGAACTTCTGCCTTTGGACCAGTTATAATGTTTAAAGCCTATGAGTGAGAAGAATAAAACAATTACTGTTAGTTAACTTGGATTTCTTAATTTTACCAATTGTAACATTAAATTAAATACAACTTTAATAAATATCAAACGATTGCAAGAAAAGAACACGCAGAAACAATACACCACTCACTTCAATACTTCTATTGAACTCCCAGTTGCTGGATATTGGTTAAAGTGATGTATATGGTAAATGTCTAGTGGTCTGTTGCATTGGTTAGGTGGATTAATCTTCACCACTCCTTGTATGCCCGTTTTAAGTTAATCTTGATTTATGCTTCGTTAATTGTGGGGTCAAGTTCGGTCTGTCAGGTATCGTGCTTGCCTTTTGCTATAAAGATTAGATATTAACATTTTTGCCGTATCATATATTTTTTTTAATTTTCCTAATAATTATTTATTTCAAATATGACTTTATCGGCTTGTTAAAAAATTATCCACGACATAAAATGAATTAAAAAACTTCAGGTATATGTAGTATAATAATTTAATGTAATACATAATATAATACAGATATATACATACGTTTATTGCTATAGCTTCTCGACCACTGATTTATCAAGTTCACAGAATTGGGTTCTTGAGGATTTTGGTCATAAAGAAAATTCAACTCCTGATTATACGCCGACGTTTGGCCAAAAATTGTTTGTTATTTTCGAGGCTAAAAAACAATTTATTAACGACATAAGTAGAGCAAGGCAAATACATCGACGGAATACCAACCAACAAAAAACAAAGAAAAAACAAACAAAAATAAAGTAACAAGAAAACCACAAAAGGATCATCAAATACCCAGTGTTTTTGTTCATTATTTAAAAACAAACATTTGTTGTTTAAACCTAATTACTTATTAATAATTAATGTGTTTTGTTGTCTTAATAATTAATAATAAGTAATTAAGTTTAAACAACAAATGTATGTTTTTAAATAATGATCAATAACACTGGGTATTTGATGATCCTTTTTTGGTTTTCTTGTTACTGTATTTTTGTTTTTTTTTTTTTTGTTTTCTGTTGGTTGGTATTCCGTCGATGTATTTGTCTTGCTCTACTTATGTCGTTAATAAACTGTTTTTTGACCTTGAAAATGCCTAACAATTTTTGGCGAAACGTTGGCGTATAATCAGTAGTTGAATTTTCTTTATGTCCAAAATTCTCAAGAACATCATATAAATAGGTAAACTTCAAAATATCAAATAATTTAGTGTTAAGTGGTAATTAATTATTTGTTTTCGGCGAAATTCTGCTGAAATAGATTTGGAGAATAATTCTCTAGAAGTGATTTGGTCGACTAAAGCACGCAGAATAGAAAATGTAGATCAGCCTTCAAGGTTATTGAAGCCTTATTGTATTACGAGTATAATGTATTCTTTGCTAAAAACGTTATACAGTTTTGTGATGTCCTTAGAATCTAAAAATTAGTTTGAAAATATTTTAAATACTTGAGTACTTACACTTAAATGTTTAATAGTTTTCTTTTAATAAATATATATCTGGAGCTTCACTAGTTTTTTAGCTTTTTTTTTAGACATTGAAGTATTAGTAATTCATCCATCAATGTTGGGGAGAGGATTCTTATCCTGAACCAGTTTCTTTTTGTATATCCCTTTGTGTATCTCAGTACCACTTTCTCTTTTTCTCTTTCAAGTATTATATGTTTCTTTCTTCCACTCCCAGTATCTCTATCTGGTATTCCCTTAAAGTATCTATGTTAGTCTTTCCTTCTCTCTTTCTTTCTCTCTCTCTTTCTATCTCTCTATTTCTGTCTCCCTTTCTCGTTTACATTGGTGGCTCTAGACCAAAAGAACTGAATCATTAATCATTCCTCAGTCTGTATTAAACATAGATCTTTGGAATTCTACAAAACATTTAATATGCAACGGTTAGAATAAGGGAGGGATAATCTATTATTCGCTACTCAACACTGGATCACTAATGTGCTTCTAGACCAAAAGAACTGAATCATTAATCATTCCTCAGTCTGTATTAAACATAGATCTTTGGAATTCTACAAAACATTTAATATGCAACGGTTAGAATAAGGGAGGGATAATCTATTATTCGCTACTCAACACTGGATCACTAATGTGCTTCTAGACCAAAAGAACTGAATCATTAATCATTCCTCAGTCTGTATTAAACATAGATCTTTGGAATTCTACAAAACATTTAATATGCAACAGTTAGAATCAGGGAGGGATAATCTATTATTCGCTACTCAACACTGGATCACTAATGTGCTTCTAGACCAAAAGAACTGAATCATTAATCATTCCTCAGTCTGTATTAAACATAGATCTTTGGAATTCTACAAAAAATTTAATATGCAACGGTTAGAATAAGGGAGGGATAATCTATTATTCGCTACTCAACACTGGATCACTAATGTGCTTCTAGACCAAAAGAACTGAATCATTAATCATTCCTCAGTCTGTATTAAACATAGATCTTTGGAATTCTACAAAACATTTAATACGCAACGGTTAGAATAAGGGAGGGATAATCTATTATTCGCTACTCAACACTGGATCACTAATGTGCTTCTAGACCAAAAGAACTGAATCATTAATCATTCCTCAGTCTGTATTAAACATAGATCTTTGGAATTCTACAAAACATTTAATATGCAACAGTTAGAATCAGGGAGGGATAATCTATTATTCGCTACTCAACACTGGATCACTAATGTGCTTCTAGACCAAAAGAACTGAATCATTAATCATTCCTCAGTCTGTATTAAACATAGATCTTTGGAATTCTACAAAAATTTAATATGCAACGGTTAGAATAAGGAGGGATAATCTATTATTCGCTACTCAACACTGGATCACTAATGTGCTTCTAGACCAAAAGAACTGAATCATTAATCATTCCTCAGTCTGTATTAAACATAGATCTTTGGAATTCTACAAAACATTTAATATGCAACGGTTAGAATAAGGGAGGGATAATCTATTATTCGCTACTCAACACTGGATCACTAATGTGCTTCTAGACCAAAAGAACTGAATCATTAATCATTCCTCAGTCTGTATTAAACATAGATCTTTGGAATTCTACAAAACATTTAATATGCAACGGTTAGAATAAGGGAGGGATAATCTATTATTCGCTACTCAACACTGGATCACTAATGTGCCTCTAGACTAAAAGAACGGAATCATTAATCATTCCTCAGTCTGTATTAAACATAGATCTTTGGAATTCTACAAAACATTTAATACGCAACGGTTAGAATAAGGGAGGGATAATCTATTATTCGCTACTCAACATTAGATCACTAATGCTCCAAATGTGGGCCATGTCCAAATTTATGCTATGCTTAATTGTTCTTATTATATTTTATTATTTTTTTGTAACCGTATATCCTCGATATGAGGTGTAAAACAAACTATTATTTTTAGAAAAAAAAAAGGACTAAAGGAAACAAAAAACTTCATTTTGTAAACTTACAGAGAATTGTAAAAGGAGAAACATACCATTTACTCGTATATACCAGAATCGTCTTCTAACAATTTTTCGTATTTAGCATTTGTTTTTTGACCGACTTGAGGGTGTGACGGTGGCTTCAAAATGGATCTTCAGTGCCATCAAAAATATTGGAGATTAAATAATTTTAGAAGGGATACTTTCAAAATACAGTGAGGTTATTGTAAAAATGTATTTAAGAAAAACAATTGCAATTTAGAAATGTTTTCTTGTACGGCTAATTATTGCTGTTCCTATTCCAAGAAAATTGTCTTACCATTGCTTATAAGGTTAAGCATACATGTGCTAAGAGTTGAGGAAATATTTCATTTGAACTTTTGGTTATGCCTTAAACTGAAATCATAATCAGTGATAACAATACTTAAACCTAGTGGAATACAAAGTTATCGTAAAATTTTGGTATAATCGATGTTGCATTGGTTATAAAGCACACCCATGATTCAGAGGTACTCAAATTATAAGAAAAAAAAAGAAAAAATGAAAACCATGCGGCACATACCAGAAGAACAGCATTTTCAGGGGTAAACATAAAAAATAAAAAAAAAATTAAAATCATAAAATGCTAACAACAAATTTGAAAGTTTATACCAAAATGATTTTTTAAGGTTGTAATTGATTTTATGTTTTATGTGTTTTTTACAAACATTTTTCAACTATATAATTTATTTTGAATTTTTCAAACCATTTTTTTTAAAGGAGGTGAAAGTTTATTTTATTTGTTTAGATGGTCAGTTAATTTAATGTCACAGTATTTTTTAATGGTTATCATTCTTTACGCTTTAATCAAAATATTGATTACCCCTACCCATACTTTACCCCTTTTAAAACCTCTCTAGCCTTCTTCCCTTCTCAGTGCCACACCAGATGTCCTATATCACTTACTTCTTGAGTGAGTGATACTCTAACAAAGAAAAATGGTTTTTATTGAAAAATCTTAGTCACATTTCTGAATTTCTTACTGTGATTTAGACGTTGATTAAAAACAATTGAGGATGAATAAAAAAAGTCGACGTTTATTACTAAAAATAAATTTTATTTGTTTACTATGTGATTTTATTATTGGAGAATGGCAGAGAGTTCTATAGATTAACGTTACATTTTATTGCAGATTTTTCAATAAGATATTTCTGAGAATCACCTTTTTATTTCTAAAGCAGGAATAGGAATTATTTGGATTAGAACCATTTTATCCTTACGTTAAGGCATTTCAAAATTTGGATTTAGCATAGAGTATCAACTTTTAAGCTGAAATCTATTTTCTAATATGTTTTAATCTATACATTATAATAAGATATATGTCAAGACTAAATGTTTTTTCAATAATTTATTATGTTTGACTTGCATACAGTTCACTTAAGTCAATAACTGGCCATGAATATTTCAAAGGGTGCCCTCAGTTGCCTGCTTTTTCTCAAAACTCTTTAGAAATCCTCTCTTATCCGCTATTGTGTATACCAAAATAATTTCTTTTTTTATATACTTCCAATACATTCCTGTTCTTTACTTCCAGAATGTTACTTTCAGTTACATTTTACCATTAAAATAATAACACTTGAGAGGAACAGTACAAACCATTCCATTGCAGACCTCCAACCTATTAAAAATTCACTCATTTTGTCTCCACACTAAATTATAACAGAGTGAAACAAACAAAATCATTTTTAAAAGGTTTTTATTTTTTTTTTAAACCTTTGAGAGGGAATAATAATATTATTAAATATTTTAGATTGAAAGATCTATTAAGGCAACCTCTAGCTTTTATGTACAAACAGTTCTAATGAATCAATCGAGTCTTTTTGAATTCTATATGCGCATTATATAGTCTAGAAAATACTCGTTGATATAACGATCCATTTTTTTTTTCAAATTCAATTCTACGAATTCCATTTCTTTCAGCCGGTATTTTCAAGGCGCATTTTTTTTGTTATGAAAGCTAGAGATAAATGTGAAAGGATGAAATATTCAATAAAAGAAATACCTGGAATATGAGCTTATTTATAGGATTCAAAGATTTTATGTGGTAGTCGTTTAAAGTTTATGCATGGTTAGTAGTAATAAAAAGCAAATTGAAATTTTTATAGGATCAGATTTAAAAGAATAAAAGAATGGAGTAGGTACTAGTTGAGCGTGATATAAGTTCTACCCATCATGCCTCGCTTTCATATATGCTGATCAACTCTTTTCTGCATTATAGTATTGGGATATCAATGACGTAGCAATGGTGTGAGTGGTGGGGGGGGGGGGGGTTGCGGCACATACCAGAAGAACAACATTTTAAGGGGTAAACATAAAAAATAAAAAAGAAATTAAAATCATAAAATGCTAACAACAAATTTGAAAGTTTATACCAAAATGATTTTTTAAGGTCGTAATTGATTTTACGTTTTATGTGTTTCTTAAAAACATTTTTCAAGTATGGTCAGTTAATTTAATGTCACAGGTTTTTTTCATTTTTTTATTACATATTTATTGGATATGTAGAGGAGTACTGTAATATGGTAAGAAGTCTGTTAAGACTCTTAACATAAGAGTATGTTAAGTCTGGGACCAACGGCAGCAGTCTAAAATTAAATCTTTGATTGTAATTCCATGAAAATAGATATTTGAGGACAATCTGATTTTGAAGGCCAGTTTGGGGAGGGTGTGGCGAAAATGTAATGACCGCAGCAAAATAGTTGCTAAACTACTGTAGGATATCATGACACAAGAATACAAACAGGACATCCAGTTGTTGTAACACACAACACACATGTCCTAGGTGTATATTTTTCATATATTTTTGACACTTCTGGTACCAGTTAAAGATCCTATGTATGTAGCATGGGCAGGTTTTTATTGACTTTTCTTGTTTTTAGAGCTTTAGTGATTTGATGTGAGAGTAGTTATGCAAAGAGAGAGAGATACTCTGGGATTATTCTTTCTTTTTTTTTTTTTGTGGTATTTGAAGATCTTATATATGAGTATATCATACATCTACAACACTAACGCGAATTTTTCAGTCTCTGTGTTCCTTTTCCTTTTCCTACCTCTCCTGAAGATGGTAAGGTAGCCTAAATGATTGAGAATAGTAAGTGTTAGTCTCTCTTTCTTGTTTTCTAGTGGTAATTTTAATTATATATATATAATTAAAGCTCGGAAAATACCAACAATGTCTCTAGGACAGATGTTATGGCAACTGCAGCCAGAGGAAAGAAGAATCGCCCGAAGGATCGAGGCCACCAGCGCAAAGCTAGTGCAAATTGTGTGCAGAAGCTGCTGCAAATTTCAACCACATATGTTTAAGAGAAGACCTGCTGCCAACGTATTCTAATATATATATATATATATATATATATATATATATATATAAAATTCACAATAAACACTTAACATAAACAAAAAATCAACGTCCAAACATAGCAGTTTTTAAATGGTTTAGAAGTTTATATATATATATATATATATATATATATATATATATATATATATATATATATATAATGATCAAACCACAATAAGAAATGGGAAAACAAGACTAAGATCTTTCAACCGTAACAAGCGGTCTTCGTCAGAGTCAAAAACCCAACTGACCAACAAACCCATCAGTTGGGTTTTTGATCCTGACGAAGACCGCTTGTTACGGTTGAAAGATCTTAGTCTTGTTTTCCCATTTCTTATTGTGGTTTGATCATTGATTGTTGTTTCACGTGTTTATGTGAAATCTTTTTATCGATTTTATATATATATATATATATATATATATATATATATGATCAAACCAAAATAAGATTTGATATAAGATAAGATATATATATATATAAGGTCTTCGTCAGAGTCAAAACCCAACTGATATTAGTCTTTTTTTCCCATTTCATATTGTGGTTTGATCATTGATTTTTATTTCACGTGTTTATATGAAATCTTGATATCATCAAATCACAATATGAAATGAGAAAACAAGAGTAAGATAAAACAAAATTCCAGTTGGGTTTTTGAGTCTGACGAAGACCGCTTGTTACGGTTGAAAGATCTTAGTCTTGTTTTCCCATTTTCATATTGTGGTTTGATCATTGATTGTTATTTCACGTGTTTATGTGAAATCTCTCTCTCTCTCTCTCTCTCTCTCTCTCTCTCTCTCTATATATATATATATATATATATATATATATATATATATATATATAAATGTATATAAAATTATGTTTCACAAGGAACTTATGCGACATGTAATCAACTACACCTAAAATTAGTAAAACAAAAGGAAAATGTGTGAATTATTTCAGCAGTAAACCCGTTTGACTGTGATGAAGGAAAGCACCACTAACTGTTGTCATTTCTTGTCCTTGACTATCTGTCTATAAATATATAATTAAAGTTTCAACTAGTAATCACTAAAGAGAGTTTAACATTCACGACCTTTCTTATCGTTTTCTGGATAGGAGGAAAAGAAAAAGAAGAACATTCACAGGAGTGGAGACGTGAAAGCGTCCATCGACAGATACAAAGTCGTATATATGTAATATGTATATTCACATATCAATATTTTAACCTTCCTTGGATTTATGAGTATTCATTCTAGTTCGATTAGTAATTGCAACTGGATGTTTTTCTTTTATAATTCATAGCTAATGTAATAAGCTTATCAAAGTAAACATTTCACTGATACGATATCCCTATTATTGATTTTTGTACATTTAATGTTATCCCATGTATAATTTATTTTTTCTTGTTCCAGGTAAGTGGACTACTATATATATATACACACCTAACTACTGATTATAGTGAGTATACACAGCATTCTATTGCATTGATTCTATAAAATTTTATCCAACAGTTGTTAGTGTACGATTTGCTTTACCCAGCTTGAATGAGGTACAATGGTCCAATAATTATTTTTAAATAAATTAGCTATATTAAACTCTTCAGTTTAATGCAGATTGGTTTATCTTTCAAAAATATATTTATTTAAATAAATTACGTTGCATGTTTTTCTTTTTTGACTCTGTTAATGCCTATTGCTTGTTGCGAGTTCCTTGTTTTGTTTGACTCTTGTCTGTTGGTTCTTTATTGGATACTTCGATGACGACTAGAGTTGAAATATAGAAGTTTGTCGGGTAGTCGTTTTCTTTTTTGACTCTGTTAATGTCTATTGCTTGTTGCGAGTTCCTTGTTTTGTTTGACTCTTGTCTCTTGGTTCTTTATTGGATACTTCGATGACGACTAGAGTTGAAATATAGAATTTGTCGGGTAGTCGTTTCCTTTTTTCTCATACTGATCTAGTTAGTTATGAGGTGTTAAGTTTGATTATTTTAATGTGTGAGGTGTACAATTTGAAAGAGAAGAGAGAGAGAAAAAAAGAATAAGAATTGCGTAAGCCATATTACACAATTCCCATTTTTACTCATGATCTCAATTCTACTGGATGTACTCTCCGTTATACAACCAGTTCCAAATCGATTAGCCCTGATTATGAGACCGTGTTGATATCATAGTCAAGTTTTACCCTTATTCAACCATTTCAGACCATCATTGAATACCTCTGATCATCTTTGACTCTTCTAGCCACCTTTGTGTACCTCTTATTTCCTCTGACTACCTTTAACCTTGTTTGATTACCTCTCGTGAACTATGAGTACCTCTGATTACCCCTGAAAAGCCCTCTTTTTCTCTTGTTACCTCTGACCTGTTTTTTTTAATCATATTTCCCAGTGTTTCATACTATGTCATACTATGACAAAACAGGCCAGATTTTTTTTTTAAACGTTAAGCCCATTCGCAAAAATAAGAACCCAACCGCTTCCTCACAAATTAGAAAATTAGACACAGTCTAAGCGAAGTGCAGGAATACACTTCAATTGAATATGAAATCGATCAAAAATGTACAACAAAATTTCTAATATATATATATATATATATATATATAACAGATTCAATAATATATCGACCGTTTGATAGAATAGGTGTCTTCTCTAATCGGGTTTCGGTCAATTTTCCAGGATAAAAAGGAAAACAATAGAAATAAAAGCTCTGAGGCTTTTCAATTTATGTCATCAGAGAGCAAACAAAGTAAAAACTGAGAAGCTAATATAAAAGTAATAGAGAAGGAAGGTTACAAAACAGCTGGAAACACAATATTACAATATAACTTGATAAAATAACTGCACTGTACAATTAAACAAAGCAGGGTCCAACAGTAAGAAATTGAAAAATAATTCAAAAATAATTAAAAGAAAAAAAATAACAAAACATCACTTCAATTCCTGCGCTAGATAGAGCGCTAAATTTGCAAAACAGACGCAAATTGTTTCAACGGAAAGGGATAGTGGCTCGGAATCAATGGTATAGGTGTTATACACACAGACTCCCCATTCCACACCCAGTCATGATGTCCGCCTCTATGGTATATCTGTGCAGAGCACGAAATCAGAGTCGTGTGCAGTTGCACAGTTTTGTGGCACTCACGTTTCGTAACATGACATTTGTTACTCATCACTAATCACTCTGTTAACTGACTTTAAGTTCTTTCCTCAGCTTGATATAGCGTATGAACTTGTTTTTGTTGATTTTTCCTGCCTGTTCATTAGTAAGGGTTGAGAATTATTCACAAAGCCATTAATTCTGAATAGGTAGTACATCCTTGAACTCTGGGAATTGCCTTGTCAATAAGCTCAAATACGAATAGATTCACATACGCTAATGAAATTAAAATCAACTAACAATACCTTCTTGCTACACCTGTATATTTTCAAAATAAACATGTCTGTAAAGTTAGCAAAAGACAGCTTAAAAATTCATAACTTCCCTTCTGTGTTGAATTTTCAATCCATTCAGAGCCTATATTTTAAATTAGACAAACACAAATCTACTCTCAAAGTTTCAGCTTGATATGCCTTATGGTGGTTGAGTTTACTTGTGACAAAATTTTGCGAACAAACCGACAAACTGACAAACTGACAGACAGAAGTTTTTCTAAGTGGTTGGATGGTGGATTCTACCAAGAATACAGGGTGGATTCTAAGGTATGAAACGTACAGAAACCTTGAAATGAGTCAGTTCTAAGCAATATACAGAGAAATCCTTTCTTTTATTTATATATATTTCACATGAACACGTGAAATAACAATCAATGATCAAACCACAATATGAAATAAAAATAAGACTAAGATATTTATTGTAACAAGAGTTCTTTGTCAGAGTCAAAAACCCAAGGAAGTTGTCCTAAGGACAACTAAGTTTTTAATATCTCCTTAGGGCAAATTCTTTGGAAACTTCCCTCCACTCAACGAAACATATTCAGGAGACTAGCTGCCGTATACTTCAATTATACATACATATGGTTGCCTATCTCAACTCTCCTGATGACGGTTCAACCGAAAATTAGAGACAGTAAGTGTATCGTATCTTTATTCCGTGTCTATAGTTTACTCTAAAACATTTGTTGTCCTTTTTGGATCGTTTTCCTGTTGACAATGTATATATACATATACTTGAAGTGATCTTAAGGAATATTGTAACAAAGTGAAATGCATTGAGCCTCAGGGTAACATAGTACTAACAGCAAAGTCAAACAATCAGCGGCTAATGTTGAAGAATTGTTCCCGTGTTCTAAGCTAATAGAAGCCAATCTGTTGTGTCAGTACAAATTCATATTGAGCACTGTGAAATTCCATGCATTGGAATGACTATGATTTATTTGTCCAGGAAAATCAATATCTACCTATCAGCAAGAACACTGAAAACCCATATAGGACGAGACAAAAAATTTGAACCAACAAAACAGATGAAGCTCAACGGATCTCAAATTATTAATGAAGAAAACGACTACTATGGTTCACAATTCAATGAAGCCATTATTGTACAAGAAAAATAGCTCATCTAACTATCTATCAGTCTTTCTATTTCAACTTTGCTTAAAACCGCTGACAAGTTGGTGCATTTAGAGCAGTCGGGGTGGAAGAGGTCACCCATGCTACCTTAATACTCCCAAGTCCATCTATGGTAGAAAACCAAATAAATCATCAGCCACCACTCTACATTGTATCACACATAATAAATATATTGTATCTACCTTTATATTACTTATATATTTATATGTAAATAGTCTTTGTTGCACCGCTAATTTATCTCATAATCATGATTAATACGAATCTAGTGATTTCCACTGTTTTAACGAAGAAATGAGAATGACCTCCTAACAAAAATGCTAGAAGTAGGTTCAAACCTTTTCTTAACAATTAAAATTATATAGATATAAATGATCAAACAATATGAAATGGGAAAAAAAGACTAAGATCTTTCAACCGTAACAATTGGTTTCGTCAGAGTCAAAACCCAGTTGTGGGTTTTGAAGAACACGGAGAAATTAAATCACTGAAACTCACTGAAACTCACTGCTATATTTTGATCGCCACGTCATCAAGTAGATGTATACTGACTATATATATATATATATATAATGATTTCACATAAACACGTGAAATAACAATCAATGATCAAACAACAATAAGAAATGGGAAAACAAGACTAAAATCTTTTTTCTTCATTTCATATTGTGGTTATGCTACCCATAAGGTAGCATGGGTAGCATGCTCTAAATGCACCAACTTGTCAGCGGTTTGATCATTCATTGTTATTTCACGTGTTTATGTGAAAATATGGAGTATTTTCGGTATACCACTTCCTTTCCTGAAAACGACGGTTAAATGGATCGAAATATTTAAAGTGAATTCTTGTGTCTAGTTTACATGCTTGTTTCCTTCTGTTTTATATATATATGTATATATATATATATATGTATAGTAGAATATATATTTACCTATATATAGTATAGTATATAGTATATATATATATAAACTAGAATTTAAAAAGAACACATAGAAAGGAAATCACTGAACTCACTACTATATCTTCGTTCAAACATGTATCATTAAAGTGAATGACTGAGAGATTCGATTCAAGGAACTAACTTCCTGCTAACAGGATTTTACTGGGAATGGAGGTGGCCATGTGGCATGTTAAACAAAAACAATGAGATAGTCCAGAAAGAGTTCATTTTATGATTGTATATTTTATATATATATATATATTTAAATTACACAAAACATGACACAGAAAAAGGTGAAAATACATATTTACTATGTTCAATATTTGAACTGTTGTTTGTCCTCTCTTCTAGTCTTCTCCTGATGACAAAAAACAGTTCGAAATATTGTATTTAGTAAGTGTGTATTTTCTCCTTTTTCCGTGATGTGTTTTGTGTAATTTAAAGTTTTATAAGACCGTTGTGAAAATGAATGAGAATAATAGAATAATGTATATTGTGGGTCCTAATGAGCTAGTTTTTTTTGGTAAACAATGAGCTCTTTAGAGTTGTTTTAAAACAAGTTACCTGGAAATTCTTTGAAAATAACCAAATGAAACAGTCTTTACAAACAATAAAATATGTAACAGTAAAAATGCACTTAGTGTCGGAAGAGAAAGGATGCGAAGTGATGTTGTTTAAAGTCGAGTGGTTTATTTTGATCTTTACCATTTCTTTTATGAAAATCATAACTGATTTATTACACATTTGAATTTTATAATAAATAACTTTTGGGGGATATTGTTTGGAATTGTTTGTTAAGTTAAACTGATTATTCCATGGAAGTGGTTAAATAAGCGAAAGTTATTGTCTTGAAGTTGGCTTCAATACTTGGCAAAACAAAGTTTAATCCTGTTGTTATCGCAAGATTCAGTGGTGTTTTGCGAGATTGCTTCTCGGAGACATTACCACTATGGGGGAGAGAGTCTGCTAAGCAGGGTCTTTAACAGAACCCTGGTCTAGTTAAAAACAGATCTAAAATGTGAGGGTTTCAAAGAATGAAAACATTGAAAGACTGAAGGAGTAATGGTATCGCCTCGTGCAGTCCTAGCATCCAATACAAGATGGTTGTTTGTCTTCATTTGTTCATTATCAAACTCTTCCATTGGTTCCAGAGAAAAAAAAACACAAAACATATAAATTCCCTATTCACTACTCACAACATATGGTTAGTTATTCATTAAATAACAATGTATGTATCATATTTTTATCTCATATAAGTCTAATATATCAGATTAAAATGTATTAACACCAATAAATTTAGACAAAACAGTACAAACATTAAGTGGATGTAATTTTTTTATCAAACAAGTTTATAAGTGGAACAGCAACACCATATAAGCCATAAGTTTTTTCTGCAATGCCATTTATGATTCGAAATTTTCAAACCAGTTAGTGATATAAGAATTATGTTCAAAAAGTAATGATTTTTTTTGAATTTCGCGCTCTATACATTCTAATTTCAAATGTTTTTTTTGTTGTGTTGGTTAAATCGACACGTTTTGTTTATATAGTATGTATGTGTTTTTATGTGAAGTTATCCTGATTAGAGTCGAGTTTGCGTACTCAGCGATTTTTTGCCTTTTAAAAAAATAATTACCTATTTAGTTAATAGAATAACTTATACCACTTATAAATATTTGTTTTGCTCAATTTTAACTCATCCTACCCCACTGTCAATATTTCAAGACTTGTCGAATATTTAATAGTATTTTTTTAAACAAAAATAATACAAACTCTCTACTCTCTTAATTTCAACAGCTAAAAATCTCCAAGCACGCAAACACGAGTCTAACCTTGTTAACAATCAAGAGCTTCACATAAAAACAATACATGCTACATGGTCAAAACTACAGACATATGATCATGACGAATGTACTAACATAGGAACAAAAAAATTTTGAAATCAAAGCATACAGAGTGCGCGAAATTTAAAAAGTGTAATTACTTTTTTGTCACTCCTATCGGAGTATTCCTAATGATGTTTGTTTTGGTTACTTCAAAACATCAGTATGTATTTATATTTGTATCAGTAAATAATCTTCAATTGATAAAGGTAAATATATAGCATAAATTTTATCTAGTGACTTTTTTCATCTCTAACCTTGGTAATGCTAAAGCTTAGTAAGAAAGTTTCTAAGTACCTCATAGTTTGTGCAAACATATGTTAATTCCTAAATGAATATTATTTGATTCTATTTTTCAAATTTATAACTGTATGTTAAATAATGTTTTTCTAAATATTGTTAAAATTTTTTTTTCTAAATTCATAGCTATTATCATACATACTTAACCTTATATCTATAATTATGATTTATATTTGTTATTATTTTAAACTTTATAGGAATTCTTGTTTATTAAAATTTAGTGGTGATACTCTATAACATATAAATAACAAACCACTGATGGCAGTATTTTAAGTAATAAAACAATTAAATTAAGTATTCTTATTTTTATTATTTTGTGTTGTTTGTTGCAGAGTCGAGGGGTTTGTGTAATTTTTTTTATAATTTGCTAAAGCTACTATTTGTAAAACATTTCTTTTTTTATGCGATACATTGATTCTGGGAAACATTCAAAAGAACGCCTGCTAGTTACAACACTTTGAAAAGCCAACAAAGGGAACATTTCATGATGTCCGTCAAGCGCAGTTATTGTTAGGAATGTAAAATAGGAAAACACCCTCAGATATTTCGTTTTTTACATTTTAAACCAGCAATTGCTTTTAAAAAATAATTCAAGGAAAATATTGTATTTAAATTTTATGAAAAACAAATCGAATTGTTGAAGAACCTGAAAGGGTTGTTCAAGAAAATCAGTCCAAAGTAAACGACTTATGTTATAAGATGGAAATAAGTAACAAGTAACTTTATTTGACTTGAATCGGGCACGCGTTCAAGACAACACTGTTGGTCTCCAGCGGATGCTTTGCAAGAGCGCTTGGTGTCCTTATCTCAACTCTCCTGATGACGATTCAACCGAAAATTAGAGACTATAAGTGTGTTCGTATCTTTATCCTGTTTTATAGTTTACTGTGATAGTTTGTTATCCTTTGTGGGTCATTTTCGTGTTGATTCTATATATATATATTTTTTGGAGTCTCCAACCGTCTCTGAACCAGTGCGCTTGGTTTCCCTCACTTATCTCTCCTGAAGACGGTTCAAACCAAAAATTAGAGACTGTAAGTGTGTGATTTTGATTTCTCTATGTTTTTTTTTGCTACATTGAACTATATTTGTCCGTTTCGGATCGTATATCCAACGAACAAATATATATATATATATATATATACATTGTTAAAATGTACCGCTGCTTCGGCATTTAAACTAAACCGACTTTCAAACTAAGCTGTTCCAGTCTCCTGACAGTCTTACTAATAGAAGGTGGTAATTCCCAAATAAGTTGTCCAAAGGACATTGAGACACTTTTTTGAAACGCTTTAATAAATATCAACAATTTCAATACAACTGAAAAACTAACATCACAGATAAAGAATTTAACATTGCTTACTACACTATTAGATAGAAACAAGCTTTCGACTATGCCATCGTCATCGTCAGGTTGGGAATTACTAGTCCTGCATTTTCAAAATTTGGAAATTTTAAAATTTTTGTAAAACAATGAAACAGTTTAAAGAATTTTGAATTAAACTAATGAATATAAATAAAAGTTAGCAGGTCCAAACAAGTTACTAAATGTAAAACAGTTTTTCATCCTTTCGTAGGCCAATCAATTAGCATCCCTATTGACTTTGTAACTGCTTTCAAAAATTTTCATGCTTGGTATTACACCCATATCGCATGTCTCGCCATTAATTGAGGGATTTAAATTTTTTATATATAAATCTTCTAATATATGGATCCTTTGTTAAAACTAGCAGCAGCTTCTGCTCTTACAATTTTTGAATTGGTGGCCTCAAAATTACGGGCGATTTTTCGATGTTGAGTCAGGAAACTGAACAAGAACGGAACTGAAACCTGTGCTCTGATTGGCTAATAAGGTCAGTCCAGTGGACCAATCAGAAAAAAAACTTCACCGGGGATGACTATACAATCATCTTTTCACATGGATTTATGGTCGAATGCTCGAATTCTATGATGTCACATGGACAATTAATGTGACAACCCTACAGCAAGATCGACAAATCCCTGTAAGATCGAAACCACTAGTTCAAAAAATCGTCAGAGCTGAAGGTGCTGCTAGTTTTAACAATGGAAATTTCATAAAAGATTTGTATTAACTTGAAAAAAAAATATTTTGTTGTGAAGATTTTCTTAACAATATTATGATATATAAATACCTAAATAAGTATTATATAATGTCGATAACATAGAATTAAGGAAAGTGTAATTAAAAGAAAGGCTCACTAGTAATGACTGTATTCCTTTACGACCATTTCAAAGAAAAGCCCATAATATTTCTTCGCATTATTCCTTCAAATGGCTCTAGTGCCCCTGTAATTCTGTAGTTATTGATTATGCATTATTCATCCATAAGCTCTGGAATTCTGAAAAGGGTTCCCTTATCGAATATTTGCTATTTTTTTTTTATTCCTCTAAAATATAAAAGCTTTATGCAATGTTGAAGCGAGGCTGAGTTTTACTCTTCTTATGCTATATACCCGCTTTAGAATCTTTATCATTTAAGTAAAGTTGTTCTAAGAATTTTATTAAAGCAAATAATTTTATTGAAATGAATTTTATTAAAAATACTTAACGGTTAAATATTTACTTAAGTAAAATGAAACGCATTGATAGTTTTAGTCACTGATGCCTCTAATATATACTAGAATTATTAGAACTAAAATAATTTTTTTTAGGGATTTTCTTTTAGATATTTTTAAAATAATAATAATTCCTAAAAATAATTCGATATAACTGATGTTGAGTTCAATTTAAAGAAATAATAAATATAATTCCTTAAGATAAAAACATTTATACAAATTTTGAAATTGAAAAAAAAATTATCAATCTTTTATTTTAATATTTTTTTTTATCATCAATACATCGATGAATGTCATTTAAATGTCAGCTTTAAATTACAAAAAAAAAAAAGAAAGTGTCCAAAATTAAAATAGGAATTATTTGAATATTAAGAATGACGCGTCCATCAGCTGGGACCAGTTGTGGCTGAAATAGAAGATTAAAAGTAAGGGATGATTTGTCGTAGCGAAACAGACTGTGACAAGAAGAGAGAGGGTTGTTTTTTGTTTCATTTCAAGTTGAGTTGGCCTTACTGTGTTAATAGTCACGTTCAAACCCACCTCCTACCCTTAATAAGGTTCAATTGAATTGCATTTTACATCATCTCTTGCATACCAAACATACTGTTTTCAAAATAATTTACAACTTCATCTTTTATTGAACAAAGTAATTTATTTTTTGTATTTACAATATTTTTGTTCCTTCACTTTATTTAAAAGCTGAAAAATAAATAATGAAGAAATAAAAGATTTAGAAAACAATAATATGTCAATAGCAGTAATTAAATTTTACTTAAAATAAATACTATTTAAAACATCAGAAATAATAACTCTATAGCAGAGTTTTTCAAACTTATTTCGACGCGGAACCCTTTTTGGTTCTAGTAACTTTCCCGGGAACCCCAGATTCCAATGATTTCATACAATCATAATATAAATATTTTCATATGCCTTTTTAAATAGTATGTATGTTTAAAAACAATTAAAAAGTAATATTACTGTCATGTATATTTTTTGAGAAAAATTTCAAAACTAAAAGATTTTAATTTTCCACATATTTTCCACAAGTGCATAACACGTAAAACAGAATTACTAGCAATTTTAACACAGAGTTTGTTTTGTAATCATTTTTGACTTTATAGTTGAGAGTTTGATTCTCAAGTTAGCCCCAGCATTAGGTCTACTTCGGTATTTGGTTTCTATGGCAGTTTAAAGAAAAAACCCAGTTTCACATAAGTATATGGTGGGAAATGGCAGCAATGTGTGAAGTGCTACTTTTTGAAATAGCAGGAAATTCGGGAATCAGATCGTTCCAAAAATTGACTAGTGACTCATCCTAAATATAAATAAAATTTTGACCACTTCTACTTATTGGTATATGTAGATATAAACATTATTCGGTTTCATGATTCACAAGAAATATAGAATAAATGTATATCCACAAAAAAAAATTTTGAGAAAAATGTTTTTACTAAATGTTTTTCACGGAACCCCGGACAGTCCGTTATATGTAAAACAATTATTATATTAGTTATTATATATGTTGGTTATTTTAATTCATGAGGTGTATTTCGCGGTGAGTATCGAGGGCTTGGAATGGACTAGGCTATTTACGTATAATTAAAGACACATCTTACGAAACTGTTTCCGGAACGAATTAATTTCATATGAAGAAATATTACTGTACACGAAATTTAGTTGCTTGCCCTGTAATTACTTTTATTCATTTTATTATTAATACATTATATATATATATATATATATATATATCAATGATCAAACGACAGTAAGAATATGGGAAAACAAGACTAAGATCTTTCAACCGTAACAAGCGGTCTTTGTCAGAGTCAAAAATCCAACGTTTTTGACGTTGACCTGACTTGACGAAGACCGCTTGTTACGGTTGAAAGATCTTAGTCTTAGTTTTCCCATTTTCTTATTGTGGTTTGATCATTGATTGTTATTTCACGTGTTTATGTGAAATCTTTATATATATACATATATATATATATATATACTTCGAATAAAATGAAAGGTCCGTGTGGACAATAAAAACTTTAACAAATAGTAAAGAACAGATAAAGTCACTACTGAACTCACTTCGATATTTCGACATCCGTGGTCATCAAGAATAAGTGCGAAGTACTCGCTTGAGTAGCAGTGAGCAATAAGGTAGACAGGAACCAATTTATAATTAAATTAAATTAGTCGAGTATGAAAGCGTAATAAATAAATAAAAGAAAAAATTGAGATTTGAGTAAAGAAATTGATACATAAATAAAAGTACGGACTAAGCCATGATAAAATAAAATGAAACTGAGAATATAAATAATAAAGTTAAAGAAATAAGTTAATTAAATATTAAAAAATGAAATATTAAATAATGAAAAACAAGTAATTAAATAATGAAGGATAATTGGTAATAAAATATGAAAAGACAAGGAACTTATTAAACGTTATCTCTTTTGATTGATTTAATTTCTCTATGTTTCTTTTTCTACATTGAACTATATTTGTCCGTTTCGGATCGTATTTCCAACGAAAAAGTATATATATATATAGTTCAATGTACATAAAAAACATAGGGAAATTGAACACTAACTTATAGTCTCTAATTTTTGGTTGAACCGTCTTCAGGAGAGATAAGAGAGGGAAACCAAGCGCACTGGTACAGAGATGGTTGGAGTCTCTGTACCAGTGCGCTTGGTTTCCCTCTCTTATCTCTCCTGAAGACGGTTCAACCGAAAATTAGAGACTGTAAGTTAGTGTTTTCAATTTCTCTATGTTTCTTTATGTACATTGAACTGTATTTGTCCATTTCGGATCGTATTTTCATCGAAAAAGTATATATATATATATATATGTGCAAATGTAAACTTCTAGTGAATGCAAGGCCGTTTTAAATAAGTATTATTGACTTTATAATAAATAATTTCGTTACTTAGATAATTCATTGAAAACTCGAGAATAATTACTACGGACAAAACAAAAACCTGTAGAATAGACTCAAGCACAATAAATAAATAAAATCTGGAGTGGCCTACACTCTACTTTACTATAAGTAACTTAATGTCAAATTTCTTGAGTATATAAAACATAACGTCTCATTTAAGCATAACGTAAACATCTAAATGGGATATAATTATTAGCCTGTCATTCCTGAGGTAGTACAGATAGTGATTGAAGGACATATCAATTTATAAGATTATTTTTGTACATCACAAATAATTTATTATTTGCAAATAATTTCATTAGTATAACTACAGCAGTAATAACATTTTTGAAAAACCAATGTGAACATTTCTTGAAACGAAATAGTATCCTACAAGAGAACATGGCTATTGTTCAAATAGCCAGTAGACATCGTTTACTTGACATCCTTCTACATTGAATATTAATGTAAAATTTTCAAATTTCAAACAGTAAAATACTCTTTTTTTCTCTGAAAAACTTCTTAAACAGCGAAGAAAATGTTGTTTTAAGGTGATTTGTTAATTAAAGATGTACGATAATTACAGTAATTAATCTCTAAACGAATGATTTCAATTTTGAATTATCTTTTACATTTTTGGTTTTTAACAGAATTATTATACTGGGAATTTTATGGCTTCTTAGTATTTAATAAGATCATTTTCCTTCCCCTTTGTCAAATAACATATATACGAATTTTTTTTTAATGAGTGTTATCATTTACCTGCACAATATTATTCCTCTTACATCTCTTATAAGTCAATAATATATTTTCATTTTTCCATTAGAAACATCCATTTTATCTCAGTGGATTCGCTCAAAAAATTTCTAAGTCAATGTAAACAATGTAAAAAAATACAAAAAATTCGACAAGTATAGCAGGTGATCTCTTAGTCTAGAATAAACAAACAGTTTTTATATCGTTATTGCTCTTTCCCGTAATTGAAACTTCATGAATTTTTTTTTGTGAATTGCTAATTTTTTGTTCCATTTTTGGTCAAATTTTCGTTTTTTTTTAACGAGCCGTTTAGCGTCAAAAAATCATTTTCTGAAAACACAAATCGTACTGTAACGCCCCTTTAGCGAAAGTAATTTCAAAAAAAAATATCTCAACTCATTCGCCATATAATGTTCTATTTGTAGGCATAGTTTCATTCTTGTCCGTCAAACAGTATGGCTTGTATCGCTCTCACAAGGTTTGAGATTGAATTATAAGTCAAAATTTTTACATTTTATTGAAAAAAAAATATTTCCTGTTGTCTTAAAATTCTGAATATATTTTTCGTTTGTTGCATTTGTAACTTCAAAGATAATGTCAAAATTTCAAAACTCTAGGGTTATCAGTTTAGGAGAAATAAATGTTTTAAAAAAAAAGGTTTTTGGCAAAAAAAGTGACTTTCCCATCATGCATAATTCTTCCCAAACAATAGGGATCTTCGTCTAAATGGGGCCCATTTTTGTGTGAAATATCAACTTGATTCATCAAAGATTCTGGACCGTAGCGTGGTAACAAGCAATGCTAACACACGCACCCACCCACCCACACACACACAGACATCATCGTAAAAACGTCATAAAACGACTTCTGGTACCTCAAAACATGTAATTCCGTCAAAATCTCGAGATCGAATTTTTTCACGATCACTATACTTTACTTATAGTAAAGTAATAATGCAGTGTTTTGTTTATTAAAATGCATTTTAAAGTACTCTTAAGAGTAAGAAGTTTTATCCTGTACTACACTCTCTTGAGAAACAAGCATATTCTTCTCCTTATTGGAATGCCTTCCTTCTAATTGACTTTATTAATGCTTCTTTACTGTGTAAAGTTTTTCATTTAGATATGGAAAGTCTTATCTTGACTAAGATAAACATAAAATCTAAACCCATTAGCTGAAAGTATAATTAACTCAAACTTCAAAACTCTTTAAGTTTTCAAGCAATTAATAAACCATTGTTATTTCAATCTTAAAATTGAAATATTCCCAAATTACAACCACTTTTATGTCGAAAGAGAAGGAAATGCTATCATTATTATTCAAGTATAAACATTAACGTTGTTATTGTAGCTGAAAAATAATATTGATTTAAAAATGAATGATTTATTTCCGAGTTCAAGGAAAAACTTACTTACGATCAAGTCGTAAATGTTCTTCGATGGATTTCACTTTAAACTTAAGGCGTTAATAGGACATGTATAAAATAAATAAAGCGTTTTATTAAATAATTAATCCAAATATAGATATTCTTTTAGGGCTGATATTTTTGTGATTGAAAAATGATATAATTGGCTATATTACTTTCAATATATATATATATATATATATATATATATATATATTAAATAATCGTCAACACACGGGGGTTTCACGCACACTGCAGCTTCTAGGTGACCAACCACCAGCTACTCGCCAAGCCGACACTCAGTCACCACCCAGTATTCAGACCAGCAACACCTAAGATATGTATATGAGACAAAATGTCGTAGGAAGAATCAGAATGAAGAAAAATAAGCTCTGACACCTCCTAGATTATATAAAGAAGAGTAAATAAATAAATAAATAAATATATATATATATATATATATATATATATATATATATATAATAAAATAAGCAGTGACACATAAATAGAAACACAAGAAAGACTCACTTTTCAATATTTCGACCGTAATGGCGGTCGTCCTCAGGAGAAGAAGTGAATTGACAGAGGGACGACAGTCAACTATTATTTATATAATATATATATATGCATATATATATATATGAGTACTATATATGAGTACCGCCCTGTCTTCCTGCGGGACTCTTCACTCTTCGCTCTTCGCACCTCCTGATGACGACGATTGTCGAAATATCGATGTGAGTTATGTCTGTGTCTTTCTGTGTGTTTCCTTCGTTTTTTATTTTATTGTAAAAAAGTCCGCTGGACCGTTTCTTTTAATTGTGTATATATATATATATATATATATAGAGGTCAGCATGCGTATAATAATCAGAAGTCGTCCGTTGGCAAAGGCAGTTTACTTCCCGTCGCTTCTCATCCCAGTTACTCACGGACACAGTTTAAATAACTGTTTCCGTGTTCAGGTCCTGTGGCAGATAATTCAAATTAATTCGAAAGTCTGTGAGCTTCAGAAGAAGTACTTAACAGACTATAATTTTCTTTGTAAAATAATTTTTCATGTAAGACATAGTTTTTTTGTTTCAAAATGTTATACTTCTACCTATGAAAAAGGTTTTAAATAAAACCGAAACGAAGGTAGTGAGAGTTTAATTTGAACCTGAAGAACTGACCAAGTCCTGATAAACTTTATTATATATATATATATATATATATATATATATATATATATATATATATTTCATATATATATATATATATATATATGATCAAACCACAATAAGAAATGGGAAAACAAGACTAAGATCTTTCAACCGTAACAAGCGGTCTTCGTCAGAGTCAAAAACCCAACTGACGAAGACCGCTTGTTATGGTTGAAAGATCTTAATCTTGTTTTCCCGTTTCTTATTGTGGTTTGATCATTGATTGTTATTTCACGTGTTTATGTGAAATCTTTATATATATATATATATGCAGAGAATCACAATTAAACTAATGATACAATCAGTGAAGTCTAAACCACAAAGAAAAACATGAACAAAATAAATAAATGCTCTGAGGTGTTTTTTCGTTTTTTTTGAGCTATACTGTTTTTTATCTTATATGTTTTCTAGCTGTTTTGTTACCTTCCTCCTGGTTAACTTTTCTGTTACCTTAGTTACTCGGAGTTTTAACGAGTAAATGACGTTGTACAGGCCCGGGACCGACGTCTTAACGTCCTCTCCGAGGGACGACTTTAATAAATTGAGGGCCAGATGGGTATCGAACCCCGAACCTACCAGTTCAGAGACTTATATATTAATCACTGAGCTAACCTGTCCCTCTTGAGTAAGCTCTAATGAAATATAATTTTAACTATTTGATGACTACTATCGCAGGTATACTAATAACTTATTGAACGTAATTAGCAGTTCCAGTGCTACTAAGCTTTTACTATTGAATTACTGTGCTACAAGTGCAAAGATCAGTGAAAGTTCTCGAACTGAAGCCTACTCAAGTATAAGAGTCTCGAATACTTAAGTAGTCTCAAAGTCTTGGATAATATTACTTTACTACTGTTATTGTGGTGCATAATATAATTTTATAAAGTATAAAATATTATGTATCGTAATTTTATTTTTTCTTCATAACCATACTTTTTTGCATAATATTTCATGGTGACTGTACTGTTGAGTTATATTTGTGGTTTTTTTTTATCTTTTCTTACGATATTCGTGCTTATTTATGCTCATAATCCTTATCTTACCTTAAATGTTTCTGGTTGTTTGTTCTACTAAATTTTTAGAATCTATTGAAACAACGATATAACCTGCTCAGATCGTAACAGTAGTTATTTAAACGTACCAATCTAATTTTCTACACTCTTTGTGAGATATGATTAATTAATCATATCTTTCTTTCCATTATTTTCATTTGTATTTACTATTGTATTTTTTTTCGTAGCCTTGAAAATAAAAATATGAATTTTTGAAGCATCGGATTAAAGAATTGAGTTTCTGACTAGATACTTCTCAATAAGTCCATCAATAATGGCTGCTCAGTATGAAGAAAATACATTGTTTGATTTTAATAAAAAAATGGATTTTATATTTTATTTGTTATTGAAGAAATCTCAAGACGAAATGACATAGGCTGTTTTAATGAAATAATCATTAATTATGTTTAATGCCGCTGTTTAAGACAATATATTTAGTTTGTCTTCGGGTATTAATGGCTCGGGAGAGCGAGTGATGTGAAGATGTTTCTTTCTGCTGTAAGAATGAACAGCTGACTGTGGGAAGTAGGCAAGGTCACCCATGTTGATGCAGACCCCGTGAGATTATAGACTCGCTTAAGAATGAGTGACTCATGGAGTAATAATAGACGAGCCAGTCTTACGAGGTCAGCGTCAGGAGTGTTTGGCCTCTAGATCGATTGAGCGACTTTCTTGTACAGACTTAAGCGTACGTCCAGATCATTCAAACCTTTATTCTCTTTCATTGTCTCGTCTATTTACAACAAATTTTCTACTTTTCAAAGTCAATGCTTAATTCTTCCTATACTCCACTATTTTAATTAATCATATGTATCTTTTATTTACAGAGATAACTAAAGTCAATACGATAGCGGTGGTATGGTACTTGAAGCCGTACTAAAGATTTAAAAAACCAAATGATAATAAGTTGAAGTGTTATGGCACAAAAGAATTTCTTCAGATGTAATGGAATGTCATAATACTTAATATCAAAAAGTAGCTTCTGGGAGTAGTACAGTACATATATAGAAATGATAAAATAGTACTATAACATCAGCAGGGCTCTTCGCCTCCTGATGACGGCCATTGTAGAAATATAGAAGTTTTTATGTCTGTGTCTTTCTTGTGTTACTTTCGTTATAAACACACAAACACACACACACACACACACATATATATATATATATTAAATTAAAGTTACAGCTAGAGAACACAAGAAAAAGGACGAACACTCACGAATCTCGATAATTTAGGCGTCTTGCCGTCTTCAGGAGAGTAGAAAGAAAGAAAATAAAAGGAGAAAGAATGAAGGAACAGAGACGTACATGCGTCCACTGGCCGATGTAAATTAGCGCGATACAATGACACGCAGTGCAGCCACCTTACCAACGTGGACCAGTTTAGGCTGTAAGTAAAATTATAAAAGTGATATTTAAGTAAAAGGGAGGAGAAAAGTAAAAAAGAGAAAGGAAAGGAAAAAAACATAAAACTAAAATTAAACGAGAAAAAAAAATCATCTGATTAAATTTAGACCAGGGGAATTTCTTGCACCCAATAACGAAATGAAGGCTTCCTCAGAAGCCCTTAGAGTGGTCTGGGTGTCATCATTTGAGAGTTTTCTTAATACTGTAACCTTGAAGCAATCGTTGAAGAGAAGGTTATTGAGATTGGCGTGGGTGGCAACAGGCAGCTGCTTGCGTTGACCAACGGATGACCTGTGACCATTCATACGGAGGCTAAGTGACGTGGAAGTCAGGCCTACGTAGAATGAGTCACATTGTGTGCAGTCCAGACGATAAACACAATTGCTGGAAGTGCAGGAACTAGGAAAGGAGAGAGGGTATGAATGAGGTATATATATATATATATATATATATATATATATATATATAGTGTATATTGGCAGCATATTTTCTTGTAAACATATTTTATTAAAGTAGACGGCAGCTTCCGCATTTACGACTTTTTTGCTCGTTTTCTCTAGTTTTCTTACTAGTTTTTTCTGGTAGGGAGTGATTTCATGGAGGCGTTGTCCCAGAGACATCAAAGAAATAATCTTTTAGTTTAATCAATAATATTATATTTTTACACTTACAAGCTTTCGATTTTCTCAGAAATCATCTTCAGGTATATATCATTATTACACAGATATTTGTAAGTGTAAAAATATAATATTATTGATTAAGCTAAAAGATTATTTCTTTGATGTCTCTGGGACAACTCCTCCATGAAATCACTCCCTACCAGAAAAAACTAGTAAGAAAACTAGAGAAAACGAGCAAAAAAGTCGTAAATGCGGAAGCTGCCGTCTACTTTAATAATATATATATATATATATATATATATATATATATATATATATATTGTAAACAGGAAAATGATCCAAAAGGTGTCTCTAATTTTCAGTTGAACCGTCATCAAGAGAGTTGAGATAGGGACACCAAGCGCACTTGTGAAGCGGCGGTTGGGTCTCCAAAGCAGCGCACTGGAAACCAACCGTCTCTGAACCAGTGCGCTTAGTTTCCCTCTCTTATCTCTCCTGAAGACGGTTCAAACGGAAAATCAGAGACTGTAAGTGTGTGTTTTTGATTTCTCTATGTTTATTTCTCTACATTGAACTATGTATATATGCATATAAATGCATATATGAGTCACTGCTCTGCCTTCATGGGTGACTCTTTGTCTTGTGTTGATGACAATCACAGAACTATGGAAGTGAGTTATCTCTGTGTTCATTTTTGTGTTATTTTCGTTATAATTTTAAATTAAAATCTTGTGGACTAGATTCACAGAAATAAAACACATTAACTAAGTTGTGAGGATGTAGTTAGTCCTACTCAAGTGGGAATATATATATATATAAGTAATGCCGGCCCGCGAGAGACGCCGGCCCGCGAGAGACTAGAGGGTTGAAGTCCGTATCAACATTGCCTCTCCTATAAACAGAAGGAGCTGACTAAAAGAGGAAGAAGGATTGAAGGTTAGGCGAGAGGTATATAGGCGAGCAACAGAGGGATAGCATAAGAGGTAAGCTCCCTATATTTTTTTTTCCCAAATGGAAGACTAAGTGTTTGGTAGATACAGGGTCAGATAGCACAATTATGGACAATGAAGTGGCAAAAAGGATGGACAATTATTCAGGGCTGACACCGTGTAACTGCACCTTGGTCACCATGGCAGGAAGGAAGAGCCTGGTAGGCGAATTACAGGTAGAGATGGGAGAATTAATAGGAGAGACCTTGGAGATGAAAGTGCATGTGACCCACTTAGAGACCCAGAAATATGGAGTTATTCTAGGGTGCGACTTTTTGGAGAGAATCAATGCAAAACCTGAGTGTAAAAGAGGGAAGTGGGATATTAAACTAGGAAAAAGGAAATACTTCGTGGAAGGGAGAGTTAAACCAGGGAAGAGAATAACGGTAAACTGTGGAAAAGTGATACCAGGAGAACATCAGGTGAGTGAATTAATGAAAGAATTTGAAAAAGTATTCTATAGTGAAGGACAGAGGTTATCAGCTACAGGTAGGGTCAAACACCAAATAGAACTCCCTGAAGGTACAGTTGTTTACGTGAAACCTAGAAGGTACCCACACCAATTGAAAAAGATAATGCAGGAGCAAATAAAGGAAATGCTGGACCAGGGCATAATACAGAGGTCTAAGTCGCAATTTTCGAGCCCTATTTGGCTGGTCCCGAAAAAGGTCGAGGAGGGTAAACCCCCTAAATACCGGTTGGTAGTAGATTTTAGAGAGTTAAATAAGTACACTAAGCTTGAAAGATACCCTCTGCCAAGGATAGAAGACATACTCGACCATATGGCAGGAGCAACTGTATTCAGTACCTTCGACCTCAAGGCCGGGTATCACCAGATTAGGATGCACCCGAGAGATGTCGAGAAGACGGCCTTTACGTTCGATAGAGGCCACTTCGAATTTTTGAGGATGCCCTTTGGCCTAAAGAATGCGCCTTCCACGTTCCAACGCCTCATGGATGAACTGCTTGAAGGACTGGGAGAAGACTTTACGCAAATCTACATGGATGACATCATAGTGTTCAGTAAGTCAATAGAAGAGCATAAGGAACATGTTACAAGGGTGCTGAAAAGAATAAGGGACTTTGGCTTAAAGGTAGCGATGGATAAAACCCGCTTATATCAAAAAGAGGTTAGATTTATGGGGCACCTTATCTCAGGTGAAGGAGTAAGACCCGACCCTAAGAAGGTTGAAGCAATAGATCGATTACCCTATCCAAAGGGACCCAAAGACATCAGGGCTTTTCTAGGTATGATAGGTTTCTATAGAAGGTACGTAAAGGACTTTGCAGCAATCACGAACCCCTTGACGGACAGTTTAAAGAAAGGAAAGAAGTTTATACAAACAGAAGATCTAAGAGAAGCAGTGGAGCAGTGTAAGAAGGCGTTGGCGGGCCCGCTGTTGCTCCAATTTCCTGACCTAAACAAACCATTCATTGTAATGACAGATGCCAGTCAAGAAGCTATCGGGGGAGTCTTGATGCAGGAAACTATCCAGGGAGAGCGACCAATAGCCTACGCCAGCAGAAAATTATCACCAGCAGAAAAAAGGTATAGCACAATAGAAAGGGAAATGTTAGGCATAGTGTGGACTGTAGAACATTTCCGACCCTACCTTTTTGCGGCTGAGTTCACTATTAGAACAGATCATAGGCCCCTAATGTGGATCGGGAATTTAAAGGAGACGTCAGCCCGGATAGCAAAGTGGAAAGAAAGGATAGCTGCATACAACTTCAGGGTCAGCACGTAAAGGGCGTTGATAATCAAGTAGCCGACTGTTTGTCCAGAAACGTCAACGTCATTACGAGAAGTAGTACGAGAGAGCCAAGTACCTCCAGGGACGTGCGAGAGTTCTTCGCCAACGGGACACCAGACGCAGATGAAGACCAAGAACAACGAAATGGACCGGAAGCTGAGATTAGTCAGGATATAATAAACAACAAGAGAAATCAAATAATTATAAAAGACGACACAGAAGAAATAATAAACACCCAATTGCACAAATATGGCCACTTAAAAATAAATATTATTACAGGAGGAACGAAAGCGAACAACGAACAATTAAGTACAGTCATAAACCAACTAACAGTGCCAGGAAAGGTATACCATTTCTTTATAGAATCACAAGAACTTGAAAATAGACTACTCCGACTAATTCAGGAAAGAGAGCTGAGACAAGGAGCTCATTTCATAATCTGTAAGAACCAGGTAGAAACGGTAGAAGACGAAGAGCAGCAGAAAGAGGTCATCCTAAATTATCACAGGGGAAAAACCAACCATCGTGGTGTCACAGAGACCCTTAAACATCTACAGAGGTCGCATTACTGGCTCCAAATGGGCAAGAAGATAGCCCAAGTGATAAAGGACTGTGAAATATGCAAAAGGAGGAAGTATGAAAGAGTACCACTTGTACCTCCATTATTACAAAGTCAGACGCCCGAGGGACCCTTTGAGGAGCTAGAAATTGATATATTTACATACGACGGAAACAAATATTTAACAACAATAGATAGACTAACGAAGTTAGCCTCAGCATGGCCACTAACAAGTAAATCGATCTATATGGACAGAGGACGAGAGTTCAACAACGTTAAAATAAAAACCCTGTTAAAAGAATTCAATATAAACCCCCATTGGTGTACACCGGGTCATCCAAGGTCCCACGGAGCAATAGAGAGACTACATAACACTCTAACGGAACACTTGCAGTTATTGGCTGATGCAAAAAACATAAAGGGTCATGTGGCAATGGCCAGAGCGGTCCTAGCATACAACAGTAGTATTCACTCGACCACAGAGGCAACACCATTTGAATTGTGGAAAAAGGAAGCGGATCCACAAAGGTTACATAATAGAGTCAAAGCAGCAAAAGAAAGATGGACCAAGCAATATAATCAAAGGAAAGCAGAAGAAACAGTAGGGTTGATACAAGAAGGGGACTTCGTATATAAACTAAATAGGCAGAAGCGAAGGAAATCGGACCCGAGATACGTAGGGCCATACGAAGTACTCGCAACGTTACCACGGTACAGAGCACAGATATGGAGGATAGGAACGGACACCCTGAAACAAGAAATAGTTCAAGGAAAGTCCCACCAATGGTGCGAACGATATAGTGTAGTTATGTGTGTTTACCTTTGTTAATTTTGTTATTTTTGTTTTGTACAAATAATCATAGAAGTTCATCTTTTGTTATTTCTGTAATTTCTATAAACAATGTTAATTCAGTTACTTGTGTGGACGTCATTTTATTTTTGAATGTTAAAACATTATATTCATTTCTTATGTTTAGAGTCAAGTTTTGTTTTGTTATTTTATGATATAACTCAGACACTTGTACGGAGAGCATTGTTGATAAGGACTGGGAGGGGGCAGTAATGCCGGCCCGCGAGAGACGCCGGCCCGCGAGAGACTAGAGGGTTGAAGTCCGTATCAACATTGCCTCTCCTATAAACAGAAGGAGCTGACTAATAAACTCCATTCTTGTCTTCAATCACGTGCGAGCTAGTTTATTTAAATTCCTTTTTCTAAAAACCTATTCATTACCCGGACACGCGTAACTTATATATATTCACTGATAAAACGAAAAACGATCCAAACTGGACACAATAAGAGTTCGAGACTAACAAAGAGCAAGACACAAAGTAGGGAAACACACTTACAGACTCAAATTTTCGGGTAATCCGTCATCAGGAGAAAAGAGAATGGGAGACCAAGCACGTTGTAGACGCAACGGCAAGTATCCCTTGCCGTTACTTGCCGTTGCGTCTACAACGTGCTTGGTCTCCCATTCTCTTTTCTCCTGAAGACGGATTACCCGAAAATTTGAGTTTGTAAGTGTGTTTCCCCACTTTGTTAGTCTCGAACTCGTGTATATATATATATATGTCAACATCTAAATTACAATAAAAAATTCAGAAATGTAAGAGACATTTTACAAAGTCAGTTAAATCAACTAACAAAGGCCAGTTAGTTCGGTTAAATGACCTTATTCAGATGTCTTTGCACGTATAGTGACGTAAACATGACTACGCAAATGAAAACAATCTTTTTTTATTTTTTATGTTTAAAAAAAACATGAAAACATGCAGAAATATAAAATGGATTTTGTTAGTACTATACTTGAAATAATTCTTTTATTATGTTGAGTGAAAATTTGTTTGTCCAGCATAAATCACTGGCCATAATAACAATGCCTTAAGGCAACGATTATGAAAGCCAGTGGAGACATGCGATCTCTAATGAACCCTCTAGCTTTTACTTGGGTTCATTTTAACACTCTAAGTTTATGAAAGTGTATTATAAGTCGCACTTGGCGTAAATATTACACTGATTTCCATCTCTCGGTGTATTATTTCATCTCCTTGCTGTCTTTGTACCATTTTAATCCGATTTCAAGACAAAAGGATCGACTTGTTGAGATAATTCCACTGTGCTGTGTTGTTATCTATATATTTATAATAACGGGAATAGGATTAATATTCTCTTATAACAATTTATCTACAGACTGTTAACATAACTATAATACTTTCAATAAAATCAAAATTAAAGTAAGTTATCTGAGGATTTACTAAATTATATTCTTAATATTCTTTATATGCTAATAATTATATATTAATATATTTTATGTCCAAAATTTAAATACTTTGAATTTTTTGTTTACTACTTAAAACGCAATAAATTTTTTTGTCACAGTTTTTACTTGAATTATATTCTGAAATGATTTTTTTGCATATGCAGTGGTAGCTCTTCAAACGAAAGCCTTATCTTACGAAATTTCCATCTTCGAAGGGTCTTTCTGGAGAAAAGTGCCTCATCTTACCAACTTTGTTTCATCGTACGAAAAGCCAAATTATCAAAGTGCGAGCTCGTTTCTCCAGCTCTCAGACATAAACGTACCTCTAAAATATACAGGTTTTTTTTTGTTGGCATTTTCCCAAGATCTCGGGTTTTTTATTTCACTTATTTTTTTATTTATTTATTATATTATTTATTTATTTATTTTTATTTATTAGTCGATTTATCGTTTGAGAGTGACTCTTTTTAATTGTTATCGTAATGACCAACGTGCCCCCCTCCCCCCCCAGCATGATCATGGCATTCGGACAAGGAGGAACTTATTTCAGATAATAGTAACTAAACCAAGTGAAAAATAAAACGTAAAAAATATAATACATTAATGTAAAAAAAAAGAGAAGTTCTGAAGTCAAAAATTATTGATACAAGTTCTAAATTATTAAAAAATGATAAAAATTCTAGAAAGTTAAAAAAATAATTCCCTATTCAGTTCATAATTTTAATTAAAGTTTAAAGCAAGCTGTGCGCGTGTTTTTGTATCATACATATGTGGACATTTTGCAGTAAGGAAACGTTTGTCTACTCCTCTGTACCATATCCTCGCTTTCTCCCACCCAGTCGATCAAATCCGAAGGTAAATTACATTAGATATTGTTATTATTAATATTATTATTTAATTTTATAATTTGTCTCTATGCTTATTACAATTATAATATGTATAACAATTATTATATTGGTGATTACCTTTATTGGTTATTTTAATTAATCATGTGTTTTTTGGGGTGGGTATTAGGTGATATTGACTATTTACATCTAATAAGCGATTCATCTCACAACAAACTCATCTTACGTAACCGCTTTAGGGACAATTATTTCTTATGAAGAAGTATGACTGTAGTTAAAATGGTATAAGTGTTTCCATACTAGTACACAAGAAACTTTTAAACCAGATGACCAGATAAGTGGTTCCCCTCTTGGATTGCTATAACTAAACCTAAAGTACTACTATATTTCTATTGTTTTGTCATCAGATAGAAATATGTGAGTCTCTTGAAAAATTATGTTTTCAGTTAGTCTTTTCTTGTTTTCGATGCTACTCGCATCTTTCTAATATAGTAGTGAATATCTATTCTTGTAGTATTGTAGTTAATTTTTTGTGATGTATGTTATGCATATTTTGCTTTCTTTGCCTATTTTCAATTTTGGCCTTTTCCTGAAGAGTTATTCGAGTTTTTTTTTAAAATAATTTCTTCTTGTTACACATGCATAACTATTTACCAAAAGATTTACTTCCAGTTTTATATATTTTTCAAAGAGCTTAAGAATATCTAATTATAAAAATATATTAACCAACGTTTCAGTCTTTCGTCTAGAAGTAAACTCCATATAATATTTTTAAATACTGTTAAATACTTTAGTATTTAGTAGTACAATTTAATACTAAATTAATATCTAATAATTAAGTTAATACTAGCTATTACTTAATATATTATTAAATACTAACTAAGTAAAGCCTAATATTTAACTAAATGGGTTAATATTAATAAATAAAGTAAACTTATAAGACAGTAGTTGGTATTTTTGATTTATTTTATTGTTTTTGAAAAACCTTTTAATTATATTTTCTGACTTTTCTTTAACTAATTTATCCTCTAATATATAAAATTGTACTACAATAACACTTTTCCAAGTAATAACCTTTTTTGCGGTATCAGCAATTTGGTTTATTTATATATTATTATCTATATTATGTATATTATATATCTATTATATATTATAATATTATATTATATATTATTACACTTTTTCGTTGTAAATACGATCCAAAACGGTAAAATAGTTCAATATAGACAAAGAAACATAGAGAAATCAAAAGAACACACTTACGGTCTCTAATTTTCGGTTTGAACCGTCTTCTCTCCTAAAGACGGTTCAAACCGAAAATTAGAGACCGTAAGTGTGTTCTTTTGATTTCTCTATGTTTTTTTGTCTATATTGAACTATCTATATAATATTATATATTTAAAACTTTAACAAATAGGAAAGAACACAGAAAGTCATTAAGAGCTGTATAATAAGAATTTAAATCATATTCTTAAATACTATTAACTGGAATTTTACTAATCATAATTAACTGAAGAAATAAAGAAATTAAATACTATAAACCTTATTCAATTGTGGGCTTCACTAGGTTGTGAATGGTAAGTGTGATTGGCGGGATACAGCAATGTCTCTAATCCCTCTCAATTAGTCCACTTGTGCGAATTGTCTGGTGGGTGAGGTTTAATTGTCTGGTATGAAGTTTCAATATTTCGAGGTGCTTGTTGCTTTATTAATGTTGGAGGTTCTCTATTATATTGAGGTCTTGCATTATTACTGACCTGCTATTGTCCTCTTGATACAGTACTGCTATGTAGCCTGTAACATTTCACAGCTAAATATGATCTGAGGATATGGTCCCAAGTACTAGAGTCATGGTGAGTCATCTATATATATTGCATAACAAATTAATAGTAAACAATAACTCTTGATATAATATATAAATTAAATACCACAATAAACAATATATATTATTTAAATGGTCTAAGGCAGGGGTTCTCAACCTTTGTTTGCATGTGGACCCCCTAAAAGCTACTTGTGGACCCCACTCCCCCCGGATACTTAAAAAACATAATTATACAAAGAGTTATAAATAAATATTTGTTTTTAGGTAAATGAAAATCGTTAATTATGAAATAATTTCATTATATCTACAACGCAATGCTGAACTACAAAATTTTTTTTAAAACAATAACAAAATATTTCTTTATTAACATTTTATAAGGAACCCTGAAATAAATTGTAACCGAATGAATTTTGAATGTACCATAGAAAGAAGTGCAATAGAAAATTTTAAAACATTGGAATATTTTAACAAACTGACAAAGATATTAGGCCTTATATTTTAATTATGTGTGAATATTGTACGGCCAAAGCTTACTACGCTTTGATTTATTTTTGGTTTGCTTATGAATTCATTTAAACTTAACATAGAGCTCTAACCACGTGTTATGGACCATCAGAACACTACTTTTCTCATGGACCCCCAGTAATCCTCTGTGGACCCCTGGGGGTCCATGTGGACCTCGTTGAGAACCACTGGTCTAAGGCCTTTCGTAACAACATCATCAGAGAGCTGAATGAAACATCCAAAAAAAAAAAAAACATAATAAGTCAACCTGGCTGATTGAAGTCTTCAAAATTGCTCGCATCCCTGTCTGAATTTAACGTTCCTAAACTTGAAGGAGTTTTGATCTGCATACTTATTTCTTTTATTAATATTTCATCTAGTTTGTAAAGTCCCGGACTATTGTTCATTAAATTTCCATAGAAGTTCTTTATGAGTGCACTTTCAATAATATTTCTCCTCCTTTGTGAAGGTACAAAAATTAATGCTTTTGCTTCACTCCAATTTATCATATGATTTTTGTTCATTACTTAGTAAGCAGATCAAGACTCCTTCAAGTTTAGGAACATTAAATTCAGACAGGGATGCCAGCAAGACTTCGATCAGCCTGGTTAACTTGTTATTATGTTTTTTTTGTTGTTGTTTCATTTAGCCCTCTGTTGATGTGACGAAAGGCCTTAGAGCATTTAAATTATATATATTGTTTATTGTGGTATTTAATTCATATATTGTATATAATACAATGGTATTCCAATGTATTGCATCGGTAAATAACGGAATTCAAAGTTTTCTATACTGAATGTGGTTATTGCACCAGTACATGTTGATTTCAGGGATTGACAGTATTTGTACTGTATATATAAGACTAATTCATCCTATATCACTAATTCATCTTTATTCTAAAGAAATTACGCTAATAATAATACTTTTTCATTCAATAAATAACTAGAAAATTCCATATATATCACTAATTCATCTTAATATATCAAAATGAAAGAAACACATTAATAAAACCTCATTCTATTACTATTTCTTGTAATTAATTAAACGATAAGACCAGGGAATCTACCATTTGTTCTTCTGATAAGAATCAGACATTTAAAATTAAATTAATTCAAGTGCAAACGTGACTTGTCCTTAATGGCTCTATGAAAACAAAGAAAGGAAAGAAAATTAAAAAAAATAAAGCAGAAATATATGTAAATCAACGTTGTTTCTTTTATAATTACATTTAAAATTACAGCCTCAATCATTTCAATCATTTGCCTTAATGGCTCTCTAAAACATATAAAGGAAATAAATTAATAAAAATATATAGATATATATGTAAATAAGTTTTTCTTTTATACATTTTCTGACACTTTCAATTAGTTTTCTGGATTTCTTTTCCAAATCTCGAAGTCTTACTTTCATTTCTTTAGGAACTAGGTGTAATAACTCACCATATGTTTTGTTGTCCATTTTTTTTTTTTCCGGATCGTTTCGGTTTCTTCGACCATCTACTGGGTGATTTTTGAACACATACTATTTTAAACCTATTTAACATTTTTAACAAAAACTTAATTTTAACACACGACTAACAAAATATTAAACCATAAACTGGCAGGTTTTTGACAATTCCTGTTATACACACACAGGTGTGTCTTCAGTTTCTTCCCCAAATATACGAATTTCAAACTAAATATATATATATGATCAAACCACAAAATGAAATAGGAAAACAAGACTAATATCTTTCAACCGTAACAAGCGGTTTTCGTCAGAGTCGAAGAGCCAACTGATCTTAAGATCTTCGTCTTTTTTCCCATTTCATATTGTGGTTTTTGATTTATTGTTATTTACCGTACTGTTTTGTGAAACAATCGAAGATCAATATTTAATATTTTATTATTTCCATTTCATATTTGGATTTAACCACAATCATTGTGGTTTACTGACAGGTATGTGGATTTTTGACTCTGACGAAGACCGCTTGTTACGGTTGAAAGATCTTAGTCTTGTTTTCCATTCTTATTGTGTTTAATATTGATTGTTATTCACGTTTACTGTGAAATCTTTAATTATTATATATATATATTTATATTAAAATTAACAGCAGTCTCGGCATTCACGATCTTAAGACTGAGAGATTCGATCCTACGAACTAACCTCCTGCTAACAGGGTTCAACTGGAAAAGGAGTTCGCCAAGTGACATGTTAAATTAAAATCGATGAGATAGTCATTGCTATTAGTAGATTAAAAGGATTAGTAAAGGTTTTACTAATCATTCACCTTTACTAATCCTTTTAATCTATTAATAACAATGACTATCTCATCAATTTTAATTTAACATGTCACTTGGCCAACTCCTTTTCTAGTTGAACCCTGTTAGCAGGAGGTTAGTTCGTAGGATCGAATCTCTCAGTCTTATGATCGTGAATGCCGAGACTGCGGTTAATTTTAATGATACCTGTTTAAAAGAGGATCTGCTGCCTATTTGTACCAATATATATATACCAGGATTTCAGAATAAACACACGAAAAATAATCAAACACAGTAAGAAATGGGGAAAAAAACTAAAATCGTTCAAACGTAACATTCATCAGATTTTAGTCTTTGTTTCCTATAATATATATTATATATATATATATATTATATATATATATATATATATTGATGAAACTAAATATGAAACATCTTAGTGTTGTAGTCTTATTTTCCTTTTAATATTGTTTGATCATTGAGTGACACTGAGTGTCACGCGTTAATTCTTTGTAAAAAATTTGTAACGTAATACTTAGGTTTTTCTGTTTCAATATTTATACTTCTGCCTATAAAAAAGGTTTTAAATAATAACCGAAACGTTGCCAATGAGAGTTTAATTTGAACCTCAAGAACTGACCGAGTCCCGATAAACTTTAGTTTTGTTTCTATTCCACAGTCGATATTTTTATCAATATATAAAAATATATATATATTATATATATAAGTCGTTATCAGCCTTTGGAAAGATTCACATCTATTCCTGACGACGAGAACACCGAAATATTGTAGTGAGTTCAGTGATTTCTTTTCTGAGTGTTCTTTTTAAAAATTATAGTTTATATATATTTGATTGATTTAATTGCTCACATATTATTAGAACCAAAAATTATAATATTTAGGAAGCAAAAAAAATATTAATAATATTGCAAAGTAAAAACAAAATAACTGTGAATGGGTTCTAATAGTGTAAATAGAAAACAGAATTATGTACAGTAGACCAACGCAGAGCTGACAGTATTACTGAGCAACATTTATTAATTTAATTCAGCCTTGTGTATTACACACTGCAACGCAACCACGTTTATTAAACCTTGTAGATACTTGTTATCTTGTTTGTTTTTGGGAGGAAAAAAGGAATAAAACGAATAAATACTTATGGGTGAAAGTTAATTTAGGTTTTTTTTTGCAAGAAGAAAAAAAGCGTAGTATTTAGTTTATCTTTTTTCCTGTAATGTTAGGGATGCTGTTTTCATTTTAATTATAACTTATTGTAATTATAATTTAATTTTAAGTTTAAATTGCGATATTATTTAAAATATAGCAATAGGTTTATAAATACAAGAGTCAAGAATAAATTAAATATCAAAAGGGAAGATTTGACGTCTGTGTAAGCTGACTGTGTTGTGAAGTTAAATTGGAGAGAAAGAGAAAGAGAGAGAGAGAGAGTGTGAGAGAGAGCGAGTGAGTGGGGGAATGTGAAAAAAAAATAAAATTTAAGGACGGAGTATGGAGTACTTAAGGGCCATCAGAGAACGGCAAGAAAGAATGGTGGAAAGGCGATCACAGACAAGAACAATAACTACAAAAACTAATTTTAACGAAAAAAAAATTAATAGATATTAAATGAGTTCATGCAGGTTAAACAAATTCATATAATGGGCTACAATCTATGGTGCATCAAGGAAAATAGTGTACAGAGGTGCAGTCTGTTCCAACAGTGGCGTAATTAGTTGAAGCGTAACTAATTGTGGGACGCAGTGGAAGTGGTTCAGTCGACGACAGGTGATAAGTCAAGGGGGTATTTGGGAATGGAGAGGTGAGGCTTTCGTCTCGTCATTGGATCCTGACTGGTGAGATGGTCATTCTGTAGGGCTGAGGGTTTTCAAGGGTGAGCTAATAACCTGCGAGCGGTCCTTTATCGTACTTCTCTATAGAACAGCCTGCACTCCTCCCCCTCCCCCCATCACACTCACTGTATCTACTCTTCATCACTCCGGCCGGTCACTCCTTAGACGACAAGAACTGCATCTAGTGTGTCATCTAGTGGTGTCCGCGAAACCAGCTATCCTCAACTCCTGGCATACATATCAAATCAAAGTTGACTTTGTGCCTCGAATTACTATTGCTTAAGAAGTTATACGAGTATACTGTTCTGGTACCCATGCTAAAAACAATAAATACAGGTATAGTGTGTGCAAAATGTGAAATGAAAATTCACTAGCCTTGATAAAACTTTAAAAATAGGTCTGTTACACGTCAAACGATCAATGAGTCATAAGTTAACTTAAAGGAAGAAATTAGGGAAGGTATACTTAAAACGTGAAACGTAGGTATGGTCGCTATGAAAATAATAAGTAAAATGTAAAATTCAAATTTTTTTAAATATTCTCCAAACGCTAAATAAAGTAGTGTTAATTATAATTAAAATGTAGAATACACAAGAGTAATTCGTAAGTGTGTAATACATTTTAGAATATGCTTAATACTTATGTAATTCGTTTAAGAATACGTAAAATACGTTAAGCGTAAAAACGCTAAAAGGAGTTTGTAAACGTTAAAAGTACTTATGATTTATTTACTTGAAAGGTGAAATGCAAGTTTGTTTCTTGATTATGTTATATTTAGTTGTGAAACGTAATTGGTTAATACGTACTAATTCATAATATGTAAATATAACACAAACATTTGTTTATGAATCCTCATGAAATATTTACAATTTGCTGGCTATTTACAATAGCCTTTGAATGACTTATAGTAGTTACATCGAAGATACAGTTTTGATAGAGAATTGAACGTCTCATGAAGGAATGTACCTACTCAGAGACTCTGACCTACTGGTAGAAGAAGAAAAGTGTGATAGTCTCAGTCATTCAGTAATTCTGCAAATCGATTCAGATAGCATGATTTCGACATAAGTGCACGTTTTCAGGTTAGTATCATAGAGGTTAATAAACATACGGTTTATGCAAATCCGTCATACCTTAACAAGTAGAATTGTTAATATGCTCAAATAGCTGCTTCAGTGAAAAACCCTCTCACAGCCTCGCTAAAGGGTTGTTTTTTTTTTCTATTACTAAGAATATAGTGGCTTCTCAATATCCTCTTTGATACTCTTGAAATCAGGTTTTTTCTTCACCAATAATTTAATCTGTGCCCACGTTGTGATGTCACTAAATGGCCCAATCAGTGCCTTATTATTGTTTACTCAATTTTGTCCCTCGTTTATTGAATATGGTTGTAATTGAATATCGATTCCTCCAGTCAGTGATACTTCATTGTCTATTTCCAGCATTAATTGACATTTCACTTCTAGTAGTGATTTCAATTCATTTCTTGATTTCCAACTTCTATTAGCGTAATATTTTAATATCCGTGTTATATTTAATTTTTATTTAATTAAAAACATTTGGCACATTTAGAACCTAAAAGAGAAAAATAATTGCAAGAAAACACATTAGGTTTCAACATTTTATTAAAAAATATCAGTTCGTTTTAAAAGAAAAAAAATACGATTTTACAGTTTTCAAACCGATTTTATAGCAAATTATATATCTATTGATTAGTTATAAAAAGTGTGTTAGATATAAATATGAAGTTTTTCAATTTTAGTTTTAATGAAAAAAGTTTTAGGTTGATAAGAATATAAGAGTATGATTTTAATTGGGTTCAGTGTTGAAATATGTTTCAAGTTCAAATAGCTTTTGTGATTAAAACAGGTTACAAAATGAAATAGTTTATTGTTCAGATTTAGTTTCAAGGTTGAAGTCTCATCTATGACTGCAATGGCATTCAAGGTTAATATGAGTTCACAATTAAAACATATCTCTGAATTAAAATATGATTCAATTTCGTATAGCTTTTACTCTTAAAGTAGGTTTTAAACTTGTTGTTAAAGTAGGTTTCACGATATAAACTGATTTCTATGAAAAAATAGGTTTCATGATGAAGTAGTTTACAATAGAGATAACACTGATTTTTGTTTGAAGTAGTCTCACGTTCAATATTTTCTGGTTTAAATAACTTTCAAGGCTGAAACAATGTATTATTGATATCTGGATTGAATTATGTTTATGGTTTAAAAAATGATTTGAGATAAATTTTTTTTTAACTTTTTAAATAGTTTTTAAAGGTGAAATGGGTTTTTGATTAAAAAAATTTCCAATTTTATAAAATATTTTTAGAGTACATTGGGTTTTAGCTAGAAATATATTTAAAATTTAAAGTTAAAAGTTTTTAACGTTTAAAAGTTAAAATAGGATTTCAGTTTGTTTGTTTTAGGTTTAAATATGTTTTACAGTCGAAAAAGCTGTGAGGTAGAACAGGTTTCCAGGTAGAACAGATTTCCAGGAAGAATAGGTTACAAGACTAAACAAGTTTCGAGGTTGAACAGGTTTTCAGGAAGAATAGGTTACAAAGTTGAACAAGTTTCCAGGAAGAATAGGTTACAAGGTTGAAAAAGTTTCCAGGAAGAATAGGTTACAAGGCAGAACAAGTTTCCAGGTTGAACAGGTTTCCAGGTAGAATACGTTTCCTGACAGACCAGGTTTCAAGGTTCTTACGGCTGAGACCTCAAATAATTGTTTTGAATACATGCATATTGTTATTACCACTGAGGTTAGTAGGATTAATATTAGAATTAGAAAAAACCGTCAGTCCTCGTAAGTTGATATCGGAGATGTTGGAGCACTTTCGGATCTTGTCCATCTTCGTTCGCAACTAATCTATGGGGCTATTGTCAAGGGGTTTTATAGTCGTGTCCACTGCTATCTAAAAATTGTTATTTCAACTTATGGCGTTATTTTTGAATTTTTTTAATTATTATCTAATCTAATTCTTATATAGTTCTTTTTATCGTCATATTGTCCGTCCAGTCTTCTTTTCTAACAAAAATAAAAAGAAGACTGGACGGACAATATGACGATAAAAAGAACTATAAAAGAATTAGACTAGATAATAATTAAATAAATTCAAAAATAACGCCATAATTTGAAATAACAATATCTAGACAGCAGTGGACACGACTATAAAACCTCTTGACAATAGCCCCATAGATTAGTTGCGAACGAAGATGGACAAGATCCGAAAGCGCTCCAACATATCCGATATCAACTTACGAGGTATGACGGTTTTTTCTAATTCTAGTATTAATTGTTTTGACTTTGAATTTCACACCATGTCTTATGAGTTAGTCCAATTCTACACTTTTTGTTACGTATAAAATATTATATGTCAACTTGTCTTCTCTCTAGGGAAAATGACGAGGCTTCTTGATGATTTAGGAATTGTATATGTCAAACAAGAAATTATGATCAGCAATATAAATTGCACAACTTAAAAAATAATTACAATTCTTGGTATATTTAAACTGTTCAATACTTGAATATATATATAGTTTTAATGTAGAAAAAGAAACATAGATAAATCAAAAGCACACACTTACAGTCTCTAATTTTCGGTTTGAACCGTCTTCAGGAGAGATATGAGAGGGAAACCAAGCGCACAGGTTCAGAGTCGATTGGAGTCCCAACGAAAAACTATATATATATATATATATATATCATTGAAAAACAAACAACCAATAAAGAACGAGAAAACTTACTGGGTCAATATTTCGAACTGGAGTTTCTCATCAGGAAGAGAGTTGAAGGGAAATAGAAGAGGTACGTGCGTTCAAGAGTGTGGGTGAAGGCGACTGCCTTATATATATATATATATATATATAAATCTTAGTGTTTGTAAAATTTAGTGACAGTCTTTTATTTACACAGAATCCTGTTGCTTTCTAACATCACTTTTGAGATTTTCGCATTATTTATAATTCTTTTGTTTTCTCAAGTATTATTAAAATTTGCCACTTTTCGAATGAGTATCAGTCATCTATTTCTTTTTTTTTCCTGTGGTTGTACCTCTGACGTTGAGTTTTGAAATGAATATTTAGTCTCTTTAATGTTTCTACATTGACAGTACTAAATTTTTCCTATCTCAAGTGTATTTAGAGAAGAGACTTTTAACGAGTACCTGACATCATTCAGGCTCGCGACAGCCGGAATAACGTTCTCTCTGAAATACAACGTGGTCAGATTTTAACACATCCTGCGTGAACTCCTATCTACCAGTCCAGAAGTGAGCACGCAAGCCACTAGGCTACCTTGGACCCTCTTCTAATCATTGTCCACTAACCCTAAGCCTACTATTTTTTTGTTTTCAGTTTTTTTGATAGGTCAAGAATTACACTTACCAGAATGCTGTTCATAATTTTGCAGCACTTTTGTGATGGCAATATTGAAGTTTCCAAACAGTAGACTTTGATATATGAAGCTCTTATTTACAGACATAGAATATCATCTTGAAATTGTGGGGACAGTTGTGAACATCTAGAATAAAGTGATAGAAAACAATGGATGTGACATAAAGAAATGCAGAACACCCAAAAAAAAAACTACAATATTCCATGACTTATTTTTCTGATCAATTAATGTTTACTCAGAGCAGGACGTAATGGGCACTTCGTTTTATTAATAATAACCGCAGATTTGTATATATAATTCCGACTGGTCACAATCGAAATCCAAGATTTTGAAAGGAAGTGCAATCTGAATTATCATAAAACAGTATTTCTGTTACAGTAAAAGCGAACAAAACAGTAACAAAATAAAAATGAATCAAATAGTTCTACCAATAAAATAACTCATTAAAAAAATAATAACAATGCAAGAATATCGTTATTTAAAAATAACGAAATACATTTCATTATGGAAACTCAGTTTAATTTTCTATCTATTGCAATGTCGTAAAATTATTTTAAGTTTCGAAAGTAAATAACTAAAACCATACTTCAGTTGTTTATAATCCAAAAAAAGCTGTTATTTTTATTTCTCCGTCAATACGTCTGTTGTGTGTCCTTTCGCAATTCTTTAATTTTGAGATAGGCATGTTTTCTGAGTTGGCCTAGTTCTGCAAGCCTGACCTCCACCTATTGATTGATGTTGCCTATTCAATACATTCTGGAGTGAGTAACACTATTCTGTAAGATAGAGAGCAGCACTTTCACTTTCCTCATTTCTTGACTACTTGGAAAAATCATATTTTCTAATATGATTTAGGTCTTAAAGATGACCTCCACCTATTGATTGATGTTGCCTATTCGATACATTCTCGAGTGAGTATTCGGTAAGATAGAGAGCAGCACTTTCACTTTCCTCATTCTTGACTACTTGGAAAAATCATATTTTCTAATATGATTTAGGTCTTAAAGATGACCTCCTACTATTGATTGTTGTTGCCTATTCAATACATTATGGAGTAACACTATTCTGTAAGATAGAGAGCAGCACTTTCACTTTCCTCATTTCTTGACTACTTGGAAAAATCATATTTTGTAATATGATTTATGCTTTAATGATGCCCCCACCCTTACTGTAAAAAGCAATAAAACTATAATAACTGACTATTCAGCCTGGACTAATGGATCAGCTGCTGCTACACTTGTCAGATTTGTTTACATTGAGTTCGAAATTTTTTAACTGATTAGACTCTAATAAATTGGATATTTAGACGTTTAATTAAATAATTTGAAATGATTTATTGATTTAATATGAAATGTAAGACAAATAATTAATATTTTGCATTTAAAATATCTATGTCAATTAAACCTATAATTTCTATGCTTTCCATAGTATGAGGAATTTGTCTAACAAAATACTCTAATCAATTTGTATGTATTACCCGTGAACAAAACTTAATATCGGATGTATAAATGTTAACAAATGGTATTATCTGTGTTGAATATTGTAGTACTCGTATAAGGAATGGACTCCGCTGTTGTATATTACAAAACGGATATCAATTTTAAGATTTCTTGGTGCCATTTTTTGTTTAATATTTCTGATATTTTTGAAACAATAAAAGAATATTTTGAAGTCTCCAAAGAAAACTTTGGCTTAATTCTTCAAAGTATAAGGTAGTCAGGTAAACAATAATAAATATAACAGATCCACTGGCCATGTAAAGTTACCGATGGCCATGAATGAGTTCTACTGGCTATGGGAGGTCTTACATGTTCTTCTGTAACAGATTGTTCCGTAGCACGTTCTTCTTTTTTATCTTGACAAAAAGGGTTATCACTAATGTGGTAATACCAAGGAGATTGTGTTTCATTTGTGTGATATACCAAAATAAGCATTTTTATTGATAACTGGTTCAAACACTAGCTGTACTACCGATAGGAATGAAAGACTAATAAACATCTCCTATTTAGGCATTTATATTATGTGTAAATAGGACATTATATAACCAAGAAGTTTGATATTATATTTTCTTACAGTAAAGTTGAGTGTAGGACTCCGGATTATTAATTATTAATCTTCTGAAACACTGAACAGGTAAGGCCAGATATTTTGTACTAATCTAAATATTTTGTGTTTTACCATCAAATGTCCAATGTTCTCCGAACGGAAAAATTCGTAATTGGACTATTTAATCATGTTATATTATTCAATGTCTTTTTCATGTACACAAGTATTTTAAATAGGTGAGGAGTCGGAGTCGGAGCTGCTGATTTCTCCCGACTCCGACTCCTCAAGGTCGAAAAAATGCCTCCAACTCCGACTCCACGAATCCAAATCTGACTGTACATTTCTGGGTTTGTTCATGGGACTAATTATAAGGGCCTATTAAGGTATTAGTCAGAATATCATATATTCTGCTAGACACAATAACATGAACTGATGTAAACATTTTTACTGAAGGAGTAATCAGAAGATTGTATAGTCCGCTCGGGGGCCACGCTAGCTCAGTGGTTACGTGCTCACCTCTGAACTGATAGGACCGGGGTTCAATCCTCATCTGGCTCTCGATTTATTCACGTGGGAGGTGAATAAATCTGAGCACGTCGTCCCTCGGAGAAGGACGTTAAACCGTCGGTCCCGAGCCTGTACGGTGTCAGGTACTCGTTAAAGATCCCTACTCTAAATACATTTGAGTTAGGCAAAATTTAGGACTCCCATTGTAGAATCAATCTTCATTGTGTGGTATCACAAAGGGCCAATGCTTGGCCTACGTGTGTTCCCTTGTGGGACTGCCACTGCAACCTAACCTAGTCCGCTCCATATACTACGGTCAACCCATAAACCATTTGACCAAGGGAGTAATCAACCTATCTTATACTGTGGTCAACACTCAATCCATAGAAGTTTTGACCAAGGGAGTAATCAGAATAGCACATAATCGCCTTCACACAGCAAGGCCATTTAATACGTTAAGTTTTCTTTGTTCTGTCCTACTTTCAACAAATATTTAATATTGAACTCGTTCTTATGACAGTATAACTATGTATCTAAACAAGTCATCAATATCGTCAGTTGCTAATGGTTGTTTCTTCATCTAAACTGGTTTCTTTGGTCATCCATTTACCCAAACCTTTCGACTCCATTAATTTTCAACAAAATCGATATAGTGTTTTGTTTGTGCTATATCGTTTCTGTTTAGCGCAAACAAACCCAGTAATCTAAAACAATTCAATTCTCTATTTATTATAAAGTTGTTTACTTATCTGAAAACAAGACTTCTTTTTGTGTCCAGCGTGGCCTTTAGATATAAATTAATAGAATATTTTATTTTAAGTGGGATTTCTTTTAGTTTTGTTTTTAAATATTAACTATACGACCCGTGACTCCTTGTGTCACTCAGTGTTAAGAAATTATAGCAACAGTTAATAAAATACATTCACTGAACGTGATTGACAGGAATAACTGGTATGCTATTTCTTGTTATTAAAACATGAAAACAAATATTCTTATATAGTCCAAGCATTGATATAGTATTCTTAACATGAATATATTCACAATAAGTATTTTTAATAAAACAAAAAATCATTTAAAAGTAAAGAAAAATATTTAATTTATTACATAAATAAATGAAACATCAATTCAAGGTACATACAGAATTTATTCAAGGTATCAAGGCAAATACCACCCACATCTGTTTGCTTAAACTTGAATAAAACAACTTTATAGTTAGTATGTTCTTGTAGAAATGTACATCTGCCATCGGATGGCGTTTTTTCCGTGGCAGGATTATACTTCTCTCGTAAAAAAAATATAACTAATAATTGGTAGGCAATTAAAAAGAAACGAATATACCCATTCTGTTTGTTTCAAATAATATGATTTTATATAAATTACTGAAACCTTTTAATTATTTTCTTGATATAATAGTTAGAGGTTTGTGATTAATGAAGGCCCATGAAGTAGTAGAACATGAATGAAACGAGAGACAGGATTAATACAATCCTAATAGGATGCCATCTAAATTGTGACTGATACGGGGATTCTTTAGTTTAAAAGTCATTAGAAACAGTTATATAATTAACATTAGTTAGACACTATGTGTCTGGCTGTTTGCAAATCTCAGTTAATTACACTGCCAGGATTACTCAGGGCTGATCCTTGCTTTGACAGGCTTTCCAGTCAACACGCCTTATGTTCCATCTCCACCTAACGTAATCAATATATATAAAATTGTATCAAATGCTTGCATATGGCATTAGTATTATGCCACCTTATACAACTAGTTCAATTTAAACTAAACTATCTGTTAATAATACCACCGACTACTATAAAGTCTGTTATGAAGCTATAGGAATTTTCCATTACCTGGTTATTTTCTTTATGTTTCTTTTATAACATTACATCATAAAATCTGTCTATGTGTTTGTATTTTAACATGAATTAGTGAAGGAGGGAGAGGGAGAGAGAGAGAGACATATGAAAGACAGACTACAGTGCTAAACAGCAGCGTGTCTGTGTGTGTGAGAGAGAGAGAGAGAGAGAGAAGAGAGAGAGAGAGAGAGAGAGAGAGAGAGAGAGAGAGAGAGAGAGAGAGAGAGAGAGAGAGAGAGAGAGAGAGAGAGAATGAGAGAGAGAGAGAGAGAGAGAGAGAGAGAGAGAGAGAGGAGTGTGAATTAGTTAGAGAGTGTGTAAATTGAAATTTTTGCATTCGTTAACAATGAAAGACAGCATGTATCATTATTAATCGCTACCTCTCTAAGGGTTGTTGTAATATAATAATAAAGAAAATTAAAAGATGTTGATAAGGAGAGAATGATTGAAATGTATAGATGTGTCTGTTATGCGATGTATGTAGTATGTGTGATTGTGTATGTTGGTATGTGAGTGTGTGTGTTTTGTTTTTTTTTATTTTTAGTTTTCTCTCAAGGTAGGGTAGTAACCCTACCATGTGAAAGTGGATTATTTCCTTATGCTTCGCAATAAAGCATAACATACATATACAATACTTACATTTTATAAATTACTTTACATTATTACATTAATGTATTATTTACATTAAATTGATATTAATTTCGTGCGTGTGTGTATGTGTGTGTGAGTTTGAGAGTGAAAGAGTGTGTGTGTATTAGGGAGAGTGTGTAACTGGAAAGATTAGCATTGGTTTGAAGGCGTGAATCTGAGTTTGCATGGTTGTGCATGAAGAAATTGGTATGTGTGTGTGAACATATGAAAGTTATGTAAAATACAAAAGTATTCTGAAGTAACACTTACAGTTCCCTTTATTAGTTATTTTAAAAGGAAAAATATGGCTCATCTTTGTTTTGAGATATATTACTGGGGGCCCAGGGATACCTACTGTCACCCATCCAAAAGGTAACCACGGCCAATAATACCTAACTTTGATCTAGTAGAAATCGGTGTATTCAAAAGATTATGGTCACCAACCATGTTATCATTTGTAGTATGAAATTTTCTCATGATTAGAATATGGGGAAGAAACACTTAGTCACCATACAAAAGATTTTAACCATCGTCGACGCGTTTCAAAGACAACCTTACTGTGGTATATGTGACATGAGGATGAACACTAAGTTTTCGAAACGGGTCTACTTTGGATGGAATCTTTTATATAGAGACTTGGTATTTTCCCTCTTATTCTAATCATTGTTATAATCATTGACAAACGCTTATGATACTTGGTGTTTGAAATGTCAAGTGGTTTTAGTCAGGTGTTGCTGCGGAGCCCCCATGGAGAGTGTAAGGCACATTCTTGAGGAGTGTCCTAGATTTGCTAAAGAAAGATTTCTTTATGAAGTATCCACAGGAATGTTTGTAACTGACACATACCGTAGTGCACTCTCGTCAAGACGTAAAGAGTTTTTTAAATACAGTTTATGCAATAAGAAGACTACGGAAGACACCGGAATAACGCCACCTGACCTGTGATGACTGGAAGGGCTGCTATCAGGCGTTCTTATTTTAGTTTAATGCTACTTAGGACAATCGTTTTTTCTTTTGTTTTTTATAAGCGATGTACGGTCGCGGAAGCTCGCCTCTGCGTGGTCCATCTCGGGCGTATCTCGGAGGCTGACATTGCCTCTATCCTTGGCTAGGGCTTGGTGCCCCTGAGATGCGGCTAAAGAACCTTCACGTCAAAAGGCATCAATCTGTTCTGTTATTACTCGCGATATTGCTGAAGAAGCAGAGTGCGCGCAATAATACCAAAACAGGTTTTAGTCAGGATTGGTATAGTGTTGTTCTTCATATTATGTCAGCTGTTCAAATATCTTGAAGAACATGATGTCTTCCAGAAGCCTAAGTGTTCCACCCTCTTGCATGTCACCAACTCATGACATGCAAAACATGACTTGTCACTAACAAGAGTAAAAACACTGCACGTTCATCTAAAGATGTTCTATGCAGGTGCATATATATAGTTTTTCATTTATATATTCATTAAGTATTTCCTTCCCATGTAATACCCTCTCCATACACCCCCCTCCCACCCCTTCCAAACAAAAGAAAAGTTTACGCCTCAGTAAATATTGAAGGTAATAGCTAAGTTTTAACAGTGAAAACAAGGGTTTACCAAGGCAACATAGCTTTTGAGGAATTTATTAGACCCGCTTAAAGGGGCAAGATGAAAGCCATGGTTTGGTCTGTCAATATTTATCCCCCCCCCCCGCAACTCACCCCCTATCACCCCGAAGGCTTCTATCAGAACCTTATCAATGGAATTGGCGTGATAATATTTCACAAGACTTAGTTATCTGGTTTACAGCATCCCGCCTTAAATGTCTGATTAGTTTGCCCTTCGCTCCTTTCAGACTGTTAATTAACCTGCATCCAATCAATAAAGCGATTCTACTCAAAATAAACCTCTCACTCTACTCTTGCTTGTTAACAAATTTACTTAAACAGATTCTCTAGATATTATGGAATAAATTTTAATAAAAACACTGCGTTTTCATAATGTTTTCCACAAGTTCTCAAGCTTCTACGTTGATAAGTTTTTTCGATGATGTTCTCAAACCTTTTTATTGAACTCCAATGAAACTCAAGTATTTTTCAAAGTAGGTTGCAAAGGACATGAATTAAAATCGCTTTTATCTACAGAAAAAATAACTAAATAATGGTACCAGGTACCACAAAATACTAAAAACTAGGAGCTTTAGGTTATCAAAGCCATCGTCTGGTTTACGTTATGATTCTATATCTAGATATAGATTATATATATAGATATTATACTTTAAACTAGCTTCTCTTTTATGCGTATTTTATTAAATACCTTCTTTGTTGCTGCTTTAACAATGTATTTAATACATGTATTATATATATATATATATATATATATATATATATAATAAAATAAGCAGTGACACATAAACAGTGTGTCACCACTGCTTATTTTAATTGTTATTAGTCCTGCTGGACCGTTTTTCGTTTATCATGGTATATATATATATATATATATATATGTATATATAATCCATATTGTAAATGATAGCAGTTTCTGCATTCACGACCTTTTTATTCACAGATTCTAGCCTTCTAGCAATTTTCCTTATCGTAGTTGGTAAACTATAAATCAGGTTCGCCAATAATATTTCCTAGTATATGCAGAAACTGGGATCGTTTTCTATAAAATATGTTTGCGAGAAGATCTGCTGCCAATGTATACAAATATAATCCATATGTATATATAACAAGATTTCACAATAAACAAGTGAAATAACAATCAATGTTCAAACCAAAATAAGAAAAAATAAAAGACTAAGATCTTTCAACCGTAACAAGCGGTCTTCGCAAGAATCAGAACCGAACCGAAGACCGCTTCTTATGGTTGAAATATCTTAGTCTTTTTTTCCCATTTCTTATTGGGATTTAAACATTGAATGCATATATATGTATATAACATGTATCACAATAAGCCCGGGAAACAAGACCCGCGTTAAAGACTAAGCCGCTGTAGCATATCAGAAAAATGAAAATTTATTCATTTCTCTGATTTATAACTGTGTTTTGGAAGTTGATATGTTTGTATACCTTGAGGTCTCCTAAAGGGGTTGTTAGAGGAATATATAGTCGACATGCCAGTATATCTTTTCAGTGAGCATCACTTCTTTTTGATAAATAACTACTGGAGTCAATTTCAAACGTTAGTTTCATACATTTTGTTCATTATTTTATAATCCGTTCAAATTATTAGTTATCAGTATTAATTAGCTTTTAGATATCTGTTTCTATTTTTGATTCTTTATTTTTTAATTTTTCTCACTTGTTTTATTTGATTTCATTTCATTATTTGTTCTATTTTTATTGCATAACTTTATATTTAGTTACTTCATTTTTTGTCCTTTTCCCTTCTGGCTTATATTGGTATCAATTTTATAAATTCATATCGAAAAGGAGATTAAAAGTCATCCAGTTTTGTATTAGAGATACCAGATTTGATTTTTTTAAAATTCTATTTTTTTTATGTTTGTAATATAGTTTGAATCAGTTAAAATCACTTAAAATCATTTAAAACCTTGTTTTATTTCCAAACATATAGCTAAAACAGTGGCTAGAAGTGAGTTCATTATGACCCAGCTTTATCTATGCATACAGCTTATCGAGATCTTCTAAAATAAAGTATATTGAAGCCATATACTGATTCATTTCTTGTACTCTGTATGTGTCAATTAATTAATTACATCATGTGTTTACAGGTTTGTAAATCAAGATCATCCTATTTCTGGTGCTTTCTGTGAGTACTTTTTTTTAACTAGTTTTATTGATTATGTGTCATGATAGATTAAATTTATTTAAATTATAGTAAGTTATACCACAATTTTATAAACAAAATAATATGATAATGTTAAGACTTATTATATTATAATTATTAAAAAATAAATCAGATGGAATTTAACTAATACATTTGTATTAATGTATACCATCTTTTTTTTGTTTTGTTTTTTTTTTTGAAGGTGACTATAGCACTGGGTCTTAAAAACTATTGTACTTCCCCATAATTGTACTAATTACAATAATACTAGTAAAGAAACAAATACATCGCTTGTTTGTCATAATATTGTACAGTGACACGGATATACAAAGATATATGTGTATCAGAGAAAAAATGTTAAAGAAACATAAATATAACTCATTTCAATATTTCAAACCTGAAGTCATTAGGAGGTGAATCAACTTCATGTGGAAAGGAGTGACCCATGTATGTAATTCCTGTTTTCTTATCTCGGCTAGATATGTTCTATGATCAAACACTTCTCAATAAACATTTTTAAACCAACGTTTCATTTATATTTAGTTTATCAGATAAATATAGACAACGTTTCATTTATATTTAGCTGATCAGGTAAATATAGACAACGTTTTCATCTATATTTAGTTTATCAACTAAATATAGACAACGTTTTATCTATATTTAGTTGATCAGATAAATATAGGCAACGTTTCATCTATATTTAGTTGATCAGATAAATATAGACAGCGTTTCATCTATATTTAGTTGATCAGTTAAATATAGACAACGTTTCGCACTGTGATTGATTAAAGTACAACGGTCATGTAAACTTTTTCTTTTCAATAGAAAAATACAAATCCTTGAAGATATCTACGTAGATAGACGAAACGTTGGCTTAAAAGTGTTTTTATTGAGAATTTTTTTACTCTAAATCTAACCTTGATAAATTGTACAAAATTAAAATAGCTTTATCGGAGATGGTATATTCAAAAATTTAATAAAATGAAACATTTATAGTATGTTCTATATGATGTCAGATAAAATATTCTTTAAAGAATGTTTTAGATGGAGCATCGATATAATAACCAATCCAATAACTTGGATTGGGAGCTTTTTAATTTCAAGAAAGAAGTTAATGTCTGGTATTTATAGGTTTGAGGTTAACAAGACCAGTAGAAATAAGCTAACCCTCATCTGGGTGCATAGACAGAAGGAAACACGGGTTAATGAGGTGGTGAACTTGTCTAAAGTTGGAGTTAAACAAACCACTTGCTGCCTTGAGCGTTTTTGCACCCAGACATCAGCCATCTCAAAATGCAATTCGTTTATAAATGAAGAAGGAATCAGATAAAAGGTGCTAGAACAGCCGAGTTGAATTTTATCAAACATGCCTATTCCAACTAAACTTCAATTCTGAAAGAGAATAATAAAACGTCCAAGGAAATATTTAAAAATATATTCAAAATATCTAACCGGAAATTATCCTCATACTGCCACTTATGAAAGTTCCAGTTAACATAGTTTAAACAATGCAAACTCTGGAAGAGGCATAAACCTATGGCACATTATATGTCAATGACAGGCAATCACCAATAAACATTAAAGACTTTTTTGAAAAAATCGAACCTAAAACCTAAAACTAATAGAGAAGTGGAAACACTTCTCCTAGGCATCTATTGCAAAGCATCTCTAAAGTGTAGCTGAAATTATTATAGTGAAATGAAAAAAAAATTTTAAATATTTAAATTTAAATATTTTGTTTTTATAGTATTTTACCTAAAGTGACGTAAATTACGCCAAACAATTGATTTTGGAAGGATTAAATTCCTTGAAATCTCAGATCTGATTTTTTCATTGATTACAATATTTTAAATTAAATTACAGTGGCACCTTTTCATACGAAATGTCTTTCTAGAAAAAATGCCCTTAGGAACTTTGTTTCATCCATATGAAAGAGCAAATTATCAAATGTGCTCTCGTTTCCTCAGCTTGAAACCCTTCAAAGGAAACGGATTTGAGATGTAAACATGCATCGAAAATAAAGGGTTTTTTTTTGTTCGTATTTTTACAAGATCTCGGGATATCTTGTTTTCATGAAACAAGTAATATCGTTTTATCTTGTTTAAGAGTGTTATCTCTTATTGTTATCCCATTGGCCAACTCCCAGTTTGATCCGGACCTTCCTTCGACAAGGAATAACTTATCTCAAACCATAGTAGTTAAAACAAATGAAAAATCAATTGAAAAAAAAATGTATAACAAAAACGATAAAACGGATAAAGGTTTTGTAAAAAGAGCTAAACAAATTATAAAAGTTATGTTAAGTTAAAAAAATAATTTGCTATTAATTTCATAATTTCAATTAAAGTATAAAGCAAGTTGTGTGCGTGCGTTCGTGCAGTACACAGGTGTACGTTTTGATGTTAGGAAACGTTTCTCTCCTCCTCTGTACCTCCTTCACCCTGGTCTCCCCTTCACTCATCCTGTCGCTCAAATCTAAAACTAAATAACTTACTTTACGTATTATTATTAGTTAGTTCTATAATTTATCACTATGCTTATTATAATTATAATATTTATAAGAATTATTATATTGGTTATACCATACATTGGTTATTTTAATGTATCAAGTGTATTTTGGTTTTACTGGGGGTTGGGAAAGCATTAGGCTATTTACATATAATAAGCAATTCATCTTACGAAACCTTGGAACGAATTAATTTTGTTTGAAGAGGTATGATTGTATAAAAGTTTCCAAACGATTTACTTGAGGTATGGGAGATCAACTATTGCTTAAAATGGGCTTTCTTCCACACCATCACAGGTTAGGTGTGCCAATGAAACAGCGGCATATAATTCAAAGATTACCCCTCTCTGATACCACAAAATGCATATCCTATGGTATGTGTCCCAAATGTTGTCTAACTCAAATGTATTTAGAATAAGCTCTTTAAGGAGTATCTGACGTCATACAAGCTCGGGACTAACAGTTTCACTCTCTCTCGGAGGGAAAATGTGATAATATTTTTTTACCTTACGTAGAAATAAATTTAGGGCCAGAGAGAATCGAACCCTGGATCTACCAATCCAGAGAGTAGCACGCAAATTACTGGGCTACCCTGGCCCCTACCTACAGCAGTAATTGTGTATGTGACAACTTAGTTTAACTCTTACTATCCTCTACAGTTCTCACAATAGTAGTACTATACATTAGTGTCTAGTATACTAATTTGAGTATACTTAATAATAATAAAGTATAATAATCATTGAGTATACTCAAATTAATGGTAAAAGATTTCACAGAAACACGTGAAATAACAATCAATGATCAAACCACAATATGAAATGGGAAAAAAAAGATCTGTCAACCATAACAAGTGGTCTTCGTCAGATTCAAAAACTTTTCTGACCCTTCGTCAGGTTTTTGACTTTGACGAAGACTTCTTGTTACGTTTGAAAGATCTTAGTATTTCTTTTCCATTTATTGAGGTTTGGTAATCAAATTAATGTATTGAATGATGATTAATAATGAACTCAGTAGGCTTAAAAATTCGTTGTAAAAAAATATCTTTTTTATCCATACTACAATTTTCAAGTAAACTAGAAAAAAAATTAAAATTTGATCTATGCGACTTCAATGAAGTATCAGTTTGACAAATCGTGAATATTGTTTTTTCCCTTTACTTAATTTCACTTATATAAAACTAAATAATACTGCCTATAGTGATTAAGTTTTGTTCAAATGTTCTAATCCTACTGATTTACAGTCAGTCAATTAAAAATATATAGTATCATTAGAGAAATTTTTACTATTTGAAAAAGCAATACTCTGCTTTCAGTTTGGCAGTGATTTAATTTATTTGCCAGTTAGTAAAGTAATAATACTGTAGCGGATATAATCCAAGGCTTCCACTAATAGCCTTCAAAAGGCAAACTGCTTGACTAAGCCTGGAAATGAATCAATCCCAAAGGGAACTTCTTCTGCCTGATAACAATATCAGGAATTCTCATTATCTAGCCCTTTAATTACTTAAGTGGAATCTAATTAATTTCCCGTGGCAAGGAATTAAATTACAATCGGATTATCAATGAAATACATTATAAAAGCTTCGTCTTATCATCTTATCATTTATTAATGAAAATTTCTTTACTTGAAATGTTATTTATTTAGTTTTATAGATAGTTGTGATTAGTTATTAACATATATAAACAAAAACCTTGTAAGTTGTAACTTAATAATAAATTATTTGTAAAACTATTGTACCATATAAGTTAACCTATTTAATTGAAAAATCATTTGGGAGAGCTAATTCATCATTCAACTTAAAGTACTTAATAAAATATCATTTGGAAAACTAAGGCATCATTTACCTGAACTTAATAAATAAGAAATCATTTTGAGGTTCAGTATATTAGTTAACTTTGGCAAACTAGTGTTTCATTTAACTTAAGTTTGTTAATATGAAATCATTTGAAGAACTTGTAACCCTTTAACTTATGTTACTTTTAAAATCATTTACTTACCCTCTAAAATCATTTAAAAAATTAATACATCTTTAACTTAAGCTACTTAATGAAAAATCATTTGGAGAACTTTTGTATCGTATAACTGAAATAACATAATTCGATATCATTTAGAAAACTAGTGCATATTTATGTTACTTTAAGTCACTTAATCTACATGATACAATAATGTATATCTGGATTATTATTTTTTTTTATTGTTTAAACCGATATTCTAGCGGGTGATAACGTCAGTCGTTTATAGACTTTTTCTTTGATCGGTGATTCTACAGATTCTACATTGGGAGTCCTAAATTTTGTCTAACTCAAGTGCATTTCGAGTAGATTTAACGAGTACCTGACATTGTACAGGCTCGGGACCGACGGCTAAACGTCCTCTCCGAAGAACGACATATTCACTTCCAGCATTAATAAATCGAGGACCAGATGGGGATCGAACTTCCCCGGACTTCCAGCCCAGAGTTGAGTACATTAACCACTGAGCCATCCTGGCCCCTATAGCTGGATTAAGTAAAGCACATATATAAACAACTGAAAACTGTGAAGACTCCAAAAAACAGCTAAAGTCTCTTAAAAATGGACAAACATATATTTTAATTTAATTTTAAAAATACATTAAAAATAAACTGGAATTGGGAAACACTTAACAGAAAGAAGTGTAAAACACACTTCTATTTTAACTTAATTTTACGATCCCTGCTTACTTTGATGAAACTCATTTTTTTACGTTAAAAAGTGAGTTTTAATTTTTTCAAGAATTATGAGTTTCCTGTTAATATATTTTTTTGACACTTTTAAAATTATTCCAATCAGGTCTCACTTGATACGTTAACTAATACGTTTTTACTTTTTTTTTTTTTAAGTAAACATATTATTAAACCATACGATGAAAGTAAAATCCAACTCATTTGGCAATCAGTTAATGATTTCGTTTATTTAAATCTAGCTATCTACAGATTGATAAATTGTAACCTGTAAACTGATCCATCATAACCTGAGAGTTGACAGTTGGTAGATCTAATGGATGCCCTTTTCAGTGTACTATTTATTTTTCCAGCATTATAATTTTATAAAATTGTATTATGAAATAGAGTAAAAAGACTGGAAACTTCTTTAATTGCCTGAAGAGCTGGTAAAAATTAGTAAATATTTTTGCCAACTAAGGTTTAGTATGTTTTTCATTTTTTTAAACTTTAATCTAAACCCAAGCAAATAGTATTCCTTGCCATATCATGAACGTCATTAAGATTTGCCATTAAATCTTAACGTCATAATCATTTGTGATTGTCTTAACGTCACTAAGATTTGCCATTAAGCCAATATCATTAGGATTTGTCATTAAGTTTTAAAGCCATTAAGATTTGTCATTAAGTTTAAAGTCATTCAGGTTTACATTAAGTCAACATCGTTAAGATTTGTCATTAAGTTTTAAAGGCATTAAGATTTGCCATTAAATTTTAACGGCTTTAAGATTTGTCATTAAGATCTACCATTAAGATTTATCATTAAGTGTTAACGTCATTAAGGTTTGTCAATTGCGAAGTATTTATGAACTTCTCTATGTTCACCCTTTCCTATCCACAAAAATGACTTCAAAGGACCTGAAACTGTTTAAATCCGTCAAAATCTAGAATAATTTTCTTGTATGACCAAAATACGCTATTGTTAATAACTAAATAAAATCAAATGCAGTGACCTACATTCAACTTTACTATAAGTATACATAATAACCAAACTCGTTTATAATGAGTTTAATTTTTGATTTACTTTAATATCCATAGTGTTTAGTAATATTGTCAAACTATGTCGTAAACATATTAAACTCATAGATTATTGGTTTCATGGCTTCATTTTTTAATGTGGGTATGTACATTTTGTTAGTTAAACAAAAATATAGAACAGTTTGACTATTTATTGTGTACAATCCTAATAGTTAATTTTTACTCCTACTTTCCTTATGTAGCGAATGCGTTCCTTATATTCGCAGCCAACCTAATGTAACTTAGCCTAAGGTATAACTTTCGATATCCATCAATCAGTATTTTGATAACACAATGTCTCCATCGAAACTGTATGCATTACTTATATTCTCAGCCAACGGAATTTAACCTAACCTAAGGTATAACATAGTACTGCTGATGTAGAGTCAATCAGTATTTTGGTAACACAGTGTGTCTCATTGAATGAATACCTTAAGATGTATATGAATATAGGACACTACGAAAGTTGTGGGAGCAATCACTTTATTAAATCAACCATATCAGTATAAGTGAACATCTTATAGCAAGTTGTTGTGAAATCAGAAAATCTTAAATTACTATAGTTTGAGTGAAATTTTTAGATATTCTATTTGCCCTAATATTTGCTTTAATGCATGTATAGGTAATGTTTTCACCAATTTTAATGTTACTAAATAACTTTAACTTTTTTGCTTGACAAGCAAAAGAGAGAAACAGCATGTTTGATTGTTAATATTCTATTCTGTAAGTAGTAATAGCTGGATCAATTATTCCTAATTCAAATAAGCAATTTTTTCTGGAATATATTTCCAATCGTTTGACGGAAATCGTCGATTAATAACCCACTTTGCCTCTGTTATTTTTACTTTTTGATCGAAACAATTCCATGAGTTAGTGACAGTCAATGGTTCCCATGGGGGAAAGAGAATGAATATTCGTCTGTCAGAGTAATAATTGAAGGGAGTTTGTCACGCAAATGGCATTGTGTGCAAGGCCATTTCAACTAAGATATCTGGCAAACATGACCGAATCCTCTTTAGTTTCAAGTTTCCATTCAATACAATAAGGCAACAAGATATAAATCTGAATCAGTCGCTCTGAACAGACCCTACATACCATTGTATACAATAGTATGCATGCCATACAAAACAGAACGATGGTCCTACTACTGCTTTCAATAGTAAAACTATCAGTGAAAACTGAACTCAAAACTATTAAGTTCAGTTTTCAATGAAAATGTACCACTTCTGGTCGAAGAATGACTGCATATGATTTTGATAAATAATGGTTTATTCATCTTCCAATATATTCTTCTAAAAAAAAAAATAAATTCATATATATTGATAAAAGTATCAAACGTGAAGTAGAAACAAAATAAAATTTTATCAGAACTCAGTCAGTTCTTGAGGTTCAAATTAAACTTACATTGCCAACGTTTCGGTTCTTAGAAAAAAAAGAAAAAAACCTTTTTTTCATAGGCCTACAACATAAAAAAGAATACACAATATAATTTACAATTCACAAGATTTATATATATATATATATATATATATATATATATATATATATATATATAATATATGATACCACGTATGGAATATTATAAGTAGACATAATGGAACTTAAAGAAGGAAGACGTATATTTGAGAGTTTGTTTTGAACCTAGACTAATTACCTAATTAGTATTTACTTCTATTCTATTAATCGGTTAATACATTATTTATACTGTTATATATATATATATATATATACTATATATACTAAATATAAGAAGCGGTCCACAAAGAGTAGAAAACTTTCAACAAAGCACGACACAGAAAAATGAATAAAAAGAACACTTACAGAATTCAACATTTCGAACTGTTGTTCTTCATCAGGAGTAGACTTGAAGAGATCTCTCTCACTTTGTCCTCTTTTCTAGTCTACTCCTGATGACGAACAACAGTTCGAAATATTGAGAATTCTGTAAGGGTGCTTTTTATTTTTTTTTCTGTGTCGTGCTTTGTGCAATTTAAAGTTATATATATATATATAATATAATTTTATACAATTTATGTATATAATATATAATTTATGTATATATATTGTTTATAATTTTATAATATATAATAACAACAATAATTTTATAATTAATGTTGTTATTTATTATATATATATATATAGAAAATTGTCACAATAACACGTGATATAAATATTCAGGTTGAAAGCGCCCTCATAAAAGACTTTTCTAAGAACTTGGTCAACACTAGTCCAGGCCTTTTTAAATTAGATGAATTTCTAATTGAAGGAATTATCAAACAAATCAAGACTATTTCAACAGTTATAGGGAAAAATACTGTCAATGATGCCAATCTTACTCCTTCTTTAAATCAAAATTCATAACCTGCTTACAACTTGTATTCACTTGCTCTCTGACGACGTGAAAACGAAAGGCCTTAGAGCGACTATCTTCTCTAATTTGTGGTGAGTTACCTGAATATATATATATATATATATATATATATATAAATAAATTAATAATCAACAATAACTCTTGATATAATATATGAATTAAATACGACAATAAACAATATAAATTAATTAAAATGCTCTAAGGCCTTTCGTCACAACATCATCAGAGAGCTAAATGAAACAACCAAAAATGGTTGTTTCATTTAGCTCTCTGATGATGTTGTGACGAAAGGCCTTAGAGAATTTTAATTAATTTATATTGTTTATTGTCGTACTTAATTCATATATATATAAAAAGAAAATAAAATTTATTAAGTTTAATTTAAACTCTCAATGCTAGGATAGAATATCCAAGTATACATGGCATATTAACTAAAGAAATGCACAATTATGTAATTGTTTATATACAATGAAATAACACCAACCATAAAGATAACAATAACAACCATAATAAAATCTACAAGTATGTTGTTACAAAATAACTAGTGATTTGTACTTTATGATGAACTTCGATGGAAACCAGCCGAGCAATGAGTATGTGTCCTATCTCCAAGACGGTGTCGTCATTTTAATTGTCAAGTTTTCAAGTTTATGCAATGTTCCCTCTCCTAAAAAGTATAATGCATTACAAATATAAATGCAAAAATTCAATTTGATGGTTAAATCAAAGTTTGTACAAAATTTAACTAAAACGTTTTCTGTATTGTAAAGGAATAATTTCATAAACAAGTCTATAGGAGTTGCTAGAATTTACTTTTCATGTTAAGTTTTATTCATTCTCAAACCCGTTTTAATTAACTTTTAAAACTTCTCTAGTTGGATTCGAGAATGTTTGTTGACACGAGTTTGTTTCTATATATTGAAACAACACATTTTCAAAAGTGGCCTTTTTTTTAGCAGATACTTCTTTCTTTGGTAAATATTTACATTTCTTTTTAATGTTTAAAAAGAAGGGTAGTTTTGAGTAAAAAAAACAACCCTCTTGAATATATTTAGATTAGCTTATTCAGTTAGAGATAAATATCATAAGAGAGATACAGATATTTTTGTCCGAAAATTGCTTCCTAGTATTATTTAGCTCCGTCTATAATGGTAATTGCGAAGTATGTTTAATTTAAACATTTATACTTGATTCAAATAAACCATCTAATAATTAATATAATAATTTTTGGAAATTAGTGTAGATTGTCTCATTTGAAATAAAGATATTAAATTAAGGTCTCTTTATCTTACACTATAATTTATTGTGGAATCAAGAAATTCTTACATGTTAAATTCATGCATTTCATCATTACCACAGAGGTTAGTATTATTAATATTATAGACATAATATACCGTCTTACCTCGTACATTACTGCCGTAGCTCTCGGACCGGTTTCGGGTGTCACCCATCTTCAACACGAACTGATCTAATCTAGTTCAGTGACTAGAACTGATTAGATCAGTTCGTGTTGAAGATTGTAATGTACGAGGTAAGACGGTATATTATGTGTTTAATATTAATAATTCTTAGATGTTATTGGAATTGGTTCTCCTCCAGGCTTCATTCGTTACCTTAGAGTGCAGTAGAAGTCCCTTTAAGTGCGGTTGTTCAGTTTGGTTCAACTCTGGGATATGAAATGTACAGTGACTCCAGCTTGTGTATTCTGTTCTTAAGTCGAAAGATTAAATAGAACTTGTGAACTTTCTTCTTGCATAATTACAGCTAACAGGTCAAACAGTGGAGCAATTCAGATAAATTCAAGACTTAGTTGTAAATTTCAGTATAAAAAAGAAGTTCCTTTAATTAACAAAGCAGGAAATAACTACAATCAGATGAGTTACCCCTATTGAGATTGTTCTGTTATTCAGTATGGTAATTATATATTGAACAGTATTTTATGATAACTTAATGCTCTTAGACTTTTAAGCAAATAAGTGATAGTTTTTTTAATTATCTATTTGAAGTTTTAATCATTACAATATTCGGTCTTTTAGAAGTTTAAAATATTGACCGTGGTTTTCACATTGAAAGCTTAGTCCATTTCTTATTGAACAGTAACTTATATTTTCAGGATGATTTTGGCTGCTGGCTACAGTAATAGAGTAAACTGAAGCATAATAATAACAATATAATAAATATATAAATTTAGTTAATTTTTTATAAAATATCTCATTTATTATTTGTTTGTTGGGTACAAGTCGAAGATTTTTATAAAAATTTCTTTGCTCTTTACTTTGTCTATTATACGCATCATTATTCAATTCACCATTGGCGTTGCTTAACTGCAGTGATCTAACGCACGGATTAGGGAAACTACGGATTCCCTGTGCATATATCCACTACGTAACGAATTGATAAGCAACATCGGCTGTAGCTGGCACTGGATGGATGACACAACACGCCGTGGGCTTTATCTTTAATGTAACTTATCAATTTTAATGGGTACCAAATGCAAAATGAGACACACTTTTACCCTTTGAATAATAAGATAAAAGCTTAATGAATACAATTGTGGACAATGAATAAAATGTATTGAAGTGTATGTAGAATTAATTAGTACTGAAGAAATACATTTAAAAGAGTCGATATCAAAAATACATATTAATAAATATTTGCTCTCAAGGGAGCTCAAGGGTCCCTCCCCTGAGAGGGTTCACCCTCTGTGGAGAGGCAGACCATCTGATTCTTATGTGCCTATCCGTCGGCATCCTCGTAGCAAGAGTTGTCAACAGGTTACGCTGATTGCGTAGGCTGGCTAACAGGCGGAAGGCTTTATGGGCACTGACCTCACCTTCCTCAGTAGGACAGCCTTAGGCTCAGAAGGACTCTAGGGTTCAGAGTTCCCTCCGAGAACTCTTAAAATATTGTTGGTACCATGGAGGTCGGTTGGCCTGTGTGGATCTTGTGAGGTTTCCCATGCCTCGTCGATGGTATTGGACTTTTGGTGGCTGTCGTTCCTCACCTAGGATGGGTAGATTCCCTTGAGAATATCTGTATGGGAAGCAGTATCTTCTCGGGAGGTTGCCTATATAGCATCAAAAAGGAGTTAAATCCTCTGTCCTTACCATCCGGAAAGTCCACGAACTTTGCTGGTGAGCTTTAAAATTGATACTCACTGTGGAAATGAGCCCGGATCCCAGCGAAATGGGCACATCCCCTTGGGGGACGACCGAACCCTTATGGATCCAAGGGTAGTCCTAAAACAGATGACTCGAATAGGAGTCAGTTATTCGTAAGTATTTATATCATAGTGCTTACCAAGCAAAGACAGCGGAGGAGTCCTGTTTGGAAAATATTTTAATGTTATTTAAGTTGAAACAAACACGTAACAATCTAATTAATGAACTTGATGAAAACCAAAAGTAAAAATTAGTATTCATGTTGAAGGAGATAATGGCCAAATTATTTCAATGGTTTCAACAATGAAATTACGGAAATGAAATTAGAATTAATTGAGAGTAAACGTTTATTGCATAATAAATAAAAATTATTTTATTTAATTGGTATTTAAACATACCCGTCGTCTTCATCTTTTATTATCTTTCTGTTATAGGTGAATATTGTTTGCTGAGTAAGCGTCCTTATTATAGATATATCCACCTTTGCTGAAGCTAATTATAATTATAAGCTAATGATGGATAAGCTAATTATATTTACTTAATAATATATGTAATTGGCTCATTGGCGCTGACAGTAAAGAAAATAAAAAGGTATACCTAAAAATGTTTTTTATAATCTCTGTAATTCTAAGAATCTCATTTTAAGTAACTTAAATCTCTAATACAATATGCCCGCTATGACTAAATCGTTAATGATAATTTAAATGGTAGCTTCTGACGGAGTTAGGCTGTTTGTGTAAGATATTACTATCTGGAATTAAACTTGGCTGAATAGTGATAACTCAAACTTTTCCGAATAAATTACTGAACAATATTTAGACAAATGTTTGAGTTGATTCAAGATTCTAAACTCGGATTCAAGACTTAATCAGTACTTAAATGGTATCGATTAAGAGCCTGGTACGCAGGGAGATTCTTAGTTGGGATATTTTGAGCGCTCTTCTGATATGATTATATGCAACACTGTTTGGTTATCTGGATACAAATGTGCTTGTCTAATTCAAATTAGAATTTAAAAAGAAATTTTAACTCTTAGATTATTTTTCGTGTAATATTATAGAACACAGAGAACCAACAAAGTCTATGGTTTTATTTCAGTCTTACTAGAATATGGTAGTTCTAGTTTTTTCTTAGATTTGAAACATGAGTTTTAGAATAGCCCACAAGGATAGAGCCATACCTAATTCACTCATCTAATATGAGTGATACCGTAATACCGTAATAACGACTAGTTGAGAACAAGGAACTACAAAGGAAATTATTGCTTTCTTACAATGTGATGCTGAACCCCTATGGTCGCAGGTTTAACAAATTTCTGAAGCAAAATTACAGTGATGCTGCACTAAATGATGTGAACGCAATGCATGCATTGTACTTATTGTTCTGTTAATATTAATAACACACAAAATCTGAAGCCAGTACTCATTTTATAGCGTTTAGAAAAGCGGATCTACCCACAAGAATTGAAAATAGCTCTCTCAATTAGTCTAATAGGAGCAAAAATAGGAACTAATCTATTACCTGGTGATATAGCGAGGATGTGACAATAAAAATTTGGATAGGAAAGGATCCACTCCAAGTGAAGAAGGATCTCTGTATACCTTGCATGAGGTTTTCATTTCACGTGTTTATTATTAAATCTTGATATATGCTACATAAATATATACATTTGAAATAAAACAACACATTAAGAACGGGAACATTTACTGGATCAACATTTCGAACCGACGTTCGTCATCAGGAAGAGAGTAGAAGGAAAGAAGAAGAGGTACGTGCGTCCAAGATTCTGGGTGGAAGTGATATATATATATATATATATATATATATATATAAATTAAACACCACAATAAACAAATATATATTAATTACAATGCTCTAAGGCCTTTCGTTACAACATCATCAGAAAGCTACATATAAAATATAATAAGTTAATCTGGTTGATTGAAGTCTTCAGGATTGCTGGCATCCCTGTCTGAATTTAATATTCCTAAAATTGAAGGAGTCTTGATCTGCTTACTTATTTCTTTTATTAATATTTCATCTAGTTTGTAAAGTCCCGGACTATTGTTCATTAAATTTCCATAGAAGTTCTTTATGAGTGCACTTTCAATAATATTTCTCCTCCTTTCTGAAAGTACAAATATTAATTCCTTTGCTTCACTCCAATTTATGATACGATTTTTGTTCCTTACATGTAAGAACAAGGCACTCTTTTCATCTTCCCGCCTGATTGAATATTAGTGTTGTTTTACTCTTGTAAAGAGACCTTTACTCGTCTGTCCAATATAAGACATTTGGCAATCAGTACAAGGTATCCTATACACACAACTATCTTTTTCCTCCCCCTTATTATTAACAAGCCTATTAAACAAATTTCTATCATTACTAAACATAACGGAGAGGTCTAGCTTTTTCAAAAATGAAAAAGTGAAGCATTGTAATTAATATATATTTGTTTATTGTGGTGTTTAATTCATATATTATATCAAGAGTTATTGTTGATTATTAATTTTTATATACATATATATCATTATATAAATAATTATTGGTTATATTTATAAAATGTATGCTCTTTTTTAAACTAAAAAACAATATATGTTCTATCCATTCACTGGTGCCTTTAAACAATAAAAACATAAAGTTTCAATAATGGCAAATTAAGAACCATAATAAAATAATCCAACTAGATTGTTTATTTACAGTTATCATTAATTTATCATTTATCAATGTTAGATAATAATCATCATTCAATTAATACCCATTTTTTTTGTTTTAAGACGATATTTTTAGGAGAAAAAAAATGATTTTAACCGAAATGGGGTTTAGAAAGAAATTAAAATTGGCAAGATTAATGGGGTTGAAAATTTATTAATAATGAGTTTACAATGTCTCTGTGGAGGGGTTGGTTGGAGGATGGTTTGCGAGATGACGATATGAGAGATTAATGGCGAATCAAGCACGTCTGTCCGTCCCCATTCACTCATCAATCAGAGACGTTTTTCAGTTAGAACCAAATAGAAAAGGGTGGGGGGCGGGGTAGGCGGAGCGGCGAGGGGGGAGGACGTCTTTATGCAGCGTTTGTGTCACACGTCACTCTTGCCAACATGCTCCGAATAAACATAAATATTTTCCTCTTTTTTTTTTTCTTTTTTTAATTTTTCCTCTTTACGAATGTGAAATTCAATATAGAAAGATGAATGAATGTTCCTTGTGTAAATGGTTCTTACGAATTTCTATGTTGGTTCAATTTCCTGTCACAATAAATATACAGAAATGGTTAAGAATATACAAACCCTCCAAGAATTTCCAAGGTAATGTTCTGTCCATATATATATATTCTTTTATACAAACTTCGATTATAAAACTTTAGTTTATTCTATAATAATGAAATCAGGTTCTTTTCTGACTGTGGGTCCGTTTGCATTATATCAAATGATATTCCATTAGTTGGGAAGAGTTTAATTTTTTTTTCATATTTTCTTGCTCGACTTTGTGATATATATATATATATCACACGCCGTTTACATCGGCCAGTGGACGCATTTACGTCTCCGTTCCTTCATTCTTTCTCCTTTTATTTTATTTTCTTTCTTTCTACTCTCCTGAAGACGGCAAGACGCCGAAATAATCGAGATTCGTGAGTGTTCGTCCTTTTTCTTGTGTTCTCTAGCTGTAACTTTAATTATATATATATATGTATATACATTTGAGAAATATATGCCCGCATTATTCTTCACCAGTTGTTTTTTAATTTTCTAGTCTTCGAAAACAGCTCAAGATTCTTCATTTAATAAAGGAAGAATTCATTTAATTAGTATACCATAGAGTTTTTCATTTGCTTTATTCTTAATTATCGACATGTTTCGGTGTTCGTTCACCCTTGTCAGGATAAAATTAACTTAAGGCTACAAAACTGCACTGGCTAAAGTACTGAAATACAAACATTAAACTTATGGGTTACACTGACTGTTAGCATACTGACTGTTAGTTGCAGGTTGTTTAGATTTTTTCTTTTCCCTAAAAAGGGTGTTTTCACTTCGCTGGTTGCTGGTAGTTCGTTTGTTGTTATCTTGACTTTCATGCATATCAGTTCTTCTCTTGGGTTCCATGAAGTTCCCCAAAAGTCATAATTGATTACAAAAATTATCTTTCTGCTCGTTAATGTTCGGGGATTTTTCTAAAATATTAAGTGCCTCAAGTATTGTAAGCCGTTTTATATCCTTGGCACGGCCAATTATCTTATTATTATTAACTAGGGTTTCTCTATTTATTTTAATGTTATGATTTCTATGTAAGTGTTCTTTAGGAGTTAGTGAGTTTAAATCTTTCTCTCAAAGGATATTTTCTGTATTTTCTACTTTTTCCTTGTGGCTTATACATTCATTAGTTTTCATTACGTGTTTGTTGTGATTATTTAGTATATATTATAATTTAGAAAAATATATATGTATATTATAATTAAAAAAATACGTTGGTTTATTGATAAAAGTAACTATAGATGTAAATTTGACGACACTGTAAATAATGTTCAGCTTTGACAGCTAGTGATGCGCATTTTCCATATTCTTTAGGAAGAATTCGACCCTCTCGAGAAATTTATGTAATAGGCAGAGTCAAGGCAAAAGAATACAGGAGTGCAGGAAGCTTCTTTATGTAAACTACTGAGGCGTCCATTGTGACGGCCCTTTCCCTTCCTGACCATTTTGTCTGTTCTCAAATTGGCCCTCCATTGTTGCAAACACTTTCTGTGACAGAGTTGCACTTATATTCATCTCAGTGCTCTAAGGGTTAAAGTAAATTCTATTATTCCATACAGTAATGTATATGGACTACTAGATTGTATATTATCTTCCATGTTTTCTGCTTCTGTGTTGTTCTGAATGCGATGCTTTTGTTTAAAATAACATTGTATAGTAGATTTCAATATTAAAATTATTAGAATGAGTGCAAAAGAAATATGAAGTAATATCCTTTATTGGTCTACGATATTTCACCACCGTCGATTCACAATAGGCGGGTAACGCCCGCAGCATTTAATCACCACCAGTTTAACACCGCTGCAGGTCATTGTATATTTTATCAACTGACAATACAAATAACCATTTATGTAGGTTTATTATATTGTTAATTATTTATATATGGTAGTTTATTTATTTTTTATGGACTATAACAATGTTGAATACTCTGGCTCCCGTTGGATAACTCAAGATAACCAATATAGTTGTTACCACTTCAAACCTCAAACCCAGACTCTGTGTCTATCCCATAGTTTCTATGAGTCCAAAATGAGTTACACCTCTGTCGCTTTTAGCTGAACGACAATGATGGATAAATATTGAGAGAGAAAACCTTCATGGTACAAAGTAAGCAAATATACCTTCATATATACCTCTTATGAAGCTCTTGGGAGAAAATGTTACTACTATACTCTATAAATGAGATACATAGATAGATAGGTAGACAGAAATTGGAGAGAGAACGCGTGACAGTGAGAAAGGATATAATTGAGTGAGAGAGAGAAAAAAATAGTGATATTGAATAAAAGAAAGAAACAAAAAAGTACAGACTCCATGGCGTCATAAAAAAGAACTTGTATATTACACCGTGCTGTTTAAACATTCTCCTCTGCTGGGAGTGAGGAGGTGTGATGAGTGTGTAGAGGTTGTGATAGAAATCTACACATCTGACACTGATTCTTCAAGGAAATATTGTATTTCTCTGATGATTGATTCTACGTTGGGAGTCCTACATTTTACCAAATTCAAATTTATTTAGAGTATGGATTTTCAATGATTATATGACATCATACAAGCTAGGGATGACGAATTACCACCTTTGCTCGTCTGGGGATGATTTCAAAAGATTTTTCAATTTTTTTATTAAAAAAAAAACGAAAGCCAGAATGAGATGTAGCCTCGGATCTACCAGTACAGAGAAGGGTACTCTAGGCATCCCTTCGAGAACTCTCTTACTATCATGGTTATTTTTTAAATTAGAAAAAAGTTTAAGATACTATATCGGAACTTTCATTTAGGAATCTGAAATGAATTTCCTAAACCGGCACAGACAAATGATTATTGGAAGGAAAGGAATTAAACGGAAGTTGGACTTCAGAAACTGAATGGAGTAGGGATAATGGGTGACGAGTTTTTCAAATTGAAGAGAGAGAGATAGAGGGAGAGAAGAGTGAGTTGATAGGCGAGGCTTTCTGGAGGAATGCCGATGAAAATTCCCGCAAGCGACTGGTGCACACAGCCTTGACGGAATGCGCCTAAACGGAGCATTATTAAATGCCACCCCAGCCACCCCCTGTGCACCCCTTCCACATAAACGACCAACCAGCATCCTAATGAGAATAACAAATTTTTATTCCTTCATAATGAAAATTCTTTCTCAACGCGAAAAATAAAAATCCGTAGTCCTGTGAAAGTTTACCATTTAACTTCATTAATGTATGCATTTCTAGGTTTCATATATATATATATAAATATTTGTGAATTTTGGTAGCAGTACTTCCTTGACAAAATTATTGAAAATGACACCAAACTTAGCTATTACCTGTTTCTTAAAAGTTTTGTAATTTTTTTAAATAACACCCTCGTTATTTCGTTTACACAATACATGTGTATTTACTTTACTTTGCATATATAATAAACAAGACAATTCAAACAAGAAGTTATTCTTGATGCATGATTATGCACGTTATCATTGAAAACATCTCGACTATAGGAGATGTACTTTATTGTGTGGACGAAATAACGAGAGTTTTATTTAGAAAAATTGAGAAAATTGTTAAGAAACAGGTATCAGCTAAGTTTGGTGTCATTTTCAATTTATATATATATATATATATATATATATATATATATATATATATATATTATATATTGATACAATTTTCGAACGTGAAGTAGAATATATATATATATTATATATTGATACAATTTTCGAACGTGAAGTAGAAAAAAATATAAAAATATTTTGTCGATTATATTTTGTAAAAATAAAACTTCACTGTTGATAGTTTTATCAACTTGGAATAATAATTATGGGTTTTTATGAGGATATAAGAAGAACGTATGGATATAGTCTCCAACCGCCGCTTCGGAAGTGCGCTTGGTATCCCTATCTCTCTCCTGATTCCGGTTCAACCGAAAATTAGAGACTGTAAGTGTGTTCGTATCTTTACTTAGTATAGTTTACTATGAAACGTTTGTTGTCCTTTGTGGATCGTTTTCCTCTTGGTAATATATATATATATATAATATATTTTATATATAATGTATATAATTATATATATAATATATATAAGCAAGTTGCCGTTGCGCTTACAACGTGCTTGGTCTCCCATTCTCTTTTCTCCTGAAGACGGATTACCCGAAAATTTGAGTCTGTAAGTGTGTTTCCCTACTTTGTTGTTGCTCTTTGTTAATCTCGAACTCGTATTGTGTCCAGTTTGGATCGTATTTCGTTTTATCTGTGAATATATATATATATATATATAATCAAGAAAATGATCCACAAAGAACAACAAACATTTTAGAATAAACTATAGGTATAGAGTAAATAGAAAAACACACAGTCACTAATTTTTGGTTTAACTGTCAACAGGAGAGAATAGTTAGGGACACCAAGCACACTTGCGAAATGACTGTTGGGGACGGTACATTTATGATATGAGAATTAAGGGGGATGGTCATATGGATAAGGATAAGATGGTCAGGTGAAGTTAAGGATGACGAAAAAGAAATAAGTAGGGAGGATGCTGTGCCAACGAAGGGGGTACAACATACGGGTAGAGCCTATAGTAAACAATGGGATCTCACGGTAAGAGTTGTCTGTAGTAATAAGTATTTATGGGAGTTAAAAAGTTACGCTAATATGAGTTATGAGTGGTAGTTATTGCAATAAGTATTACATATATAAGTATTTATAGGATATAATGCTGTTGGTTGATAAGCAGGGGTATTAATTAGAGTAGGTAAGTTAAGGATAACAGCAGTAAGGTTACATTGCATATAAGTATTTATTTGAGTTAAGGAGGATGACGATATAAGTAAGGATGAGATGGACAGGAGAAGTAAAGGATATCCCATAAAACTCTATGTAAAAAAAAGTTGCTAATTGAAGTACGGTGGTGGTGTATTACCTATTATATTTCTGTAAGGATGAACAGGGGGAAAACAAATCTGACCATGTCACCCCTCGGAGAGGACTTCAAGCAGTCAGTCCTGAGCCCGTAAAATGTCAGGTACTCATTACTGATTCTAATCTAAGGTACACAAAATGTGAGGCTCCTAATGTAGAATCTTAATTGTTTAGTATTACAAATGGCCAATCATTGGCCTATATATGTCCTCTCATGGGACGGTCACTGCAACCTGTCCATCATAAGGATGATGAAATTTCATAAATTAAATTTATTGAATACTTATATAACATGTTAAAAAATATTAAGAAAGTTTGAAATTTTAGAATATTCAGTAAGTGTATGTATAATTGTTTGTTTGTTTTTCAGTGTTAACAGTTGTAGACTTTATGATTGTTGAAATCTTGAAGAGGCATCTTGAAGAGTTGAAATCTCTTGAAGAGGGCTACATGTCCCATGTGTTGTTCGACATTATACTTCTTATTTATTTTGGAAGGGTCTCATTAAAGGGTTGACTCTATACAGGTGATCCTACATTTTTTTGTTAGCCGAGTCCGTTTAGAAATGGGGATCATTAATTTTGTAGAAATTTATAATATATAATTTAACAAGTTATAAATATAATTTATAACTGAACATTCATGGAGTTACTGTAAGCATTTATGTAAACATCTGTATAAAATATTTGTATTCAAAAGATAAATCGGGATGCGGTCCGTTCCTTCCACTTTCAATCAAAATCTCATTGCCGACGTTTCGATTTTATTAAAAATCTTTTCAAAGGCAAAAGTAAGAATATTTGAAAATGAACAATATGGAAGGTTAAACTGTTCAAATGACAATTATTAATAAACATCTATGTACAGCTGGTGAGCAGGTAACGATACGTCGGCAATGAGAGTTTGATTGGAAGTGGAAGAACTGACCGCATCCCGATTTATCCTTTTTATGCTATGTATCTGCCCACTTACGACAATTCATTACTGTTTTGTATATTCATAAATGTAATCTATTGCGCATAAATACGTAATTTCATAGAATATTTCCTAGAACGACAGTGGTATTTTTTTACAAGCGTGACATAACATGGGATCGAGTCCCTTGTATATATGTTCTAAAGTATTCTGCCAGTATTGTATGTTTGACGTTGCATCGTGTTAACAGTTGTAATCATCGATGCGTTGTAAAAAGTAAGTAGAAACCACATTTGTCACTTTGCTTGATGGCAAATATTTTTATTTCAATGGCATCGAAGTAAATTTATAAATATATTTGTTTTAATGAAAATAAACATATGATTTACTGGAGGCACCAACAAATTGGCATTATAACAGAAAAAAATCTGGAGTGGCCTACACTCAACTATTACCTATGAAAAATCAATGTTGTTAAGAAATATTATTGAATCGTCTCTAATTAAATTTAATAGATCAAATATTATAAACATTAGTAACGGTCTCTTGAAACTTGATACTTTCGTTACGAGGGAAATAGCCTCTTCAAAGAGGGTTCACAGCTAGCGGATAGTTTTTACTCTTTCTTACTGTTCTCTTTTGTTTCCCCAAACATCCGTTTCCGGACATTAGTTCTTTCCTGCGCTTTCACCCTTTTAAAATACCACTCTTCCCTCCCACTCTTCTCAACCCCTCACCAGATGTTTTCTGCATCTAGTGTTTCAGTTGGGTTTTTGACTCAGACGAAGACCGCTTGTTACGGTTGAAAGATCTTAGTCTTGTTTTCCCATTTCTTATTGTGGTTTGATCATTGATTGTTATTTCACGTGTGAAATCACGTGTGATTGTTATTTATGTGAAATCTTTATATATATATATATTAAATATCACACCACATAATATCATTAGTATATATATATATATATATATATATATATATATATACATAATATCAATGATATAACCACAATAAGAAATGGGAAAACAAGACTAAGATCTTTCAACCGTAACAAGCTGTCTTCGTCAGAGTCAAAAACCCAACTGAATGTTTTTCGAGTTGGGTTTTTGACTCTGACGAAGACCGCTTGTTACGGTTGAAAGATCTTAGTCTTGTTTTCCCATTTCTTAATGTGGTTTGATCATATATATATGATTGGTTGATGCGGTACCAAATAAGGTTGACTCATTTTTTCCAATTGAAGGCTTCTAGCTCTCATCGAAGTCACGTACAGCGGTTCTTCTCATCCATGGAGTCATCTCCGCCGACACAGCAAATAGTATAAGGGCTCGCAGTCCCTCAGAAAATGAACAGTTGCCGTGCGATGTCGACTTTTCCACTTCGAGTTTTCCCGGTCCGGTCCTGAAAAAAGCCATAAGTCTGCCACTGCTATCTTGTTGAGACTGGTCACAGCATGATGAACCCGCTGCCGGCCTGCCAGGAAGAGACCTCGCCGCATGGTGGGGCCAATGCCCAACGCCAGTATTTGTGTTTCCTGAGGGAGTGTGAGCCCTTATCCTTTCCTGGCAGGCCGGCAGCGGGTTCATCATGCTGTGACCAGTCTCAACAAGATAGCAGTGGCAGACTTATGGCTTTTTTCAGGACCGGACCGGGAAAACTCGAAGTGGAAAAGTCGACATCGCACGGCAACTGTTTATTTTCTGAGGGAGTGCGAGCCCTTATACTTTTGGCTGTGTCGGCGGAGATGACTCCATGGATGAGAAGAACCGCTGTACGTGACTTCGATGAGAGCTAGAAGCCCTCAATTGGAAAAAATGAGTCAACCTTATTTGGTCCCGCATCAACCAATCAGATATCAGAACCAGACACCTCACGTAGATTTCAAAATATATATATATATATATATATATATATATATATATATATATATATATGCTTATTTTTGTATACCACACACTGATGCACATAATATCATTAGTATATATGCAGCAGTAATAACATTCTTGACAAGGCAAAGTGTAGATTTCGTGTTACGAAACAATCTCTTACAGCAGAACATGGCTTTTGTTACAATACTGAGTGGATGATCCGTTTATAGCAGGTGATTCGTTAGTCTAGGATAAACAACACTTTTTATAGAGTTATTGTTCTTTGCCGTAATTGAAATTACGTGAATATTGTTTTATAAATTGAACATTTTTGGATCAATTTTTTGAAAATTTCTATAGTTTTTTTAATGTGCTGTTTAGTGTCAAAAAACATTTTCTGAAAAATGGAAATGTACTGTAACGCTGTTTTGGTGAATGTGATTTTGAAAAAAATTATCTAAACTCATTCTTCACATAAAGTTCTATTAGGTATTGTATCGCTCTCAGAAGCTTTCAGGTTGAATTATAAGTCAGAATTTTCACATTTCATTGAAAAAAATAAATATTTCCTGTTGTTTTAAAAATCTGAGGATTTATGGTTTATTTCTTTTCTATCGTTAATGATAATCCCAAAATTTCAAGAATGGGACTCTAGAATTAGTAGCTTAAGAGATAAAAACTGTACAAACACAGTTTTTTGGCAAAAAAAAAGTGTCTTTCCCGTCAGCTATAATTGCTCCCAAAGAATAATGCTCATCTACACTATGAGGCTCATTCTTATATAAAAATGGATTTAATTCATCAAAGATTCTGGATCATAGCATAGCCACAATCTTTGGATACATACTCACCGACCCACACGCACATAGACTTTACTTATAGTAAAGTTAAAATCGTAAATTATAATTTTATCATTTATATGAAATAATAATCATCCAAACTACAGTAAAAAAACAGAAGAAATGCTAAAATATTTCAACTATAACAAGAAGTCCTTTGTGTAGTTTGGTCGTTGATTTTTATTCCTTTTAATGCAGATTTTTACATTATTATAAGTAGAGTATGGTGTTCGTGAAACTTTTTACGGAAATAAATGTTTTGGTGTCCCAGAAATCGTTTTATGACGTTTTTTTGAATATATCTGTAGATGAGGGTGGTCGGGTGAGTGTGTTTTCAAAAGTTTGTGTAGGCGCTACAGTCCACAATCTTTGATGGTTCAAATTAAAATTTCACTCAAAAATGGACCTTATAATAGATATGCTGTATAGTTTGGGAGCAATTATGCATGATGGGAAAGTAACTTTTTTGCCAAAATGTGTTTTTAGATAGATTTTTTTTTTATCCTAAACTACTTATTCTAGAAGCATGTAATTTTTGGCATTTCTTTGAGGCTACAAAAACAATAATAGGAAAAACTCCTCTGGTTTTTAAAACAACTAGAATTTTTTTTTTAATCAAATATAAACATTTTGTGAAATCATTTGTGTTGGCAAATATCATTACGTTGTGAACCTGTTTGTTATTTTTTCATTTATAGTAAAGTTGAGTGTAGGCCATTCCATATCTTTTATTTTAAGAAATGTATAAAACTCGTACGGTGCAAGATCGGGCGAATAAATGGGAATTTTCTAACACTGGGATGTAGTTCTTAGCTATAATCCTCTTGACCGGCCATGTTGAATGAACCCACGAATTTGTCATACTGGAGAATCCATAACAAGTCCATCCACAATTTAGGTCATATTTCCTTATACTGTCTCGGGTTCGTCAATAATATGAAGATAATAATGTTAATTAATAGTTAAGTTCAAGGACCCAGTGGAGAACACAATCCCATTAATATAAACAAAAAGTATTGATCATGGCCTTAAATAGAGAATTCTGATTCGAGATTCTTTGGCTCTCGCTGAAGATGGCCTCTTTCAGTGCATGAATTGGTACTTCCTTTCAAGGAATAAGAAAAAGAAGCACAATTAGTCACATATTTTTCTTTCCAACAAGTTTGGGTCGTTTTAAACGACATTCAAAGTGTCAGTAAAAATATTTTTGCGAGCTTCTTCCTTGTTGTTCATACTTGAGAATTTTAGTTGAAAGTTTAAATACCATTAACACCGTCAATCCCGTTATTCAATATCCAGTCTACGTATATTGTCCAAATCCATTTTGCATTATTCACAACCTGATTCATTCTATATTTGATATCCTAAATTTTACTTTATTCCTTTTTGATTTTTTAAGCAAAAAAAGTATCAATCATGCTATCGTACATTCGCAGGTCTAGCATTTACAAACTGTTTTGATATTTTTACATAAGATATGATAAAATCCTGATTTGAAGTTAGTTTCTATCACTTATGATGGAACATTTGAAGTCTGAAACATCGTGAAGATGAGAGAAAAAAATGTAAACAACATGCATTAATAAGTTACTTAACAACTCTTAAAACAAATATATGAACAATGCTAAATTTGAACTCTGAAATTTAAAAAAATTAACAAATGTACTTTGTTTTTTTCCAGACTCCACGTGAATAATCCTGAAACAATTCTATATTCGAACATTGGAACTTAAACGTATACCTTACAATTCTTAGGCCCGGTAACGAATGGGTAAGAACACATGGATAACGAAGGGGTAATACAGTAAGTCTTTGATGTATTACCTTCTTTCAAGATTCAAACTCCGAAACATTAACGATTTCATGGCGTGGTAAAGACTTGACAATAAACGTGATAAATGTTTTCTATGTACAATATGAAGAAAAATCCTAGATTCTTACATTGAATGTTTAACTAAATTCTGAATTGAACATTCTTGAAAACATTCTGAAAAATTGTCCAAATTGAACTTAAAAAGTTTTTTGAATCCAAACTAAAGTTAAAATTTCAATCATAAAAGAAAACAGAAAACTGTGCAAAATTGGAAATCAATATCACATACTTTATATGAAAAAAAAACTTCAATCAGTGTTCCATTTGAACTCCAAAAAATTTAATGAATATCTGATACCGTTTGCTTGAATGAACGAATATGCTGTACATGAAAACAATAATGAATGCATGACTTTCACTAATATCTGTCAACTTTATCAAGATTTTTCATATTTACTTTTTTTTTTAAAAAAAAAAACTTAATAATAGAATTGAACTATGGAAGTTTATTACTTGTGGTAGGCATGCTAACCACGAGACAACACTTGAGCCTGTTAAAAATAGAAAAGGTAGAAAGTAAACGTCAGCGGTCGTAAGGATGAAATGTTGCAGTGAGCCGTGGCTGGCTCCATGCCCTCAAAGAGCACTGATACCCACCAGATCTGTATTATTTACACCTCATTCCCTATTCCTCTTCACTCTCTCAATAAATAATTATTTCCAACCATTCTTCGTGAAACTGTTTTAATTATCGCTTCAATTTTTCATAATCTTCTATTAATAAATGTGAACTATTTTCATGCAGTGTTGCGAATTGAATAACGTATAATGGAGATTTTACATATATATAGACAGATATAGCAATATTAAGGAATCTAAATGGATGAACTAAATACCTAGGCATTTGAACTTGTACAAATATGTTTAATTTTTTTCTTCTTTTCTATTGCTGATTGCGAGAAACAGAAATGGTCAAGACATGGAAGTGTTTCCTATTGTTTCTCATTATGAAATGAATTATATATATATATATATATATATATATATATATATATATATGATCAAACCACAATATGAAATTTGGGGGGGACTAAGATCTTTCAACCGTTACAAGCGGTCTTCGTCAGAGCCAAACACCCAACTGACGAAGACCGCTTGTAACGGTTGAAAGATTTTCATATTATGAAAATATTATGGTCATATTATGGTTTGATCATTTATTGTTTTTTACGTGTTTGTGTGAAATCTTGTATATATATATACTAAATATAAGAAATGTTCCTCAAGGACTATAAAACTTTAAATTACACGAAGCACGAAAAAGAAAAAAAAAATAAAGAGAACACTTACAGAATTCAATATTTCGAACTGTTGTTCGTCATCAGGAGTAGACTAGAAGAGAGGACGAAGTGAGAGAGATCTCCCCACGTCGAAGATTCGCGCTCCGTTCTTCGATCTCTCTCACTTCGTCCTCTCTTCTAGTCTACTCCTGATGACGAACTATTGAAATATTGAAATTCTGTAAGTGTTTTCTTTATTCTTTTTTCTTTCTTGTGCTTTTGTATTTTAAAGTTATATATATATATATATATATATATATATATATATATATATATAGGAAACAGACCTTTTTTTTATGCATTCTATGCACTCGCAAATACAGTATACTCTCTGTGAACAACATTGAAGACTGAATATAACCATGGCGAGTGTGAAACCTCACCTTGCCAACTATCCCTTTACAACATTTCACAAAATTAGAACGAGAGTATTCTACTTTTAGTGCTATATTTATGAGTTTTTTGTAATTAGATTTTATTTTTTCTTGTTCATTAACATGTTCATGTTGTTACAGTAGACTTGGTGAGGAAAATTAACATTTTTCTCTTCCATGTTGAATAAAGATAAAATTTATATAATTCCTTCAAAGAGTTTATAATCTACTATAGACTAATATCAACTATAAAAGGAACTTCAAACCGTTGTCACTAGAACAAGTAGTAACTTGTTAGGTGTCTAGGCAGCGACTCACACAGACACACATTCACTTTCTCTCTCTCTCTCTCTATCTTTCTCTATCTCCTTTTTTGTTATTATATTTTCTCTATATGCAAGCTAAATATATCAATTGTAATGCATTTGTTCTGATAATTCAAGTATGAGACCGCATCTGCTTAAAATAGATGAAACTCACTACTAACCACTTTGCTTAGCAAAACCCTAGAGTTGGAATTAATCATTGAAATTTATTTAATCTATGTTCTATTGTATTAAGGTATATAATAGAAGATAAGCATCGTCTAAGTACTAAATGATTCTAAGTACTTAGAATTATAAAATATCGACTTCATTGAAATGCATAGAAGATATGTCATTTCTTGTTGTTGATAATCTTAAATATTAATGATTTTTGCAAGCATCAAACTGCACTTTTAATTTTTTTTTCATAATAGTTTGAAATAATACTTGCTTAAATAGACAAAGTAATGTTCTTATCTAACAATTTAATAACTGAGTTTAAGTAGGATGACTGTTATTGAAAATTGTACAAACGATAACTATTTACCAAAAATGTCATATACTGCTGCAGTCGTTTTTGAAGCCGTAGGTCACATAAATGTAGGTTTTCATAAGCCGTGTTGTGAGTGGTGCAGCAAGGAAGGACAGAAGAGAAGATGTACCACGTACGACACGTGTCAAGGCACGTGTGCCTGCAGAACATTAAAAGATGGAAAATCGATCATATAAGCTAACAAAAACCCTGGAGTTTTATACTAGAATATGGTTTAAAATAATATTTTTTGCAGCAAGAGATGTATATAGACTTGTATTTATTCGATGAATGCCTATATGGGCACACGATTTCAGTTATTGCCGGGTATCAGCATACTTTTATAAAGTATTTGAAACTTTCCCTTGCCCAAATATTTGTCCAACATTTATTTTTTTTATGTTCATTTCAATATCAGCCTCAATATAAAATCGTATTTTTAAAAATTCCTGTCTTTCCTACTCGTATATATTGCAAACATTATCAGTTTTATATGTAAGGAATTTTCATGAAAATTGGTAGAATATTACTTATTTAGCTGGTTTGCTAAAATAATAGGTTGGATACATTAAAATATCAATATTTGTTTTAAATCTCAAGCATATAGTGGCTTGGATGAAGAGGCCAAATCATGAAGCCTGTTTTTAGCGTAAAGGTCTGGGTCTTTCGGTCATACCTACCTCATATTACATCAGCACTGTCTCTGGTACTGACCACTAGAAGTGAACTTCTGTCAGGAATTCATTACTATTGTCCTGGAGGTGGTTGAGAATAGGCTAACCTTTGAAGTGTTCCACTGACCATTACCTTAAGGCCACTCAGCAAACATTCTTGGGTATGATTAATTTTTTACTTGAAATTTCTTTCGATCAATTCCGGTGGAGCGTAATCCATAATCTAAATTATGCATTTCTAAACACAGGAATACTCCTGATGTGTACGACGTGGTTCAATCTTTCACAATCATACAGTAATATATTGTCCTACTGAAATAAGCTGCAAAATCGGAGTCAACTACGAGTGGATGCACCACGTATTATATTTTTCTGTGATGACTTTGCAAGTATAAGCGTACCGGTAATTTTTTCCATCTCGAATGCGTTCTTAGGATGGCTTAGGTTAGGTTGCAGTGGCGGTCTTCCATAAGGGAACACATAGGTCGAACTTTGGCCCTTTGTGATACCGCACAATGAAGACTTATTGTACATTGGGAGTTCTAAATTTGACTAACTCAAGTATATTATGAGTAGGGATAATTAACAAGTACCTGTCGTTGTACAGACTTACGTCCTCTCCGAGAGACAATGAGCACGGATTTATTCACCTCCCATATGAATAAATCGGGGGCCAGAGTGGGTATTAAACCCCAGACTTTACCAGTTCAGAGGCGAACACTATTGAGCTAACCTGACCCCCAATGCGTAGCTTAAATGACCTTATTTTTCCACAGAAATATATAATATGTGCAACATTTTCTTCCTCCTGATCGCAAATGCATCTCAATGATTCAATTTTCTTGAATCTATGTCAATACGTTTGGATAAAACTGGTGTCAACTAGTGCCTGATAGAGAGACAGTATGTCCTTACCCTCTTATTATTGGGGTAAACAGCATAGACCCACCTCGCTCACCTGTCAGTTTTCATATCATATTGCCACTCAAAAGCTTTAAGAGTCCCCATGCCACTGAATATTTTTTAAATAATATCGCGTTTTCTAGTCCTCTCCCTAGGGTACTATTTACTAAATGAAAAATGAAAACTGACGCAGCTTTGTAATTTACTTGCTTCATCATATAGACGACGATTATATTTCAATATAACTTTAAATAAGAAAAACGTTTTCCACTTGTGCATTGCTAGATTGTAGTAATAGAGTCGACTTCAAAGTATTCCGTTTTATTAAATTTCCCTGATACATGCACACAGCAGATTTATTCCCCTTTCAAACATATGTTGATAATTTATAACTTTCAAGAATCTATTGCTGTTCACTTCTAGACTAGAATAATTTTTCTTCTAGGCAACATCTATGAGAAAAAAAAAAAGGTTTGGGAGTTAAACGAGTTAAAAAGAAGAAAAAGAGGAGAAATTGCCTACATTTCAAGTTGAAACAATACAACCCACTCCGTTGTGTGTTCTCAATGGGGTTTCCTTTCTCTGTTCCCCAGTTATAACTCTCTCACACTCGTTTTATCATTCAAACTCACTGAATCTTTGAGCAATACACTTCGATTTATCTAAAATTTACCTTGTACATCATGTACAAGTCAGAAATACCTTAAAACTAAAATCCTTGTTTTATTCATTTCATTTTCTTTTCAGCTTATATTTGTTTGATATAATAATAATTGATATAATAAATAATAATTTGAAAGAATCATTCTCCTTTCAACGAACATTGCTAGTTTTGGTTTTGATATAAAAATTTGTCTGTTTAGATCATATATAACAATCTGTCCTTAAACTGATTTTGAATGAAACATATTATTCTTGAGGAAAATTCTATACCCATAATACACTAAAAAAGGGTATTACAATTTTTTTTTAATATTTGCTAGAAATTTTTATGGCATAGTTATTACTTATTAACTTATCATTTAAATTTATAGGTTTTTTTTCTGTTTTCCTTCCAAACGAAGTTATAATAAAATAATCAAAAAAGACATATTTAGGGATGTAGGAAAGATGAAATGATATCATTGCAGTATTGATTATTAATTGATATCATTAGTGATTGATTGATTGTGTTTTTAGGGGCGAAGCTCGGAGGACAGTTGAGGCTATAGATCGTTGAAGTTGTATCAAGCAGGATGGCTGCGTTCGTAGCAAAGCAGATGGTGGGGAACAAGCTGAACGCTGTCAAAGGTTAGTCAAGACATGCACCTCATATTTCTGTCAGAACATCACATTCATTGGCAGAGAGTCACCGGCTCTCTGCATCTTGCATCAATATATCTTTTGTCTCATCAACATGATCTATAATTAATATCTATCATTTCACTCCTTATTTATATTTTTACCACTAAGCATATACTGTATGCGATGATCTTGATCGGTTTCGTTTTAGTATTTACTCCTTTTGCATCATCATGAAGTTCAATAAACGAATCAACAAGTATTACTTGGCGCTGATTTACATGATCACTACAATCTGTTAATTCTTAAAAAAAATTATTTCTGTTCCCCATATTCCATTTTTTTTTATCTGATAATCAACTTTATACACCTTCAACCTGTTCTGCTCAACCAAAAATATTATGTATTTAAGCTCCTCGGTTAGACTATAAGAAAGTGGACAAAACTTATAGCGGTTTTGTCACCATAAGATAGACCAATCATGAGCATCCTCTTAGATGAGGAAAACAAAAAAATGTTTGTAATGTTCCCAAAGTTGATCTCACAGAGGCGTGATTGTACAGCTAAAATGAACAAGAGTAATAAGCATTTGTCGAGGAGTCTTTTACGCAGTTTTGATTACTTAGTAAAATAGGTAAGGAAGGTTTGGAAAGGAAACCTGAAAAAAAGAAGGAAGATTGACAGAATACAAAGTGTTATGAAGAGCAGAAAAGAATGGTAAAGTTAGAAAACCGTGGGAGATAGAAAATAGGATAAAAAAGAATATAATAGAAGTGACATAAACCTTAACTATTCTAAAGCGACATTACATCGGCGAATATTAGTTTAAGTGAGATAACAACCCAACTTAATAACATGACAACAAGTTGCACTAAAAGCTGCAAAGAAATCTTGAAAAGACGAGTGCTGTAAGAAGGAGTGATGTTGGATTGAGGCAGCCCGTGATTGAGTGTTTTTTTTTTGTGTGAAAACAAGAAATACAACATCCCAAAATGGTAGCTAAAGCTTTTGTGTGCTCTTCAGTAAATAATGGAAAAATATTCAAAAAGACAAAAACTTTGATGCGTAAGACTGAGAAGTACTGGTAGCACCCAAAGCAGAGTACGATCGAATGAACTCCCCAATCAGGGGGGCCTACTCAAAGAAACAAACAGTCGAGCTGTGCCCTTCTTAGCTCCTGCCATGGGGAAAAACAACGCAGGCATGTTAAGCTCCCCTTCATCACCACCACAACAAGGGACCCTCTTGTATCACATGGAGGGGCCCTCTGGGGATCAATTCTACCCACCACTAACTACCTTTAAGCATCAATAACCTCATCAAACAAAAAAATGTCAGCTTTATTTGCATAAATATAAAATGAAGTTTACTTAAATATACTCATCTCAGAACCGTCATCTTTAGTGTTGCTTCTCCAATTAATCACTTTCTGAATTCCCAAAAATCATTACTTGAAGAGTCTCTCCCACTGATTTTTTTTTAAAATCATTACTTTAATGAGCAACTTATAAGATTTTAATTATAAATATGACGGATTATATATTTCAATGGAGTTCTTAAGAGTAAAAATGTAAAATATCATTTAAATATGATACAAAGGATAAACATGAATATGGCTAATATATCAATATTAATACATGCTTAAATATAATAGAACTCAAGAATCATAGTAGATGGTTCAAATTTCTGAATCTTGCATCAGAACCATTTCTGCTTAATCATGTGAAATTATATTTCATTTTAAGGATAATTTTGTTGTTATCTTATCCAATTTTATGTTGAAGAGGATAACAAATGGAATATTCCTCAATAGGACTCAAGTCCAAAGAGTATGCAAGGAATATAAATAGCCCTTTTCCTTGATAAGGGTTTCAGAAGGGTTGATCTAATAATAACCAATATTCCTTACAAAGGAAAACGTGGCAAGGGTATCTTAACCCTAAATCGAACCCTACGGTAGAAGCTTTTAGCAAATGGCTTCCAAGCGTTTCAACTTGAATTGAACGGAATTATTTTTATATGAGTGATGAAAGATGGACCACTTTAAACGACGACAATTGAATTATTCAGTCACTTCAAGTGAATGTATTTAACTAAATTTGATAAGAATGCTCCATTCTTGATGAGGTAATATAAGTAAAGAACCTTCGATTTTGAGGGAATTGTATTAACTGGATGAGATGTTAACACTGTTAGTAAGGGGCGGTTGTCTTCTTTGTCATAGATGTGTAGCAGAAGTAAACGTGCCAAATTTGATCAATGTTAATCGCACAAATAGAAACAATTGGTATATTGTAAAATCTTGCAGCCACTATTCCTCTTCAGACTTTATTGGTCACCAGTTAGTACTTGCAAAACCTAGGACAAATAACTAGGTATAATAATCGACAAAAGACACTCTTTTAAACACTATGTGAAAAATAAGTGTATTTAGGTTTGGCTGTGTCAAATTTTTAACCTATACTGAAATCAATGAATTCAGTATCCATTCTGTAGGTATATCACGTATAGCATATATATACGTGGTAAATATATCTTGAACATGTATTTCTAATATATAATTTTGAAAGCCTGTATAAAATTCACCATGTTCTTATTAGAGCAATTGACTTGTTTCCGTATAAAAACTTCTTTTATCCAACTCCCACCCTTGGGTGTTGAGCTATTTAGTGATGCTCTGACCACTGGAGACGAGCTTCATATTTATAAGCTGGTAATTAAGACTAGCATGACTTAAGTCCAGTCGCAGAAGTAACAAAATCCTCATACAGATAGTTCAAAATAAATGTGGGATCTTGGTTTGCCAGAAATTTGGATATTTGATGAGTTGTCAGGTTGGAATCAATTGACTTATTTACGAATATATCAGGACAAAAAAAAAAAAACACAACCCATCCAAACCCTATTATTCGAAGCCTATACCAAATCTCTTCCATTGTAGAAGCTGTTGTTGTAATAGAAGGTCAAGCCCTTTTGAGACTGACAACTATTTTGTGACTCAAGGATATATATTTAAAACATTAATGACCACTAAATAATGTAAACCGACAAACCAAATAAAACACTACAGACGTTTACTTAATGACCCCACAATTACACTCGTACTATAATTGAGTTACAGTAGGTCTGTGACCTGAAACTAATAATTATATGCTGCCCTCCATTGCACGGAAAGATGCGTGGGTCGTCGTTCTTCCCAGAGTCAAATGCACTTTTATTCCGTAAACTCATTTTTACCCAGGCCTGTGATTCTGAAATAAGCTTTTGATATTAGTTTAAGAATATCTATTAGGCAGTAATATTTACGTTAAGCGTTAGGTCAGATTTTCAAACAATATTCAGACACCGTGAGTAATGCATGTTGTTTTTTTAATCAATTATTGTTGATCTTCATATAACATATATTAGTGTATATTAAAACCTCTCATTTTGATTCATACGCTGATAAAAAATTCCCTTATATAAATATTCCTTATTTCGATTACAAAGGAAAATTAAATCGTCTACGATTGCAACATGTCAATTTACAGAATAAAAAATACGAATATTTCGAGTTTTGTTACCTTTACCTAAAATCAAACGGAACCACTAATTCAATCACTTCTTTTCCTAATGACGATTTATGTAAATTTATTTCAATATTAGAAAATTCACAAGGAATGGATCAGTTATACAATCCTAAATCTTTCAAAGACATCCATGTAGTTTTTTTTTAAACAGTTCCCATTGGTTCAAGGATGAAGTTTTAATATTGAAAAGCAATGAACACTGGAGGCTTTTTATTTCAATGTAGTACAGTGTTAAGATGAGTTTGTTCATGAATTCAATTATTGCTAGAACATTATTTTTAATTTTATTAAATTTACTTAGTGCTGAGCAAGTAGCTACACTGTTATGCTAGTCTTTTGCTGTCTTGCCTTTTGGTTGAATATGCCCCTATATAATATTTAATATGTTCTTATTACAGGAATTTATTAATTGACTTGTTTTCATTTAAAAACTTTTTCTTAAATAATGCGAAATCTTGGCTGTTAAGTTATTTTGTGACGCACTAATCAATAGAGACGATGTTCAGCAAAGAAAAGATTTTCTTCAGATGTTCATGGTCGAGGGCAGACGATTTCTTGAGGTGTTCTACATACATCGACTCAAATCAATGAAATAAACATTCAAGGGATGGTAAAACTTGAATACGGCTAAGATGTTTGGCAATGTGATCACCAAATAAAGTGGCGAATACGTATTTATATATATGATCAAACCACAATATGAAATGGGAAATAATGACTTAAGATCTTTCAACCGTAACAAGCGGTCTTCGTCAGAGTCAAAATCTAACTTACGACTGACGAAGACCGCTTGTTACGGTTGAAAGATTTTAGTCTTTTTTTCCCATTTCATATTGTGGTTTTATCACTGATTCTTATTTCACCTGTTTATGTGAAATCTTGTTATATATATATATATATATAACTTTATATATATTCGCGCTCCGTCCTTCGATGTGGAGATATCTCTCTCACTTCCTCCTCTCTTCTAGTCTACTTCTAATGACGAACAACAGTTTAAAATATTGAGAATTATGTAAGTGTGCTTTTTAATCCTTTTTCTGTGTCGTACTTTGTGTAATTTAAAGTTTTATAGTCCTATTGGACCGCTTATTCAATTTAGTGTATATATTGCACATACATATTTAACTTTTACCCTCCCTTTATATGTATATATATCAATGATCAAACCACAATAAGAAAATGGGAAAACAAGACTAAGATCTTTCATCCGTAACAAGCGGTCTTCATCAGAGTCAAAAACCCAACTGAAACACTAGATGCAGAAAACATCTGGTGAAGGGTTGAGCAGAGTGGGAGGGAAGAGTGGTATTTTAAAAGGGTGAAAGCGCAGGAAAGGACTGATTTCAGTCCTTTCTTAATTATGATAAGAATCATAGCCTTTGTAATTAGGCTTTCTCAACCAGTATAAAAACAGTTAACTTGAAAAACTCCTATATTGTTTTAATAGGTTTTATATTTTATATTTGTATTTTATTATTGGTATTTTTTTGAAAAAATTGTTGATAAATTTATTTCAATAGTTTAACCAACAAACTTTGCGTGCTAATTTTTGAATGGCATAATTCAGCATATATTCGCTTCAATATACAATTTTAATGAATATTTAATGAATTCTAAATGACAGTAGGCCATCGAAATTACACCTAGAATGCTTAATATAAAGGGTTGATCAACATATGAGTGACAGGTTTTGGAGGGCTTTTTCTGTTTTTAATGGAATTGTGATGTTGGCTAAGGTTTAATGTTATTCGGTTGCAATGAAAATTAAAGCAAAAACATACAAAATGAAACCTTTCCATTGCTAACTCGACAAACCGTTGTCAATTCTATTCACGTTCACGCCAAATATAATAGCGTCCGTAAATTTCAAACTTTTGGCAAATTTTAACAGCTAATGAAATATATCAATATATTGATATATTCGTTTTTTGTTGTTATTTTTTATAAAAAAGTTCCCATTTATTTAAGAAAAATATGTATAGGTGAAAAAAGGAATTTTTTGTTATCAATGCTTTATCGAATAGGGAAGTTAAAAATTTCTGTTTTTTTCATCTCGACTAAAGCTTCAGAGTGACCTGCCTCTAATGATTTGTTGTTTATATATATATTAAAGAAGGTTGTTCTTTCCTTTAAAAGAATTAGTTAAGATTTACTTAATTAAGTGTAGATGTTGATATAGTAATATTATATATATATATATATATATATATATATATTAACCGCAGTCTCGGCATTCACGATCTTAAGACTGAGAGATTCGATCCTACGAACTAACCTCCTGCTAACAGGGTTCAACTGGAAAAGGAGTTGGCCAAGTGACATGTTAAATTAAAATCGATGACTCATGCTTAGTCATTGCTATAAATAGATTAAAAGGATAGTACAGGTTAATGTAAAGAGAAGGTTAAAGGTCAATAATGAACATGAAACAAGCGGTTAGAATAAAAGAGTTGAAAGTCCAAGAAATTCAAGAAAGGCCAAGTGACATGTTAAGTTAAATTAAAAAACATGTCACTTGGCCTTTCTTGAATTTCTTGGACTTTCAACTCTTTTATTCTAACCGCTTGTTTCATGTTCATTATTGACCTTTAACCTTCTCTTTACATTAACCTGTACTATCCTTTTAATCTATTTATAGCAATGACTAAGCATGAGTCATCGATTTTAATTTAACATGTCACTTGGCCAACTCCTTTTCCAGTTGAACCCTGTTAGCAGGAGGTTAGTTCGTAGGATCGAATCTCTCAGTCTTAAGATCGTGAATGCCGAGACTGCGGTTAATTTTAATGATACTTGTTTAAAAGAAGATCTGCTGCCTATTTATACCAATATATATATATATATATATATATATATATATATATATATATTATTAATGTATTTTGGCAGCAAGTCCTCTTCCCAGCATGTATAATCGGAAAATCGGAATGTCTTATGCTAACTTGCTTTGGCAATTATCACCTGCCCAAAATTGTAAGAAAAATAAAAGCTATAAGTAGGAAAATCGTGAATTTAGAATCTGCTATCAAATTCAGTAATATATATATATATATATATATATATATATATATATATATACAAGCATATGAACATTCAACCTACGTAGGAATGAACCTCAACCATTTTTTTAAAACTTTTTTTCGATTGGTTTGAATTAGCTGTTGACGTGAGATCAATGACATCTCATACTGAGGCCAAGTATATTGGAAGCCAGGCCTATGTAAAACAAAATCACATTTAGTACACTTCAAATAGAAGACACCTTTTCTTTAAGGTACACAAGAGCAGTCATTTGAAATGATTTTTTTCTTAAAACTTCAACGAATGGTTTAATTTGGTAGAATAAAATGGTGAATTAAAATGTTTGAGATGAAGACATTGTGACAAATATCGAGAATGGTGCAAGGGCATGGCTGAGAATCTCTGTCGTGTTTTGAAACATTACAATGATGGCATTACCAGTATCAGAAATCCCAAAAAACATTGTCTTTATGAAGACTATGTTAAAGTAGTAATTTTCAGAAAAAAACTTGTCATAGTACTCGCTTCCTATTGTCATGTTTATGTTCTTTTCAAAAAGATAAAGTACACAAATTTTACAATTTCCTAGATGATAAAGACCAAATTCTGAGAAAAGTTGAAAGATACTCATAAACCTCTATGACTATGAACACCATCATCCTGATCCTAAAATTATCAATTCAAATGGTTGATAACAAAATTGAATTGAGAGGCGATGATAGCTCAGTGGTTTGCATGCTCGTCTCACGACTGATAGATGCCGGGTTCGATTCTCCCCCTCATTTTAGATTTTTACACACAGAAGGTGAAAACATCTGAAGTATCGTCCTCAAACCTGTACGATGTCAGTTACTCGTTAAAGTTCCTCGCTCTAAATAGGCTTGAGTTATGCCAAATTGAGGACAACCTTATAAAATCAACCCAGTAACCTGTCCCATTACTAAAATGGATATCCAATAATAAATAAGATACACTTCTCGCAACTATAGCAGCACTAAAATGTGAAATTCTATAAGTATGGAAATTGGAAAACAAACAAACTTTAACAAAACAATTTAACAACAATTTTTACTGTATTTTATTATTATTAATCGTTGTTATTTAATGACAAAAATGATTATACTCGTAACAATTGTTTTTATATTGTACAATATTTCAACACTCGGATGTTATATCATAGGTGTTATTTATAATAGATTTAATGACATGAAATTTTCCATTTCATTTCATTCAACATTACATATATTTTGTTCATTACTTCTGACTTATATCTATTTAAAATCAATAACGATTTCTTTCTTTAAAAAAAAAAAAAGTAGAGATGTAAAGAAGTTTATTCGAAAGAGGCATTTCCCAGGAAGCCTGTTAGTGAGTTGAAGCACTTTTTGGTAAACTAAAAACTTAAAATTCTCTCTTGCCTCTTGGGAAAGCCTCTTGAACTTTGTACCAAGCCAACCCTAACTTTGCAAAACTTCCGCACTTGATCAACTGTGCTTTTATCTTATACTTCAAACTTGTTCTAATTACGCCAGTCACTTTATTATCAAAACAGAAATATCATTATCTATATTATAAATCAAAAGTTACTCTTGTGGTTTGCATCTGGTGTGATATTTTTTCTTCTCAAATTCAAGAATCAGCTAATACTTATTCAAAATATTCTATTAAAAAAAGTTAAAAATTAATAATAAATTATTTCTGAAGATTATGTCCAGATAAAAACTATTAATTAGCAGGTGACGTTTCGCTGAAAATTGTTCAACTTATTAAAAAAGCTCTAAGCTCCTTAATATCAGTACTCAGAGTCGTTAACTCAATCTATGAAGATTTTTTTGAAAAAAATACCTCATAGGTCATGTTTTTTTTTAAAAAAAAAACTAAAATAATAATTTTTACATATTAATATCTGCTGACTGCATATAAATAAACTAGCGAACATTTACCGACTGACTGCTACAGATGAACTACCTCTAACCACCTCTAACCACCTCGTATTTAGTTAGAAAAAAAGCACTGTTTTTAAAGCAGTATCATATTTTAAAAAGAACGTTCAAAGTCAAGTCGTTATTTGAAGACACCTCCGTGTTTTGCAATAATAGAATTATTTATATATTATATAACAAGGAATAGTATAACATACGTGATACCTTATACTTGACACCCAATGACTTCAGTGAATGGTCACAAGCTATCACTTATTAGGTTACATTGTTAACCAAATAAAGATTTCTTCTAATATGCTCTCAAGTTAACGTTTCCTAATATCAATAAAGTTTATTTTGTTAGTTGTCAATTTCAAGCTTAATTTTCAACATTTTCTTTAATTTACTTCATTCTGATTATTTTCTGTTTCTCTTTTTTTTTAATCAACTGATTCAAATAATAAAAGACCTCCAGGGTATATTGTTTAGTTACATCACTGTAGTTTATTTGAGCTTTAGTTTTACTTCTTTGTGTTAGTGTGTCTTGTTTATTAACAGGAAAATGTAATATTGAATATACTTTTTTATATTACCTTTTTTTTAGTAAGCTCAGATAAAATTTGTATTATTTATCTCCTTCAGCCGTTTTTTTTTCTAAGATCTAAATTTAGTTGGGTATTAGTTCACAGTTGTCCCACTTGTTTCAACCTTTGCCACTGTTAGTTCCCCAAACCTCTTGCGGCTCCTCCACCAGAACTGCAAAATATGAATATTTACATAATGAATATTTATATAATATTTATTTAAGTATTCATGTTAATGAATACAATCTGATCATTATTAGTTATTCTTGTTATCTTAAAATCCGATTTTAAAACGTTAGCCTTCTTCACTGTATGTTCATGATAATTTGAATCTTCTCGAATCTCTGGTCGACCAGAGAGAAAACTAACAAAGTATGATGAGTTGTTAGCTCTTCTTAACTGTTGCCTCATGACGTAGATTTTTTTAAAATTCATTTAAATTTTTTTTATGAAGCGGTGACTAATGAAAATATTGTTTTCGGTTCAAAATTTTGATGTGGAGTTTTCAATGAAACTACACATTTTGAGGATTCCAGAGAATCCTCTGGAACACACACACAGAGTGTGTGTGTGTGTGTGTGTGTGTGTGTGTGTGTGTGTGTGTGTGTGTGTGTATGTATGTATGTATGTATGTGTATGTGTGTGTGTGTTTATTCAAAATATTCAGAAACAAAATAATTGCGATCACATATATTTCAATACAAATTATAAAAAAAAATTTAATTTATGAATTACAGGCTGCTCTGAGACAGAACAAGCATCTGTTCAACAATATTGCTTCATTAAGGGGTAATTTATTAAAAAAAAAAATAAATAATTTTCTTTAATTCTTGGAAATCTGTCTCCACAGTCGTGATTGTTGATATCATTTTAGATTTCTTTGACATTTCATAAGTGAAGTGTTTGATCTTCATAGAAATTGTCATATGAAAGAAGAATAAAATTATACTTATTATTATTAATATTATTAATTATACCTCGATTTGCTTTTAGCTTTCAGGCCGTGGCTTTAATAAGAAATTAGGAAATAATTTTGTTTTGTAAAGTTGTTGGAACCCTAGGTTTTTTTCGGTACTTTAAAAATATCAGCCGGATCATGTTTTGAATTAAATAATAAATATAAGATTTGCCCTTTGTGATTCCTCTATTAGGAGTCCTAAATTTTGCCTAACTCAAGTATATTTAGGGAAGGAATCTTTAAGGAGTACTTTTTAGTGTGCAGGCTTGGTACTTGGTGTGCAGGCTTAACGTTCAGTCCTTGAAACGAAATGCCCGGATTTCTTTACCTTCAGCAGTATAAATCGAGGGTCACAATGAATATAGAACCCCGGATCAACCATTCCAGATTCGAACACACAAGCCACTAGACTATCCTGGCCCCTTACTAATTATTAATACTATCCTAAATCACCAGTTCTTAAAACCTTACCTCACCAGTTCTTAAAATACTACCAGCCCAAAGGCGAGTATTTTAACCACTGAACTAACCTGGCCCCCTCAACCTCTTAGTGATGATTTCTTATGTATACAGTAATTAAATGAATCGGTCTATTAGACTTTTAAATAAAAAAGAGTTAAAACGAAGGTAACACAGAGGTAGAAACAGGCTTAACTCAGTTCTACATCGACGATGATTTTGTATTTAACTTATATAACAAGACTTCACAATAAACACGTGAAATAATGAATGATCAAACCACAATATAAAATGGGGAAAAAAGATTAAGATCTTTCAACCGTAACAAGCGGTCTTGTGATTCTACATTGATATATATATATATATATATATATATATATATGTATATCAATATGGAGTTAGCTTCAGCTACTCAAAGGGACTGCTTCCGCCTGATGACGACGAATGTCGAAATATCGTTGTGAGTCATTTTTGTGTGTGTTTTTATCTGTTTTTCTCTTGCCTGTGTGATCTATATATATTTGTAAGGAGCAATCCTTCTTTTATTCATGTTGTGTTGAACGATCTTTGTACTGTGGCATTTATTCATGTTTGAGTACTAAGATCGTTCAATAAAACATATATATATATGTATATAAAAAGATTTCACATAAACACGTGAAATAACAATCAATGATCAAACTACAATAAGAAAATGGGAAAACAAGACTAAAATCTTTCAACCATAACAAACAGTCTTCGTCACAGTCAAAAACCCAACTGGATTTGACTCAGAGTCAAAAACCCAAAAACAGTTGAGTTTTTGACTCTGACGAAGACTGCTCGTTACGGTTGAAAGATGTTTGTCTTGTTTTCCCATATTCTTATTGTGGTTTGATCATATATGTATATGTACGAGTATAATACTTAAATAAATGTAACTAAAAAAAAGAAGACTACAAAAAGTAAATGTGACTTACTTTAGGAGCGAAAATTATATATATAAAAAAAAAATACTTACACATATAAGGTTCACGATAGCATACTCTTTTTTAGTATATTCATAAGGAAAGTGAAATTATGTTCCTGAGTCTACTCGAACATAATGAACCTAATCACCATGCGCATACCATAACCCCTGTTTATGTAACATTAAATACGGAAGAAGAAGGCATTTATTTATATATACCTTATGATGAAATGACAAACAATGGATCTATCAAATGTAAATGATTGAGCACAATACAAAGAATCAAATAATGATACTAGGCTGTCAAATATATCAGTTATTCATTTCTTTAAGTATAATAAATATCTCAAGTTTTTTAACTTTATTTAAAAATGCGATTTAATGGTCAATTACACTATAATTAGAAATTATTATATAATATCCGTGTTATAATTGACGATTATTATTATTATTGAAGTATTATTAGGTAACTTAAATATTGTTTATATAACAGAAAAATTAATGATATGACGGAACAAGAAACGATCGTGGAAAAGAAATTTAGAATGTGGAAGATAAATAATCTCGCTAATAATTCAGTTTAAAAATGTATTTATCATTTTGTTTATTCTTTTGTCAGGGCTCGGTCAGTTCTTCATATTGAACTCTCTGTGCCAACGTTTGAGTTTTTATTTGAAACATTTTTCACAGGACTACAAATCAGTGACAATATAAGATATAATATAGTACATAATTCATATATCAACATAACATAAAAAGCTGAAAAAGTTACAAATAAGAAAATACAATAGGAATTTTGACACCGAGTAAGTGAGAGAACTTACAGAAGTACGACATTTAGAAACAGAAAAACTTAAGTATTACATTAGTCATTTTTTTTTTAAAAAAGAAAGCAATTTTTTTCTGTTTCAAAATGTATACTTCTGTAAGTTCTTTCATTAACCTATTGTAAAATTTCTATTGTAATTTCTTAATTGTATCTAATTGCGCTTTTTATGTGTGTTTGATTTTTGTAATGATTACATTATTTTTTATATTTCCTCGGCTTTGTAAGCCTATGAAAAAGGTTTTCATTTAATATATATATATACCAATTAAATGAAACGATTCCATGAACTAATTTTCATTAAAATTAGTAGGTTATAAAACTAACCATCTTTATATATATATATATATATATATATATATATATATATATATATATATATATATATTGTAAACAGGAAAACGATCCAAAAGAACAACAAACGTTTCACGGTTAATCACAGACACAGAACAAAGGAACAAACACACTTACTGTTTCTAATTTTCGTTTGAAACAAACGGTCTCCAACCTTTGCTTCGCAAGTGCGCTTGGTGTCCCTATCTGAACTCTCCTGACGATGGTTCAACCAAAAATTAGAGACAGTAAGTGTGTTTGTTCCTTTGTTCTGTGCCTGTGATTTACCGTGAAACCTATATATATATTATATAGATGATACATATATTATGTAATATAATATATGTGACTTATATATATATTTTTCTGTGTTGTGCTTTGTGTAATTTAAATTTATATATATATAATAAATAATTTAATATATTAAATTTAATATATTTAATTTAATAAAGATGTTCCGACCAATAAATAGGGATATTATTTTGAAATCTTTGTTTTATAAGGAGTGAAAAAACATTGGTAAGTATACTACTATTTATGGATCGGAAATTTAGTCAAAAAAATCGTAGTAAAAGAGAACATTCGTATCAACAAAAAATTGTAAGAATAATACAAAAGGGTTAGAGATCGATCTGTTTTTCATATTATAAAAGAGCTAAGCCTGTCCAAAGTGAAATAACTAAAAGAAGTATGCCTAGTTTTTCTTGTGCGACTGGAATATATAAAAGAATGCCAGGTCAGAGGAAAACCCTCTCTGAGGTCATCCTTACGGGGAACACGGCAGACTTAGGAATTGGATTACCCCCAACCAATGGATCTTTGCTTGTTTCTTATCCGTATTACTGTTTCGGCTTGAATACAGTATAGAAGTTCTTTTTAATGTTTTGTTTTTTTTTATTTTTTAAATAAACAAGAATATTTGTTTCTGAAAGTTGTTTCAATGGGCTAAAAAATGTGTGGAAGGGAATAATAAAAAAAATACAAACAAACGATATAATGTCTATTGTTTGTGTAATCAGACTGATACATTGGATATGAGTTTAATTTATGCTGTATCCCAGTCCGTGAATCAATCTACTTGCATGTTAAACTCATTTACAATAGTAGAAGTAGATTAATTCTGTTCTGGCCCAGTGAAATAGTGAAATATTCATTAATTGAGTAAAAATACTCTTTTTAATTAAGAAACACAAATATCTATAAATTTTGAAATCATGAACAAATGTCTATAATGCAAGAAGAAAAGTTTTACAATAACCTACTACTAACATAAACTCGGAGGGAGACTCATACAATTCAGAAAATAAACAAACTATATTTTCTTAAGATTAAATATGAACTAAAACTCCTATGTCTTAACATTAACTTTAAACTAAAACTTAATCTAATTGAGAATAAATATAAATTAAAACTCTAGTCTTAACTTTAAGTTTAAATCAATATTGCATTTTTTATCAATGAATGTAAACAAAAACTCCACTTTCTTTGAAGGAAATATAACTAAAACTAGGTTGTCCTGACATTAAATGTGTATTAAAAATAGAGTTTCTTAACCTTTAGTGGGAACTAAAATTACGTTGGATTAACATCAAGTTTATAGTAAAACTCTAGTTTCTTAAGTTTTAGTCTAAACTAAAACTACTGCTTCAAAATAAAGATTCCTGTTCTTAAGGCACTTGATTTATGAAAAATTTAAGACTCCCAATGTAGAATCATTCTTCTTTATGTGACATCAAAAAGAGCCAATGTTGGGCACATGTTTTTCCCCTGTGGGACTGCCACTGCAACGTCGTATAGTGATATCGTAATCACCTTCTCAACGTTGAAATATCTATGAATATCTGAAACATTTACTGATGCCATGATAAGAATCTCAATGTAGTTAAAACATGTAGAAGTATCTAGAGCCCAGATATCGTAATCATCATCCCAATGCTGAAACATCTACAAACATCTGGAGCACTTAATTTCTGATGTCATAATTACCTTCCCAATGTACAAACATCTGGAGCACTTACTGATGTCATAATTACCTTCCCAACGTTGAAACACTTACAGAACATCTGGAGCACTTATTGATGTCATAATCAGTCACTCAGTGTTAATAGTCCTAAAGAATATTTAGAGCACTTAATTTCTGATGTCATAATTATCTTCCCAATGTACAAACATCTGGAGCACTTACTGATGTCATAATTACCTTCCCAACGTTGAAACACTTACAGAACATCTGGAGCACTTATTGATGTCATAATCAGTCACTCAGTGTTAATAGTCCTATTAACTGTCCTATTAATAGTCAGTGTTAATAGTCCTAATTAACTCATTATTAATTATTAATTAACTCAGTGTTAATAGTCCTATTACACTCAGTGTTAATAGTCCTATTAACTGAAGATCCCCACTTACAGAACATCTGGAGCACTTATTGATGTCATAATTACCTTCCAAATGTACAAACATCTGGAGCACTTACTGATGTCATAATTACCTTCCCAACGTTGAAACACTTACAGAACATCTGGAGCACTTATTGATGTCATAATTACCTTCCCAATGTACAAACATCTGGAGCACTTACTGATGTCATAATTACCTTCCCAATGTACAAACATCTGGAGCACTTACTGATGTCATTATTACCTTCCCAACGTTGAAACACTTACAGAACATCTGGAGCACTTATTGATGTCATAATCAGTCACTCAGTGTTAATAGTCCTAAAGAATATTTAGAGCACTTAATTTCTGATGTCATAATTATCTTCCCAATGTACAAACATCTGGAGCACTTACTGATATCATAATTACCTTCCCAACGTTGAAACACTTACAGAACATCTGGAGCACTTATTGATGTCATAATCAGTCACTCAGTGTTAATAGTCCTAAAGAATATTTAGAGCACCTAATTTCTGATGTCATAATTATCTTCCCAATGTACAAACATCTGGAGCACTTACTGATGTCATAATTACCTTCCCAACGTTGAAACACTTACAGAACATCTGTAGCACTTATTGATACATAACCAGTCACTCAGTGTTAATAGTCCTAAAGAATATTTAGAGCACTTAATTTCTGATGTCATAATTATCTTCCCAATGTACAAACATCTGGAGCACTTACTGATATCATAATTACCTTCCCAACGTTGAAACACTTACAGAACATCTGGAGCACTTATTGATGTCATAATCAGTCACTCAGTGTTAATAGTCCTACAGAATATTTAGAGCACTTAATTTCTGATGTCATAATTATCTTCCCAATGTACAAACATCTGGAGCACTTACTGATATCATAATTACCTTCCCAACGTTGAAACACTTACAGAACATCTGGAGCACTTATTGATGTCATAATCAGTCACTCAGTGTTAATAGTCCTAAAGAATATTTAGAGCACTTAATTTCTGATGTCATAATTATCTTCCCAATGTACAAACATCTGGAGCACTTACTGATGTCATTATTACCTTCCCAACGTTGAAATACTTATACAACATATGTAGCACTTATTGATACATAACCAGTCACTCAGTGTTAATAGTCCTAAACAATATTTGGAGCACTTAATTTCTGATGTCATAATTATCTTCCCAATGTACAAACATCTGGAGCACTTACTGATGTCATTATTACCTTCCCAACGTTGAAACACTTACAGAACATCTGGAGCACTTATTGATGTCATAATCAGTCACTCAGTGTTAATAGTCCTAAAGAATATTTAGAGCACTTAATTTCTGATGTCATAATTATCTTCCCAATGTACAAACATCTGGAGCACTTACTGATGTCATTATTACCTTCCCAACGTTGAAATACTTATACAACATCTGTAGCACTTATTGATACATAACCAGTCACTCAGTGTTAATAGTCCTAAACAATATTTGGAGCACTTAATTTCTGATGTCATAATTATCTTCCCAATGTACAAACATCTGGAGCACTTACTGATGTCATTATTACCTTCCCAACGTTGAAACACTTACAGAACATCTGGAGCACTTATTGATGTCATAATCAGTCACTCAGTGTTAATAGTCCTAAAGAATATTTAGAGCACTTAATTTCTGATGTCATAATTATCTTCCCAATGTACAAACATCTGGAGCACTTACTGATGTCATTATTACCTTCCCAACGTTGAAACACTTACAGAACATCTGGAGCACTTATTGATGTCATAATTACCTTCCAAATGTACAAACATCTGGAGCACTTTCTGATGTCATAATTACCTTCCCAACGTTGAAACACTTACAGAACATCTGGAGCACTTATTGATGTCATAATTACCTTCCAAATGTACAAACATCTGGAGCACTTACTGATATCATAATTACCTTCCCAACGTTGAAACACTTACAGAACATCTGGAGCACTTATTGATGTCATAATCAGTCACTCAGTGTTAATAGTCCTAAAGAATATTTAGAGCACTTAATTTCTGATGTCATAATTATCTTCCCAATGTACAAACATCTGGAGCACTTACTGATATCATAATTACCTTCCCAACGTTGAAACACTTACAGAACATCTGGAGCACTTATTGATGTCATAATTACCTTCCAAATGTACAAACATCTGGAGCACTTACTGATATCATAATTACCTTCCCAACGTTGAAACACTTACAGAACATCTGGAGCACTTATTGATGTCATAATTACCTTCCAAATGTACAAACATCTGGAGCACTTACTGATATCATAATTACCTTCCCAACGTTGAAACACTTACAGAACATCTGGAGCACTTATTGATGTCATAATTACCTTCCAAATGTACAAACATCTGGAGCACTTACTGATGTCATAATTACCTTCCCAACGTTGAAACACTTACAGAACATCTGGAGCACTTATTGATGTCATAATTACCTTCCAAATGTACAAACATCTGGAGCACTTACTGATATCATAATTACCTTCCCAACGTTGAAACACTTACAGAACATCTGGAGCACTTATTGATGTCATAATTACCTTCCAAATGTACAAACATCTGGAGCACTTACTGATGTCATAATTACCTTCCCAACGTTGAAACACTTACAGAACATCTGGAGCACTTATTGATGTCATAATTACCTTCCAAATGTACAAACATCTGGAGCACTTATTGATGTCATAATTACCTTCCCAATGTACAAACATCTGGAGCACTTACTGATGTCATAATTACCTTCCCAACGTTGAAACACTTACAGAACATCTGGAGCACTTATTGATGTCATAATTACCTTCCAAATGTACAAACATCTGGAGCACTTACTGATATCATAATTACCTTCCCAACGTTGAAACACTTACAGAACATCTGGAGCACTTATTGATGTCATAATTACCTTCCAAATGTACAAACATCTGGAGCACTTACTGATATCATAATTACCTTCCCAACGTTGAAACACTTACAGAACATCTGGAGCACTTATTGATGTCATAATTACCTTCCAAATGTACAAACATCTGGAGCACTTACTGATGTCATAATTACCTTCCCAACGTTGAAACACTTACAGAACATCTGGAGCACTTATTGATGTCATAATTACCTTCCAAATGTACAAACATCTGGAGCACTTATTGATGTCATAATTACCTTCCCAATGTACAAACATCTGGAGCACTTACTGATGTCATAATTACCTTCCCAACGTTGAAACACTTACAGAACATCTGGAGCACTTATTGATGTCATAATTACCTTCCAAATGTACAAACATCTGGAGCACTTACTGATATCATAATTACCTTCCCAACGTTGAAACACTTACAGAACATCTGGAGCACTTATTGATGTCATAATTACCTTCCAAATGTACAAACATCTGGAGCACTTACTGATGTCATAATTACCTTCCCAACGTTGAAACACTTACAGAACATCTGGAGCACTTATTGATGTCATAATTACCTTCCAAATGTACAAACATCTGGAGCACTTACTGATATCATAATTACCTTCCCAACGTTGAAACACTTACAGAACATCTGGAGCACTTATTGATGTCATAATCAGTCACTCAGTGTTAATAGTCCTAAAGAATATTTAGAGCACTTAATTTCTGATGTCATAATTATCTTCCCAATGTACAAACATCTGGAGCACTTACTGATATCATAATTACCTTCCCAACGTTGAAACACTTACAGAACATCTGGAGCACTTATTGATGTCATAATCAGTCACTCAGTGTTAATAGTCCTAAAGAATATTTAGAGCACTTAATTTCTGATGTCATAATTATCTTCCCAATGTACAAACATCTGGAGCACTTACTGATGTCATTATTACCTTCCCAACGTTGAAACACTTACAGAACATCTGGAGCACTTATTGATGTCATAATCAGTCACTCAGTGTTAATAGTCCTAAAGAATATTTAGAGCACTTAATTTCTGATGTCATAATTATCTTCCCAATGTACAAACATCTGGAGAACTTACTAATGGCATAATTACCGCCTCAACGTTGAAATACCTCGTACTTATACAACATCTGGAGCACTTTTGAGACCATAAGTATCTTCCCAATGTAAAAACATCTGGAGAACTTACTGATATCATAATTACCTTCCCAACGTTGAAATACTTATACAACATCTGTAGCACTTATTGATACATAACCAGTCACTCAGTGTTAATAGTCCTAAACAATATTTGGAGCACTTAATTTCTGATGTCATAATTATCTTCCCTATGTACAAACATCTGGAGAACTTACTAATGGCATAATTACCGCCTCAACGTTGAAATACTTATACAACATCTGGAGCACTTTTGAGACCATAAGTATCTTCCCAATGTAAAAACATCTGGAGAACTTACTGATATCATAATTACCATCCCAACGTTGAAATACTTATGCAACATTTGGAGCACTTATTGATATCATAATGAGCCTCTCAATGTTGTGTTTAAGCACCTAGAACACAGATGACGAAATCGCCATACCAACGTTGACAAACAATTTCAATTTGATACTTTACAGAATTACATGGAAGTGAATACCGAAAGTCTGGTCGTTCCATCATTCCGAACATGAAATGTATTTATGTACTTTATAACTCATTTTTATTATTAATTAATACTCAACCACTTTATATATATCATAAGGAATGAACTAAATTTTATGATATCATGGTAGTCAAATAAGAAAGTAAAATATAGCTGATATTTTTATTTTTTCTGCGTAAAAACTTATTGTTTTCCATTTTGGTATAAAGGGTTTATATAATAATTTATAAAACAAAATGTTATGGTGGAATATCGATCGGAATGTTTCTTTTAGTAACGGGAAGTGGGATGATTTAGTGGCACCCGCCAGTAGGAACTTAATTTGCCTGAATATAAAGTAGAACCGGAGGCTAGCCCCACCTCCTCAATGCCAACCCCGCACCGCCTACCCCTCAAAAGCCAAAAAAAGGGGCCGGAGTCATATTTTTAAAATTTTTCTGCCGGGGAAATTTACAAAGTGGAAAACAATTGCTCAACTTGTCAGGGAAAGGAATATATTGCTTCCATGGGTACTTGTGCTCCAGTTTAGTTTAATTGAGGAATATATGAAACGGTTGGACGACAATATTCCACCTCGCTTTATAGAAACGTATGGGAAACCTGCGTCTATAAAAAAAAAACACTTGTTTTATTGAAATAGAAAACTTTGACCTAAATACGATAAAATCTCGCGAAAATAATCTGTTAGACTTAGTTGAAGGTAGAATTTATCACCTAACATATGTTATTTTGAATTGTTAAATAAATTATTTAAAAATAAAAAAAAAGAATTTTATCAGAAAGGTAGAAAATACTACTTAAAAAAAAAGAATATTTAGATTACATATCAATAACTCAATCGCAAAACAAAAAAATAAAAGAAGTTTCCAATAACTTTTAAATGTATTTTTTTTCAAAAACAAATAGTTGATTTTTAAAGTGTGAAACATTTTTCCTTTTCCTGGAAATAAGTGAGCATATAGTGAAGTTGAGTTGGACCGCTTAGTGGCCGCAAAACGTGCTGGCTCATGTTTGAGAGGGTGTTTAGAGTTGCCAAGTTAAAGTCATGTGCGGAATTCATAAAGTTTACCTCTAGACTGGATGAATATTCTACCTTTAATATACTAAGGATATATGGCGTGCATTTCACAAGAGTTAAGTTAGAAACTGGGTAGACTTTTGACATTAACTGCGGCCAAAACTACTTTCGGAATGTCCCTACTATGTACTTACTTACAGTATATCAATATTATAAATTGAATCAACAGTGTAAACTGAATATCCATAGTTATATCAAGTATATGTTTGAAAAGTATTTTTATGTAATTATAAACCTTCATACATTTGCAAATAAATAAATATATCTTTTAGTAGCCGATAACTCATTTACAATGGAAGTAGGAAGGCATTGTGCCTACTTCCTTCCTTCTCTCAGTTCTTTTGAAAACAGGTAACACAGTTAAGTGTTTAGGAACCTTTTCCACTTTTTTACTACTTGTTTTGGTGGTTTGCTACAGTCATAACAGTCAGTTATGCTTCTTTTTTTTTGATAGTTTTGTTATATATATATAAAAACTTTTTCTTCTCAGAATTTGGTCAGGGTTAATATATGGAATCACCTTTTTTCCAACGTTTCATCTTTATTTTGAGACATCCTCAGAGCTATAAATCAATGCTAGCTTCTATTACCGAACCAACAAAACCGGTTTTGTTAGAAGCTAGCCTTGATTTATAGCCCTGAGGATGTCTTAAAATAAAGACGAAATGTTGGCAAAAAGGTGATTCCGTATATTAACCCTGACCAAATTGTAAGAAAAAGAAAAAGTGTTTGTTATTAATTTGTAGTCAAGAAAACAAATCCTTATTTTATATATATATATATATATATATATTATATATATAAAGATTTCACATAAACACGTGAAACAACAATCAATGATTAAACCACAATAAGAATGGGAAAACAAGACTAAGATCTTTCAACCGTAACAAGCGGTCTTCGTCAGAGTCAAAAACCCAACTCAGTTGGGTTTTTGACTCTGACGAAGACCGCTTGTTACGGTTGAAAGATCTTAGTCTTGTTTTCCCATTCTTATTGTGGTTTAATCATTGATTATATATATATATATATATATATAATATATAATATTTACAATGATCAAACCACAATAAGAAATGGGAAACAAGACTAAGATCTTTCAACCGTAACAAGCGGTCTTCGTCAGAGTCAAAAACCCTTGTTACGGTTGAAAGATCTTAGTCTTGTTTTCCCATTTCTTATTGTGGTTTGATCATTGATTGTTGTTTCACGTGTTTATGTGAAATCTTTTTATATATATATATATATATATATATATATATATATATATATATATATTTTCATTGAACAAATGATGGAAGTTGTTTCCATGGACTCAGCACTGCGGGTAATCTTTAACAACTTTTATATGTTACACATAGAAAACCAGATTATAAATAAACTTGAGGCAAGACCCACTATTGACCGAACGTATTGCCGATACATTGATGACGTGGTGAAAGAACAGAATGAACTGAACATGCTTAAAGAGTTCTTTGAAGAAGAATCCGGTATCTAATTTACGTCAGAAATTGCAGTTAACGATAAAATCAACTTTCTAGACATTAAGATAGTTTACCAAAGCAGGAAACCTACTACATCAGTTTTCAAGAAATAAACAAGCTTTGCATCCTATCTCAATGTCAATAGTTAATGCCCGCAACAATACATGAACTCAAGAATTAAAGCCTTCTAGAATCTATAAAACAACAGCTAATTGGAAACTAGTTCACAAGGAGATAGAAATTACAAAATTGTCCCTCATTGGTAATACTTTAAACAATATCTTAATTCAAAAGATATCAGTTTAAACAGTAATCACTTAATAGACATAACACATAATCTTTATTACGAAAATCAATACTCAGAAGACAGAAAATACACGAAAGTGTCGAGGTCATTATTAAGAGAAATATAAAATGCACAGCCTCTGAAGACAACGTCCCATTAATAACCTATTACCGAAGCCCCACCATAAGCAGCCTAGTGATGAGAAACAGCAATAAGGTTAAGGATTCTCAACTGAAGGATTCTAATCTCGTGAATAAGTACACCTGCCAAATCGGGGACTATGAACCCTGCAACATTTCACACATTGGGATAACAACTACACAACAACATCATTCCTAATGTGTGTATAAATATTTTTCAGAATATATATCATTTTTAAAAAGAATAAATACTACAAAAACACTATTATTATGGTTTAAATGGTTTAAAAAGTGAATGGTGGTAGTATTTTAATTGTATACAACAGCTAGAGTAATGTCAAATGAATCAATGTTATCATTTTTATTGGCAAGTTTGAGGTTTATGGATATTAAAAACACTGTAAAAGGGATATAATGATAAGGAAGGACATATATTTTATCAGTGAAGTCAACTAAGCAGGCAATGAAAGAGCCGTAGATGTGTCTGTCAGGGTTTAAATCCAGAAGATCTTCTTAAAGTAAGTTCATTTTGAATTTAAGTTATTTCATCTTCATATACATATCAATTATTATTATTATTAAATAACAGATAGCTTCAGCTTTCAAGATGACGTGACGTGACGTTGATCTTTCAAAGAATGCTTTCTTTCTGTTGAGAAACCTTGCGATAGGTTCCAGATGCTTTAAAAGTAAACCACATAAGAACATGCTTAAATACTCTTCATAATAATCTATTTTAAATAAAATACACAAACTATCCATCACATTGATCAAACGTCAGGTTTAAAAGGTAATACAAACCAGCCTACAGTGGAAATACTATAATTTAAGAAAAATAAAATGATGACAACCGTAGTTGAACACTTGTGATTTATACTTTCGATCGTGATTATTATTGTGGATAAAAGTAGATTAATGTGAATAGTTGTAAACGTCTCCTACGGTAGTTTACCCCTGAATTTATGTGGCACCCATCAAAATGTTTCTCAACGAAAAGAAAACATTTTTAAAAAGATCATGAATGCCGAAGCCAGTGATATATATATACCATGATAAATGGACATGGTCTGGCAGGACAGATTACACATAATATAAACAGTTGACTGTCGTCCCTCCGTCAATTCACTCCTTTTCCTGAGGACGACCGTCATTATGGTCGAAATATTGAAAAGTGAGTCTTTGTTATGTTTCTATCTATGTGTCACAGTTTATTTTAAGTATATATATATATGATCAAACCACAATAAGAAATGGGAAAACAAGACTAAGATCTTTCAACCGTAACAAGCGGTCTTCATCAGAGTCAAAAACCCAACTAAACACTAGATGCAGAAAACATCTGGTGTTTTCACCAATTCGGAGAAGTCCTTCATGAATAGACAAATTTATAGAAGATGTGTCAGCTTTTCCCTTCTTGAGTTGTGTAGAGCATTTTCATATATTCAGGTTCTTTCAGTTTAAAAATAAGTTGAGGTTTTAAATGAGTTCCTTGTTTAATGAGTTCATTTATATATATATATATATATATATATAAACTGCTACACCATAGAAAGGAGTTTAGAGATGGGACTGAATTTGAAGAGTTTCATATCTAATTTTTTTAGTTTGGTTTGGACGTGTCTGGAGCTGATATCTGATTGGTCACCAAGAAGCCAATCATTATATATATATATATATATATATATATATATATATATCGTATATTTGGGGAGCAGGCCTTCATTTATACAAGTTTTATTAAAAGTAATGCCTAATTGGAGTTTTACACTTTTTCTTATTAGTTTTTCTAGTCTTCTTATACTTGACTTCCACGTATACTTGGAATATATATTTTTTTTGGAATATATTTCTTTAGCATTATAATATATTCTATATAATAACTATATAGAATATCCTATAACTATATCCTAACCAAATAATAACTATAGGATAGACTAGCGTTACAAGAATCAAATTTTAAAAATAAAGAAATGTTTTGTGCCTTAGCCTCTCACGTAATTAAAAACCAAGGCACATTTTAATTTGAAAATCCACCATTTTGGATTATGAAACTTCATACAATAAAGGATTGATAAAAGAAATGATACATATAAAAAATACTACTAATACTTGCAATAAAAAAACCGATACTGATAGTTTAAGTAGGATTTATAGTTCCATTATAAATATTTAATGTTGCAATGTTATCTTAGTTTATATTGGCATAGATTAATTGTAATATAAAACAGTATTTTCAATAAATGTCGCTGGGTAGCAGCACATGCAATGACAGATAACGGTTTTGTTGGTTCGGTAATAGAAGCTAGCCTTGAGTAAGTTTTTTGATTTCTTATGATGATTGTAAAGTAGAAATGACAAATGTCCATTGTTTTTTGTTAGTTTGTAGCCCTGAGGATGTCCTAAAAAAAAGACTAAACGTTGGCAAAAAAGGTGATTCCGTATATTAACTCTGACCAAATTCCGAGAAGAAGAAAAAGTTTTTATAAATATATTACATTAAATACATTATTAAATTTCTTCCCAACTTCTCTATGTATTATTTTTCGATACAGTTTTTCAAGATTTCGGATCTCACATTTCCATTTACTTGGTACTAAGTACAACAGTTCACCAAAAGATTTGTTCGTACAATCCATTTAATGATGAAAAAAATTACAAATAAAAATACAGACCAACGTTTCGGTCCTCATTGATCATCCTCAGGGTTTGATAATAGATAAATCAAAGATACTCACTATACAATTAAAAATAGAAAACATAAATAAAAGTTATACATAACATATTTCTATGAGTTTAAAGTTAACAATATATATATTTTTATATTAATTATATATATATATATATATATATATATATATATATACACTTATAGAGGACGATTTAACAAACTAAATAACATAAAGTTATTCAGATGAACCCATCAAGTAAGACATGTAAACTTGTCATCATTTCCGAAACAACCAAGAGTTAGAGGAACAGAAAAATTTAAGAAACATACGATTTTTGGGTATTAGTTGGTTTCTGTACAATAAATTGAGGAAATGATGACTTTAATAGGTGACAGTGTTACATATTTAAATGTATATTTGAACATTAAAAACTTTTTATACAAGCACCATTTTATACACACAGGTATCATCAAAAGAAAAAAAAGATAGTTGAAAACTTTAAGTCCATACTTTAAGAGTTCTATGCAGTAAAGCCTCTTGAACTGCTAATCAGAAACAGTGATGATGGTCAAAGTTTAAATGAAGCAATCGACGATGATTAAACTATCTTTCCCCATCAATCTTCAGCCCCTTATCGAGTTGTTTTTGATCTCATCCATCGTAGAAAACAAATTGATTTAGTTTACTCTGAAAGACGGTGGGAAGAGTTCCACTATAAGAGACAGATCAGTGGCATTAGATCCTTAAATATCACATTGCATTTATACTGAAGCCATTCTCCACCTAAAATAACATTTTCTAAACAAGAACTAATCATTAATTCACGTTTTTGTATTTTTAAATTCACAAGTTTTTTTATCAGAGATACAAATTATACTGTACATTTTACAAAACATTTGATGTATACATTATCCGAGCCAACTTTATATTATCTATTTTTTATAATCTATATGATTCACTGAACAGTACTATAGTTGTATTATTATATTGTAAAAACAAGATCTATTGTAGGAGACGTATAGTTCATGCGTGTAATATAATGTAACATGCTGCAATAAAACAAAACTGTACCCTGTGCACCAACTAAAACACATAATAAGATATATTTTTTATTATTTATTTAACATAATATTTTTAAAAAGTTGGTGTACGATGGTGTATACGGTAAAAGATAGTGATATTACGATATCAACTAATCGTGAGTTTTACATTCTAATTTTTATTTAAATTTTTTTGGTGATATTATTTTAACTTATACAAATCATACTTAATTCCTTTATTTTCCTAAGATTTTTTAAACTATTCCTCTTGATTTATTCACGTAGAAGGTGAATAAATCTGAACACGTCATCCCTCAGAAAGGACGTTGAACCATTGGTGCTGAGCCTGTACGCTATCAGGTACTTGTTAAAGATTATAAGTACTCTTTGTACTCTACTCTAAATGTACTTGAGTTAGGCAAAATGTCAGTCTTCCAATGTAGAATTAATGGGTATTGGAATATTCCCTCGAGGAGTCAGCATTGGAGTTCTGACTTTGTTAACCCTTCTCGGTCCTCTTAAAAAAAAATTAATACGCTGCTGGTCAGTAAATATAATAAAGCTACCTTTATTAGTTATTACCATGCGTGGTTATGTCTGGCTCAATTAAGATCAATAACGAGAGACCTACGCTAAATATTCAGCAACATTATTACAAGAGAAGCTTTTAATTATACATAATTGCAAATTTATAATTATCTCCTATTGAAACAAGCATTTAATTTGATTCCTCTCTTAAACGTGGTATATTTAATGCGCAGACATTTTCAAACATCATGTAGCAACAGTATGAATAATTGCTAGTTATGTTCAACCACAAATAATAGCTCATCATTTTTCAAATTGAATCGAATTCAATCACTCTAGGGCATTTGTTAAACAATAATTACGAAATAATTTAAAACAACATATTTTATGGAAAATCAGTATGTATTTATATTTTGTAAGCCCTGGGCAGATTCCATACATTCTTTTTTCTCAAACATAATATCCGTTCTAAAACATAATTTTTTGCAGCAAGTAAATTAAAAAAAATTCTCCAAAATATTAATTTTTTATAAACAATAAAACACAATTAAACAACTATTTGACCGCTAATTCAATTATGATCCATAATAATACTTATAACGTTTTTTTGCCTCTATAGCAATGCAATACTTATGTACATTATCGATGAAAAGTTGTCTCCCTTTGATAACTTTTGCCTGTGTAAAACTAGTATAGCTTATTTATGTATATTAAACGATTACAACGAAAGAACATGTAGAAACAACTCACTTCAATATTTTGACCTAGCCGTCATCAGGAGATGGAGAAGAAGAAGATGAAGATGAGTTTTGCTAGGCTGGCAAACAGTAACCAGTCAAGCAAAACTCATCTTCTTCTTCTGCTGTACCTGATGGTAGCATGGTCGAAATACTGGAGCGAGTTATTTCGATGCGTTCTTTTCTTGTAATCCTTTGATATGTTGTTCTAACAGACTGTTTATTTTTTTTAATTGTATATATACACAATTATATATAACTGTATTATTAAGTGTTGACTGCCGTCCCTCCGTCAATTCACTTCTTCTCCTGAGGATGACCCACATTACGGTGGAATATTGAAAAGTGAGTCTTTGTTATGTTTCTGTCTATGTGTCACACTTTATTTTAAGTGTTATATATATATAAAAATTTCACATAAACACGTGAAATAACAATCAATGATCTAACCACAATATGAAATGGGAAAACAAGACTAAGATCTTTCCTTTCCTGCGCTTTCACCCTTTTAAAATACCACTCTTCCCTCCCACTCTTCGCAACCCCTCACCAGACGTTTTCTGTATCTAGTGTTTCAGTTGGGTGTTTGACTTGGACGAAAACCGCTTGTTACGGTTGAAAGATCTTAGTCTTGTTTACCCATTTCATATTGTGGTTTGATCATATATATATATACACTTACTGGATCAATATTTCGAACCGAAGTTCGTCATCAGGAAGAGAGTAGAAGGTAAGAAGGAGAGGTACGTGTCTTTAAGACTGTGGGTGGAAGGCGACTGTCGTCTTCTATTCTCTTCCTGATGAAGAATTTAGGTTCTAAATGTTAATCCAATAAGTGTTCTCGTTCTTTATGTGTTGTTTGTTTTCAGTTATTTATCTACTCAGACATATGTGGTTAATATGTACATGGTCTCATGATAATGCAAGATAAATTGACGCGAGATACTTTTTAATTATTTAATAGGGATTTGTCATTGTCATATCTTTATATTCTTATTATTTATTTTTTAAGAATAATCTCTGTGAAATGCATAGAGAAATGTAAACAAGTGTCTAGTTACTGGCAAAAAATATTTATTTATTGCCAATATGAAAAGATTTGTAATGAAATAAAGACATGAAAAAAAAACATATTGAAGGATACACTGGTAAAGGTGCTTTTCCTTAGAATTAGATCGCCAGCATTGATTGTATGCCTCTCCTATCTGTAAGGAATCACATACTTCTGACGTAAGTACACTTTCCTTTAACCAAACTCTAAAGCTCTTCTTTTCTTTATTTTTTTTTATTGATATTGTATTCTAGAAAGTTCAATATACTATCTTTAAAGATTAATCAGTAATAGTTTACTTAAAGCAATACCGACAAATAAAAATATAATTTTTTATTAACGTCCTTCCTCATTTAGGATTTCAATAATTTTTTTGTGCTGACCACAATTATTAGTTATTTTTTCAAAATTAGTTTATTTCTAAAATCCAGCATCCAAGTGTTATCCCGTTTTGATAGTTTTTTCATCGTTTAAATTATATGTAATATATTTCACTTAATAAAGCGAAACACGATTCAAACTGGACACAATACGAGTTCAAAATTCAAGAAGAGGAACACACGGAGTAAGGAAACACACTTACAGACTCAAATTTTCGGGTAATCCGTCTTCAGGAGAAAGGAGGAAGGGAGACCAAGCACGTTTTGGACGCAACGGCAAGTAGTAAGTTGGGTTACTTGCCGTTGGGTCCACAACGTGCTTGGTCTCCCTTTCTCTTTTCTCCTGAAGACGGAATACCCGAAAATTTGAGTCTGTAAATGTGTTTCCTTACTCTGTGTGTTCCTCTTCTTGAATTTTGAACTCGTGTATATATATATAGTGTTGGGTTTTTGAGTCTGACAAAGACCGCTTGATATGGTTGAAAGATCTTAGTCTTGTTTTCCCATTTCATATTGTGTTTGATCATTCATTGTTATTTCACGTATATCGTCTTATTTCACGTAAAATCTTTTATGTATATGTATATCTTACATGAAAGTCCAATAGGACAAGTTATCAAATGATTAAAAAGAAAGCAACAATCCTGGCTTCATATTCGATCTTATCGTCCTCAGGAAACAACATCAAAACTTACTCCAATATTCGACCTTGCCATCATCAGGAGTTGAAGATGAAAAGAGTTATGATCGCAAACTCATTTGCTGTTTGCTGGTAATCGTGTTTATTGTGAAATCTTGTTTTATATATAGATAAATGTTTTTCTATGTGTTTTCACTTCAAAAACATTCACTTCAGTATTTTAACATCGATCGTAAGCAAGTGAGGAAATAGTAACTTTTTTTTTACAAGGTGTAGTCTAATCCTAGCACACGTCAGACCAATTCTTATCCTGTTGATGATGGAAGTCAAAATTTTGAAATGAGTTATGCTGGTTTATCTTCTCTAGTCTTTTCTTTATTTGTGTATATTTACTAGTGAATAATTAGTTATATTATTCTTTTGCTTTCCTCTACTTGTGTATGTTGATAGTCACTGATTATCATTGTGCATTGTTGGTTACTGATAGTAACCAATCTCACTTCAATGTATGCTTATTTATCGGTCAGTTAACATCTTCGTGAAATGGATTCTTGTCTTTTTTAAAGCCATTCTGGTTGTGAAACAGTAGATAAAATCCTGAATGATTGAACAAAATTTACTCAACTTAAGATAGATGTTAACAAAGTTATCAGACGAACTATGAGAGAAAAAAACAGAAAATATATAAGAACTTATGTCAGGAGAATACACACCTGAATATATTTATGGTACAGTGATAGTGTACAAAGCAGGACATCCGACGAGACCAATCATAGCACATGTAAACACTTCACCTAGAACCTAAGTAATCAACTGAATGAAGTCATTCTTCCGTTTGTGCCAGCTAATTATTTACTGAAATCAACTGATGACTTTTTAGATATTTTAAAAACTATAAATCAGGAGGAACTATTGGATCTTTGGTATAGAGTCCCTATTTACAAATGTTCTGTGGAAGAAACCATCGGGGCTTTTTGCGGCGGTCTTTCTTCGAATCAAGGAAGAATCACTCCACATTCCTTTAGTAGATAGTAGTAGAAGCCAAAACTGTAAGTTGTAGTGACAGTCTCACAGGTGACACACATGGGCCGAAAACTCAACCCTTTGTATACCACACAATTCTACATTGGGAATCACAAATCATACATTTTCCTAACTCAAATGTATTTTGTGTAGAGATCTTTTACAAGTATCAAACATCGTGCAAGCTCGGACCGACGGCTTAACGTCCTTTCCGAGGGACGACGTGCTAAGATTTATTCACCTACTCATGAATAAATCAAGGACCAGAGTGGGTATCGAACCCCAGATCCACCAGTTCAGAGGCAAGCACTAACCACTAAGCTAAACCTGGTCCCTTCCTTCAGTAGATAAAACATGGAAGATCTTTTCCGGGCATGCACAACAAGTAATCCCTTCATGCACATAGACGGATAAGTGTTCCTTCCAATTGACGTTGTAGCCATTGAACCTCCTGGGAGTCACATTTTCATTTTTTTGAATGCACCACATTGAAAACAAAATAATAAATTATTTTTAATTGGTCTTTAAAGGTTTAGGAATCATACAGGAAATAATAACTGAATTATAACTGAGCGTATGTGAATACAACATGTATGTATTCTATAAAAAAAAAACTAAATTTTTATATTAAACGAATAATGTAAAAATATCTTTTTTTCCCTTATTATCACAATTAAGTTGAATTACTCCGACTTATTTATTATTTTTTAAAAATGCACTCTCTCTTTTTTTTAATTTTGCTAAAGACCTTCTTATGAAAACATAGATAAACAGTAGTTTTTTCAGGTAGATAAAGAAGTGGAGTTGTGGGTAAATATATTAAGGTTGATTGTTGGATACCATCACGAACAAATTATGAAGAGTCATTTATCATGGTAGGGTGGGTTGATTACTGGTCGATAGTGACTGGAGAGCAAAACAAAGATAAGTAAAAATCAATGGACTTCTGATAAACGGTTTTCATGATAAACAAAAACTGGTGGAACAAGGATAGCAATATTTTCTTTTTTAACAAAATAGCTTTATTTTTTTTCCTTGAAGAACCCTTAAAAATTTAATAATATTTTTAGTAAAAATGTTATATAATTCTAATAATGATGAAGATGCAGTTAATTGATAACGAATTAAATAGTATTCATAGTTTCATTTTCCTATTAGACACTTAAAGATAAAACGCATTTAATGTTCATAAAAACAGCTAAATTCATTTTGTGTTTTAATAAATGTAACAAATGTTTTTAAAATAAACGTAACCTAAACTAAGTTCTTCAAACAACCCAGAACTTGAAAGAGCTTCTTTATGTGTGGCATAATCTGTTGTTGGATGCCGCGCTTCGCTTTTCATATAAGTAATGAGGTTTGCACAATACGGAATCATGTATAGAAAGCTTTAATGTAGTTCCAGTTCTGTCAAAAGAAAGCATTTACCAGGCTGGTCACTCTTGTTGTTCAACTTAACTTACAACAAACAACAAGTAGGAATGCAATAAAGAAGCAGTTTCTTGTTTGTTAGTTATTGAGAAGGGTTGTTGGCCGTTGATTGGCGTTAATAATAGACTCAGTAGGACTTTGGCTAGAATATCGTTCGAGTATTCTTTTAGTACTATCTGTACCACGTAATAATACCATGTATTAGTACTATCTGTAACAGGGTAATTCACCTTCGAAGGTGGTCGAATATCCAACTACTTGAAATAGTAAAGGAGTCCTAAAGCGAATGGCCTGTTAGTATCGGCACAATGTGCTGTTAAGGTGCACGCCTGACCCTTGACTACTCTCAGTAGCAGACTCAGTAGAACTTCTGTGCTGAATACCATTCGAGTGCTCTTATAATACTATCGGTACCTTCAGGCCGGGCTCGAAGCATATTCGTGTTTTTCAACTTTTCACTTGACATTTTTCTATTCATCCTTTCCTTTTTCTTCATTCCACTACAGGTTAACACTCATCTCATCGTTATCCGCACAGATTTGAAGTGGCTTTGGTCCATACTGAAATAGAGCAGTAAACTCGGTCCATGTTTCACTGCGTGAGACAGTAAATCCATTCGACTTGTTACCTAGAGCAACAAGAAGGAGCTAGATCTCCCCTGTCAGTGGGTAACGAACAGCTTGACTAGGGAACACCAAATATCTTTAATTAAATATAATTAATACCTTTTATCAAATATGATTAATATCTGTTACTATATATGATAAATATCTCTCATCATATATGATAAATATCTGTTGGTCCCTTCAATACATTGAATACATGTATAAAAGTGAGCATTGGTAATCAATCAATCTGCGCAACCATTCTATACTTTCTTGATATGAAATTAACTTATTTTATCACCACTTAAAGAATGTTTTCAAAATATATTACAGTTTAAATTAACTTAATCTTTTGGGTTTTGAGAAAAAAACTGACATATAAATCTAAACAAAAGAACGATCAGTGGAGCAGGCATCCTTTATTCCAAATAGAAATTTGTGTATTTTAGATTCTTCAGATTTCTCTTGTTTTTCCAGTGCAACTTGCAGTACCATGTAGATACATGTGAACACTCCAAAGTAAAAATTGGCAGAGTACAGTGAACTCTACTAGCTACTCTTCTCATAACTGTACTCGTGTGTATCAGACAAGGCATTATAGTGAAAGTACAATCAATAAGAAATGAATAAGTAAATACCTAATAAAATGTTTTACTACTTTTACAGAATTAATTTTTTATAAATCATTAATCTCAAAGCTAAAAAAAATCACCATTAAAGACTAAATAAGAAAAAATATGCATGGTTCAAAATATATTTTCTACAATTGTGCATATGAAAATGTGAAATCTAATTCCATTTTTTGCATGGTTTTGTCAAGTTCTATAAGGATGTTATTAATAGCGTTATTTATAAAATAAACTGTTTTGTTTGATATGCCTCTCTGAAGTGGTTATAATAAGGATGGCAGTCAGTTGGCTAAGACAAAGTCGACGGCACGTAGCCCAGGCTAAAGGAGAATTGAGAGGCACCGCTTGCGTTAAATTCTTAAACAGTCAAATCCCCTTCCAGGGAATACTAATCCCTTGAGCGGCACGGCCCGCACTTTATTAGCTTTGATTTATTCATGTGGTGTTCGCAAAAAAAAAAATAAATTCAAACTTTAATAAACTCTGTTTGTATTAGCAAATTTTATTTTATTAAATATTATACCTGTTAAATTTATATTTTTATGTTAATAATGAAATATAATATCATGGTTGTTGATATTACATTTAAATACATCTTCATCCTCGTTACTTTGCTTTCTCATCATCCATTTCTAGAGTTATCGTGGAGTTTATAGTAGATTATCGTGGATTTATAATTATCCTGTACATATCACTCGAATACTGGTATGATTATTTATTTCGTAAGTACCTGTCATTATTTCATGTTAAGCCTAATTTTTTTATTTATATTTTTTTTACTTTTTTAGTCTTTCTAGTTAGTTTCTTGTCTATATCTTTGTCTTTTTGCAAGTCTTGTCCAAGTCCATGTGCGTAGACAAGTTGGGTACTAGGAAGAGAGGCTCTCTTTGCTTCAATAGGCTAAGGAAATATTCAATTGCTTATAATTGCAGACTTTGCATTATGAGATAGTAACACGTGGCTTCTGTGATAATGATTGAGAGACATCTTCCACTGAGCTGTGCTTTCTGCTCCTTGGAGACTGTTCTCTACTTGTCTGAACTGCCTTCCAGCAGGACGTTATCAATTTTAGTCATGAAGCGCTTCTCCTGTCATGTCCTGCTGCGTTTTGGGGAGATAATTAACTTAAATATGTTAAGCCAACGCATGAATAACCATGGACCCTTGACCAGTCGGGATGGTACACTATCATTTGGTATTGTGAGTGTCTACCTTTCAATCAATGTTTCAGAGTTCAAATACTAGGAACAATCCCTCGACACAATAGATCCGACACTTTAAGAGTTTCTGATGAAGCCCTCCTAGAAGCTCGTTAACATCCCAGTTCACTACCTGAACCGTTAAGTAGTGTTCACAGGTGTTTTTCTTGTACACTTAATCATCACTTAAACTTAATTTTTTTAATTTAATTACTTTTTATTTCATTAATTTACCAATTTGCTCTTCAATTAAGTTATATATTTATAATGACTCATTTTTATAATTTTTTTCCTAATTGTTATTCTTCTTCGGCGATTTATATTACTTTCTTTTGTTTTTGATATTTCCAATCTGCACATATTCTATGAAACTGTTAAGTTGGATTTCGTCTTTTCGCCGTTCAACTTCCTTTCTTAAGAACAACTGTTAAAAAGGTCGAAATATAGAATGTGAGTCTTAGTGTTTGATTTATTCATTCAAGTTTCTTTAAGTTTTAAAAGTATATACTCGTATGTTGTTAAGTCGAGCATTACAAGTAAATAACAAGCCTTTGGACTTAACTTTCATAAGTTTATTAACTTTGATGTTGATTCGATTGAGTTGTCAGTGATGTAGTGGCGCAAGGCTCATAGTATTATCACTTCAGTATTACAGTGACTAAGATTGGACATACGTCCACCTACATAGTTACCTGTTTGTATGCATATGGGAATTCAGACTTGCTGTGGGAATCAGTCATATAAAGAGGCATTTGTTTTATCACAACGCATGTTCATTAAGTTCAAATTAACCACAATCGATACATATATCTGCTACTTTATACAAAAAAAACACATTCGATTTCTCTTACCCTTTTATCGAATTAAAAAAAGAAAACAGGAAATAATTCATACTCTCAAATAATACGATTATAATTTAAATAAAAAGCAAATTGAATATTTTTTATTCAAATCAGAGGGATTTGCTAAAAGCTGATTAGCCTCTTCGAAAGTGCAATACAAATTGATTATGCCTTTCTCTGAATTAGGTTATTTGTTGAATGCCACAACTTAATCAATTAGCAGTAATATTAAGTCCGTTTTAGTTACATTTCACAGCTTGCATGCGGTAATTTAAAGAAATGGATTCATGACTAACTACTGAGGTGAAAACATAGTTTAAAATAGAGTGAATTCACGATTAAAACCAACTAACTTCCCTTAAATATCAACTCTTTAGGTCAAGTTTTTCATGCACACTGTATAGTTCAAATATTAATAACATCGGCAAATTTAATTTCATAATCTTGCATGCTACAATATGTCATTAATGATATATATTTTTTACTTTGTTGAGGTTTTTGTTCACCATAAAGAAAGAAAAATGCTGAATATATAGATAAGAAAACATTGAATTAGTATTATATATGGCAAAAAAAACAAAAAAAAAGATTGTAAGAAATGATTATTTTTGTGTCATGAATTATTAGAAGATATTAAACTTACCATTCTTTTTTGAATGATTGTTCCTTTTGTTTTTTTTTTCTCGGATATATGTGTACCTTTGAATAAATCTTTAATGATGTTACTGTAAAATCATAAATAATCAGTTAAAGTAGAAACAGGTAGTTTATAGGTAGATTATTCAGTGGATCTTGAGTCATAAGATAAGCTGTTCTGGTGAGAAAACATAAGCCTTGCTGGAAAAAAAGAGATTAAGCATCAAGCTAGTGAAGTACCACAAGATTTGGAATTTAAGTTTAACAATGAAAAACTATATTGCTTTATGATTAATACTAGACTACCCGTGACCCTTTGTGTCACTCAGAAATTATAACAATAGGTATTGAAATTAGTTCACTGAACTTGATTGACAGGGATAATTTTAATTGTTTTTTCTTCTTATTAAGGCACGGAAACAGATTTTTGTATAGCTCAAGCTTTTGATATAGTATTCTTAACATGATTCAAGATATATACACAGTAAGTATATTTAGCAAAATGAAAATCATTTATAATAAAAAAAAATAATAATATTTTATCATATAAATAAAAAAACATAAATTTAAATTATACCTAAATGAAATATATTTAAAACAAACAATACTTGTAAATTGAAATATTCAATTTATTTACCTAACATAAAATAGCATTAATGAAAGGAAAGTGTCTTTATAATATTACCTTAGAGCATTTGTATTTTATCTGACAGTTGTGTTCAAGTTTTTTTCTAAAATTATTCATTTTTAATCTCTAATGTAGTAGTTTATTATATATTTGTTACATTTATTTATAATACATTTGCACTACTATCATCAGCGTGCAGGCAAGCCTGTGGGCTACTCTGGGTCCGAAGCCTTTATTTTATTACCAGTGTTTATATTTCGCAAATTTTAATTTTTTTTTGTTATATTTATATATAATAGATTTTCACTACTGTCATCGGTGAACACGCAAGCGACTGGCTACCCTGGATCCAAGCCTTTACTTTATTACATTGTTTATATTATTCAAAAATTATTTTTGCACAATTATTTTTAATATATTTGTGCTACTGTCATCGAAGAGCACGCTAGACACTTTCTACTCTGGCTTCAATTTTGGGAGTATAGTGATAATTTTCGTTTATTTAACATTATTCAAGTAATAAATAATATACTTTTAATTTCAGATCTCTATCTCCACGGAAAATGAGTGAAAAAACAAGCAAACATACTCACGAACTTTATATATAGAGATAAGAGATATAATAAAGCGTCATACTTCGTATTCGAAACTTCGAAACGTTTGACTAGTTTCGGGAGTTACCCAACTTCGAAAGGAACTACGGAGCCGTTGTTCATGGGTTTAGTAACCTCCTTCCCGCTGATTTCTAGATTTATTTTTACGAAGTTAGTTATACATTTTTTAGTTAATATATTTTTATTATTAATCAGTTAATATATTAATATATTAATCAATTAAACAGTTAATATATCTGATTCTTTTGTCATTATCGAGTCGGTCTGGTATCGAAGCAGATCTTTATCTATATAAAGCTTCAATAATATATCTCTTAGCAGAAACCCTAAAATAAGAGCAATGCCAATGCAAATGTCATTGTTACATAAACTGGGAAATGTTAAAAAATCAGGAATCAGTTGACCTGTAAAAAATAAGAACGAAAACGAAGTAAAATTGTTGATGCTTTTTATTAAAGATTTAATCCAGAATTATAAAAAACTCTATTTCAGCGGCAATAACTGCATTGGGTTTTTATTATATCTGTAAATGTATATAAAAAATATATGTATATATATTGGTGGGAGAAGAAATAGATTTATTGTATTGTGAACTGGAACATTTTATGTACATAAAATCTTTACAATGCTACCAATATAACATTCGAATAATAAAAGTTACTTTCTTTACTTTCTGATTGTGAAAGTATAGAAAAGTGAAGTCTTGGAGATTTTTATTTAATTCTGATACTTTCAAAGTTTACTGCTTGTATTTTATGCTTGACATTGTACTGTAAATAGCTTTGTGACTACATTGATTGCACTGAAGGTTGTTTTAATATCACTTCAGCTAGTAGTACTGAATAAACAATAACCTTGAAAACATTTTTAATATAAAGTTTACAATGCGATTTAATTTATAGTATCTATATATCGAGTAACTGATAGTGGATCCTTAACGACTACGGGCTCAGGTCTGACAGTTTGACGACCTTTCCGAGGGATGACGTATTAAAATTTTTTCTCCTTGCGAATAAAGAAATGAAGGCCAAGAGAATCGAACCAAGGATCTACCATTATAGAGGCGAGCATGCAAGCCACTGGACTACCTTCGCACTTACTTTGAAAATGTAATAAAATATATCTTTAGAAATATTTATAAAGCCCAGTCGAAATATTATTGACCCATCCAAGTCAATATTACCTGTACTTTCTGCAACTCCTCCCATCGACTCTAATGCACTCAGTAGAGCGCTTTTCATGTCGATTTGACTTCAGTTAAGCTTAGCTATTGTATAATCTGCCGTTCTTTTATTCTATGAAGGTACAAATAATTTAGCGAAAGAACAAGACAACACAAGAAAAAATAACGCTGAACATTTTATATATTCATTCATTTCGTCATTACCACAGAGGTTAGTATTATTAATATTAGAAAAGTAATATACCGTCTTACCTTGTATACTGCTGCTGTAGCTCTCGGATCGGTTTCTGAGAAAGGTAGGACTCCTTAGATCATTTCTTGTTGAAGATGGGTGACACCCGAAACCGGTCCGAGAGCTACAGAAGCAGTGTACGAGGTAAGATGGTATATTATATTTCTAATATTAATTTTATATATTGATGAGTCAAAATTCCAGTTATTATAAAAGTTACATAACCAATTTCAATAGTATAAATTTAGTTTGACTGTAAAAAATTAAGGAAAAAGCAATTAAATAAAATACAAACACTAGCTTTGTGATTTCAAAATCAACCTCTCAGGTATTTTAGCTCTATTTAATGAAACGATTGATGCATCCTTTTTGAAAAACATACGTTTTATCTCTCACCTCTCTCCTTCTCTCTCTCTCTCTCTCTCTCTCTCTCTCTCTCTCTCTCTCTCTCTCTCTGTGTATGAGTGTGTGCGAACACATGTGTGCGTTTGCTTACATATATGTCTATAAAAAGATTTCACATAAACACGTGAAATAACAATCAATGATCAAACCACAATAACAAATGGGAAAACAAGACTAAGATCTTTCAACCGTAACAAGCAGTCTTCGTCAGAGTCAAAATCCCAACAGTTGGGTTTTTGACTCTGGCGAAGGTTGTTTTCCCATTTCTTATTGTGGTTTGATCATATATGTCCATATGCCAGTGTGTGTTGTTGTGATGTACACATTTATATACAGGGTGATTGGAAAGTAACTGCTTATTAAAAATAATTATATAATTTTTATATGCGGTTATTTTTGTTCAAATGTTTAATACATTATGCTATATCCATTATGTTACAATACTTGGTATAACGATTGGTCACTTATTTTTCAAATTATTCTATTGAATGATAAAACAGTTTTTATATTGGAGGATTTGTGAAACGCCAAACTATAATTACTTGGCAGAAGAAGATCCTGGAATTTTCTCCAAAAAATTTAGAATCAACTTAAGATGAGAGTAACGTGTGTATTGATTTCAGATAGGATAGTGAATCCTTCAACTTTTGCAATACCATTCAGTTTAACTTTTTGCAATACCTGAATGCGGCAAGGTATCTTACTATTCTGCGAGATGAAGTATTCTCATTTCTGAATACTTAGCTGAATGAATATATAAGAGTAGATTTTTATGCAAGATGGACCACATTTAGTTCTTGTTTGTGAATGGCTCAATGAACATTTTCCTGGGAGATATTTGGGTTGACATCATCCTCATGAGTGCCGCGATTTAACAATGTGCGGCATTTTTCTTTGGGGTTGATTGAAGGAACAAGTTTATTTTTTAAGAAACCAACAACCTTAGAAGGACTTGAAGGGCAAATGAGATTGGTTATTCCTGTCGTTCCACAAAGCATCAGTTCAAGTAATCCCTGAAGCTACAAGCAAATCTGATGCAGTATTAAATTTTACAAAACATTTGTTATTTGTGTTTTCTCATATTGATTTTTTATAAAAATAGGTATTCATAAATGGATTGTATTTTTTTTTCAAAATAGGGAGTTACTTTTCAATTATTCAGTACACTATTAAAACTTGGAAGGCTTTTTGTAAATGTACTTGTAAGTGAGAGCGAGATATAAAGATTGACTCCTCTTCCCTATGGTAAAAGAAGCGAGAAAGAAAGATAAAGAGTGTGTGAGAGAGGATTAGAGTAAGTGTATTTGAGAGAGGGTGAGTTTGTTTGTGTATGTCTTCTGAGTTAAACCATATCACATATGAGAACATATTGGTTATTTATTCCTTGAGATCACGTGACATCTGAGTTTACTTTTTTACTTCTTCAATCCTGATAAAAGTTGATCTCAGCTTACAAATTCTCATTTATTTTTTCCTTTCTTAAAGAAACTCATCTAATTCTATTTTTAAAACATATTTAAAATTGATTTTTTTCTTAAGTCTTGTATTTATAGACTTATAAATAACTGTAGATATACCAAAAAAAGGACATCATTCCTGAAATACTCATTCTAAAAGAGTTATATATATATATATATATATATATATATATATGCTTTACATATATATATAAAGATTTCACATAAACACGTGAAATATGTGGTGGTTTTGACCAGTTGGGACTCTGACGAAGATCGCTTGTTACGGTTGAAAGATCTTAGTCTTGGTTTCCCATTTCATATTGTGGTTTGATCATTTATATATATATACACTTTTTCGATGAAAATATGATCCGAAATAGACAAATGAAGTTGTTCAATGTACATAAAGAAACATAGAGAAATTAAAAGCACACACTTACTATATATATATATATATAGTTCAATGTACATAATGAAACGTAGAGAAATTAAAAACACACACTTACAGTCTCTAATTTTCGGTTGAACCGTCTTCAGGAGAGATAAGAAAGGGGAACCAAGCGTACTGGTACAGAGACGGTTGGAGACCTTTCCCTTTCTTATCTCTCCTGAAGACGGCTCAACCGAAAATGAGAGACTGTAAGTGTGTGTTTTTAATTTCTCTACGTTTCTTTATGTACATTGAACTGTATTTGTCCATTTCGGATCGTATTTTCATCAAAAAAGTATTATATATATATATATATATATATATATATATATATAATCCAGTGTACGCATTTACGTCTCCGTTCCTTCATTCTTTCTCCTTTTAATTTTCTTTTTTTCTTGTTCGTGAAGACGGCAAGACGCCGAAATTATCGAGATTCGTGAGTGTTAGTCCTTTTTCTTGTGTTCTCTAGCTGTAATAAAATATATATATATATATATATATATATATATATATATATATATATATATATATAATATATAACATCACTAAAATAATACTGTAAAAAAAAGATTTATGTAAAAAAAAATGTATAACAAATTGTTGTCGGTATAAATATGAAGAAGGTAAACAAATATATACACCATTAAGGTAATTGCTACTAACATACACACATATTTTGTTACATTAATAGATATTACTGTAACAAAGAATTTATATCGGTACAGGAAGTTTTACCAATACATACATCACTAAGGTGACTACAAAATTCTTGTAAAATTACTTTTGTAAAAGACGGGTGTTAATAGGTACGTTCCAGGAGTTTACTGAAAGTGATTATATATGTCAAATTTTTCATTAGTTTTTATATTGTAAATTTGATTGGGTTGGGTAAGTAGCATGCTGGTCTTTAATATCAGTGATTACGAGTTCAAATCACCGACTCCTCCACACTAGCCTTGCGAAATTAGTAGACAAGTCTCAATGTTTGCTTCCACAGCCAAAACGGAGCACATACTGTGTAATAAATATTTGAAAAGGTGCAGCCTCACGGATCTAGCTACTGCTACTACCTCTAGACTGTCTGGTAGATAAGAGTTTTGATATTTATTATTGAACCTCATATAGATAAGGATACGTTAATTATCCTTATATTATCGAGTAGTAATGGGTTGGATTGAATTCTTAACTCTGGCCTTCGATTCATTCTCCTGGGAGGACGTTAAACCGTCGGCTTCGAGCCTGTACGATATGATATTTAGCGTAGTTATAAAACCTTAGTGATGTTTCTATTGGTACAACTTCTTGTACCGATATAGATTTTTTGTTAGTGTAATATCTATTAATGTAACAAAATATGTATGTATGTTAGTAACCATTAGCTTAGTGGTGTATATATTTGTATATCAATGATCAAACCACAATAAGAAATGGGAAAACAAGACTAGGATCTTTCAACCGTAACAAGCGGTCTTCGTCAGAGTCAAAAACCCAACTGACTCTGATGTTGGGTTTTTGATAATAGTTGGGTTTTTGACTCTGACGAAGACCGCTTGTTACGGTTGAAAGATCTTAGTCTTGTTTTCCCATTTCTTATTGTGGTTTGATCATTGATTGTTGTTTCACGTGTTTGTGTGAAATCTTTTTATATTTGTATATTTGTTACCTTCTTCATATTTATACCGAAAACAATTTGTTATACATTTTTTTTACATTAATGAGTATTACTTTAGTGGTGTTTGTATTGGTATAACTTCTTGTATTGGTATATTTCTGTTACAGTAATAAGTCACTTTAGCCATATTTATATTTTTTAAAATATTTACAGCTTCATTTCATTCATGTTTTGAAGAATCTGGATTATTAATTTGCAGACTAACCAGTCTAAAAGTGCTGCTACTTGGCCTTACTTGTATAATCCAGGTTTCAACCTCTTGCTAAGTTTATTTGATTAAAACATAGTTTTGGGGGCACTGGCTGGCCTGGGGTTTCTCAAGAGTACGGGCTAATTACTCACAGTAAGGAGGTAAAACCAATTTGGTTTGGTTTGCGGTTGGCCCATCCTCCTCTGGTTGTAGACCCTCGTAATCCTTGCAAAGCCCCTCACCCCCTGGGTTCATGGCTCTTCTAACTCTAGACGTCAACTTTAGACTTTCCTTTTCAATAGAATTCCATTAATGCACTTATGATGAGCGTAAACCATCTAATCTTGTAGAATATCTCCTTCATTTCTATATATTTGGGGAGATTTGTTTATCTGGAAAATAAAAAAAACAATATTTGTTTATGCTAGTTTCAGGAAAGTTTTGTTAACAGAAGAAAATTACAAATAAAAAAATGAAAAAACAAAATATATTTTTACCAACAAAGTATCATCCTTTAGTAAATAGTTACTTCTTTTCTATTTCTTATTAATATAATGTAGAAATTTTTGTTAATAAACAAACATTTCTTTCTTCATTCGAGCAGTTTTGGACCATATTTATCATATGGAGTAACCTAAGTGTTTGTTCTGTGTACAGAGTTGTTAGAAGGAGATCTTTGTTAATTGTAGCAAACTTTATGGCTGGATTGACAATAAGCGAAAACACTTAAAAAATATAATATTCTTATATTTAAAAAAGCTTAACAATTTGGAAAGTATATTTTTCCCTATCTTAGTCTTGCTTTCCCATTTTCTTATTGTGGTTTGATCATTGATATATATATATATATATATATATATATATATATATATATATATAATATATTGTAAAAGACGAGCCAATCCCTGTTACGTATTACTTTGGGCACTTCTTATTGGTTGTGGGTGTTTATTCGGTTTTGTCCGGCTAACATTGTTGTTCCTTTAAATAATGTAAATTTCATTTTCTTAGTTAAAAAATTCTTACTTCTGCCTATGAAAAAGGTTTTAAATAAAACCGAAACGTTGGCAACGAGAGTTTGATTTTTTATCCCTGGAAAATTGACCGAATCCCGATTAGAGAACACACCTATCCACAACCAATAAGAAGTGCCCAAAGTAATACGTAACAGGGATTGGCTCGTCTTTTACAATATCTAATCTGGCATTCAACATATATATAATATATATATATATATATATCAGTTCACAAACGAAGAAAAGCAACACACAGAGAAAGAGACACACTTACAAACTCAAATTTTCGGATGATCCGTCTTCAGGAGAAAAGAGAGAAAGGGCGACCAAGCACGCCGGAAACACAACGGCAGGAAACCGTCCCGGCAACCGACCGTGCTGCCACGCGCCCCCGGTTCAGGAAGTAATGAAGTAGAGACGATCAGAAGAAAATTAATATTAAAATTAAAATTAAGAATTAAGAAAAGCAGTTCTGGTTGATTGAAGGTAAAATAAACAGCAGGAAGATAAATGAAGTATAAAAAGGAATACCGTGAAAAATACCTAAAAGCATGAAAAAGGAAGATAACAGAGTTGGTAAGGCGATGAGAAACAAATGAAAATACAAGGATAAGAACAATTAAAAATAAAAGTAATAATATAAAATAAATAAATAATTAAAGCAATTTAAAAAATAGGAATAAAAATAAATAAAATAAAATAAATTAGATAAAATAAAAATAATAAATAAATGTTAAATAAAAAAATATATATATATAAATAAATAAAATAAAAATAAAATATATTTATCGCTTAAGGTTTAATCCGGGTTTGGAACGTGCCTTGAGCAAGCAAATATGTGCCTCCTCGGATGCTCTGAGGGTTACAGTATAGTCATCAGGAGGAATCTGTCGCAGGATCTGTACTCTGAAGCATACATTAAAGGTGAGACCGTGGGAGTTAGCGTGGATGGCAACAGGTAAATTTTGGTTGTTGCTAACGGATGCTCTATGACCGTTCATACGGAGGCTGAGCATGCTCATACGGAGGATGAGCTTTTCATTTTCTTCGCCAGTTTTTCTGAATACCTTCTTCTTTCCTTCATCCAAACGTTGGACAATGTTAATTAAGTGGGAACCGACAGTTATTACGGTCAGTTATTCAATGAAATATGCTTGAATGAAGGACTGCTCCCAAATTTTACAAATATATATGTATAATGTATAAAAAGGCTTCACATAAACACCTGAAATAACAATCAATGATCAAACATCAAATGAAATGGGAAAACAAGACTAAGATCTTTCAACCGCAACAAGCGGTCTTCGTCAGAGTCAAAAACCCAAGTGATGGGTCAGTTGGATTTTTGACTCTCACGGATACCGCTTGCTGCGGTTGAAAGATCTTAGTCTTGTTTTCCCATTTCATTTGTTGTTTGATCATTGATATATAGTGTATATATTTCGAAATACATACTATGAGTTATATTAATGTATCAATAATTATTTTACTTTTTATTATTCCTTAAACGAAACTAACTATTAATTTCTCATTATGTTATAATGATAATGAAGCAATCATCACAATGCAGTCCCCACAAGGTTAGTATCGTGATGCAAATAAAAATTGTTGGTGTTGAACTCTCTCTTCCTAATGTAATTTTCCTCCAAAAGTCTCTGTAAGCTTTTATTGGTAAGCAAAAAGCAAAGGGATTTTTAAATATTAAGATAGAAATTCAGATAACCTCCGAGGGTTGCAGGTTGCCCATGCATGATTTAAGATATATTTATTTCAAAAGCTGCCAAGTTTTAAATTTCTTTAAATCTGCTCTTAAATTGTAAGATGGAGAGGTTGTTGTTAGGGTGAAAGCTATGGTTGTGTTTGACTAGGTGTTTTGCAAAATGCGACTGTGACAAAGCACACCCAGCTCCTTTGTCACCTTATCTTTTAACTACCCCTCCCCACTCTATGTCACATGACCTAATTTCTTCAGTAAACGTTGGACTATTCGTTCCTCCAATCCTTCCATTGGGTATGCCATTTTTTTTTCGTTTTACTGTATATAATTCCGGTTTATTTTTGTAATTTTTAATTTGTAATTTGTATTGTAGAATTCACTTGACGATGAACACGAAGTGTTCGAAAGGTGTAGAATAATAAAGGCTTCTTTTTTGTGTGAAGAGACATTGCTTTATCCATTTACCCCAGTATGAGTAAATACTACAAAATTACGAATTGCACATCTAATAAGTATAACATTTTGGCTATTTTTCATTTCTCTGTCGAGATTTTGAAAGTTTTAACCAATTTTTTACTTCTGTAACTCCATTATACGAACTGTTACCAGTCAAAGGCCTTGTATTTCTTTCTAGTTTCAAACTTTACCAAGTTTTCTTGTCAATGTAAAATATACATACGTGAATTGTTCCTAACATTAGATGATATAATTCTATACTTCATGTTTACATAGGTTAGGTAAGGTAGGTTATGTTGCAGTGGCAGCCCCACAAGAGAACACATGTAGGCCGAACATTGGCCCTTTGTGATACCACACAATGAAGATTGATTCTACAGTGGGACCTAAATTTTGCCTAACTCAAGTGTGTTTATAGTGTAGGGGTCTTTAACGATTACCTGACTTCGTACAGGCTCGGGACCGACGGTTTAACATCTTTCTACGAGGGACGACGTGCTCAGATTTATTCACCTCCCTCGTGAATAAATCAAGGGCCAGGTGGGGATCGAACCCCGGTACTATTACTTCAGATCCGAGTACGTTAACCACTGAGCTACCTGGCCCCCCCGTGTTTACATACTCGTATATTCCCATTTGCTACTAAATTCATCAGTTAATAACTATCCTGTATTTCTTTTACTTATTATTCATACTAATTTCTAATTATTAAGCATACATTTAAAATTAATATCCATGCAATAGGGCATATTTTCCATATTTTATGAAATGGTTGTTAATGAAAATTTACATTTTGTTTATTTGTCGAAGAATCTTAATTATAAATGAGCAACTTTGTATTTAATTTAATATTTTTTTAAAAAAAAGGCTATATAAAAATATTCTATAGCATTTTTGCTCACAATAAGAACCATGTTGAGATCTTTCATATACTGTTACAAAGACCAAAATAAACAAGGTCAAATATATGAACAGTTTGATGTTTCAGATATTATGACAGTGGTCACAGCAATAAGGCCTATATTGAGGTCTTTCATATACCGTAACAAAGACCAAAATAAACAAGGTCAAATACATGAACAATTTGATGTTTCGGATATTATGACAATGTTGGCTGTTGTAAGGTTTATATTGAGGTCTTTCATATACTGTAACAAAGACCAAAAAAAACAAGGTCAAATATATGAACAGTTTGATATTTCAGATATTATGATAATGTTGGCTGCTGTAAGGCCTATATTGAGGTCTTTTATATACTGTAACAAAGACCAAACAAATAATGTCAAATATATGAACAGTTTGATGTTTCAGTTATTATGACAATGTTGGCTGCTGTAAGGCCTATATTGAGGTCTTTCATATACAGTAACAAAGACCAAAATAAACATGTGGCTGCTGTAAGGCCTACATTGAGGTATTTCATATGCTGTAATAACGACAAAAGTAAATTAGGTCAATGATATGCGCAGTTTGATTTTTGTATAGTGCTGCCTGATTTGGAAACAGGAAGAAACTTATTGATATTTATAACATACTATAATGTAGGTCTGTAACACATGAAGTAAATTACATACACAAAGTGATTTAATGAGAAATAAAATGATGTTGACCACAAAGGGTTGTTTTTAGCTCGGTAGTGAATATTTTATTAAGCATAGTTCATGAAATCATGGCAAGTAAATATCACAACTGATAGTTGAAGGGTTCCCACTTAGGAGCACAAAGCGTAAGCTGTCAAAACGACGCGTTTCAATCAATACGACGCCCAGATAATCGCGTTGCTCGGCTTCATACCCCCATTACAATACCTCACTGTCAATCGATTTCCAATTCCATTTGTTCTTTATTGTCTCCCGCATTAACCATTATGAACCATTTGACTCACTTTTTTCTCTCTCTTGTTTCTCTACTTGAAGATAATATACTTCAGACATGAGACAGTCATTTTGCGTTTACCTAGTCTGCACAGTAGGAGAACTGCATTGTTTATAGTTTCGTGAATATTACAACAGTTTGTTTTTCTAGTTCATAGATTAAAAATGCATCAAAAGATTACGTTGGCAGTCGGTTTTTTTCTATTAACAACTTAAATTCAATGATTTTGCGTTGTAAGTGCGTTCTAACCATGTTATCCTACCATGTACAACTGCTAACCTTTCACTAAATGCTTTCTTACCATGGTTATTCAATTGTTACTCATATCAAAATTTGTTTAATAATATATTTATAGATTTTCATACATAATTTGAATTTTATAATGTAATGTATAATACATGGTTTGGTTTGGAAGGTACCAATAAGGCCAATAAATCCCTACGTTTAATTTTTTGTTTATATCATAAAGTCCTTCGGGCCACATGAGATCAGTTATACCCACATGGCAGCATTTTTTTATATATTACGACAGAATTTGTCCATTTTATACATATAGCAGGTCCTAATTTTTGTTTTACTCAAGTGTATTTAGAGAACGCATCTTTAACGAATAACTGATATCGCACAAGCTGGGACCCGATGTCTTAACATCCTCTCCGATTGACGACGTGCTCAGATTTATTCATCTCCGACGTGAATAAATGAAGGTCGAGAGTGGGTATTGACCCTAGACCTACCAGTTCAGAGGCGAGCACGTTGCTCTCATGAAGTATAGTAGTAATCCACATTAGGTCAAATATCTACCGTGATTCTTCATTAAGCTGTATGCCAAGAACATAAAAGACCAACAATTACCACATTCCTCTATTTCTATACTACAACAGCAGTGAGAATACATGAAATTAACTATGGTTTATGTATGGTTTTTGGTTTTTTTTTATATAAAAGCCCAGAAGGCGGTAATAAAATTCATACTGTGGTTATCATATATCATAGCGCAGGTGGAATATCTGAGAAAAGTGAGAACCATTTTCCAGTCCTTGATATATTAGAGGAAAATGAGAGGTGTTTTCTCTATACTAGTGTTACAGGGTGAGATGTATTAAGTCAATGAGATAAACGTTTAGATTTACTATATACTGTTACAGTGTCCTGCATACATGAGGCCAGCAAGAGACACAAACCTCTGTATACAATCTAAAATCATGGAAAGAAAACAATACAATAGAACGAAAAAACGTACTACTAAATTTCATGTAGACATTAATTACAATGATGTGAACCGTTCCAAAGGCAATCGCGGACTGAAGTTTTTCTCATTCAAAAGGCACTCAATCAGTGTAGCCAACTTATGGAGATTATGTAGACAAGGGTAAACAATAAATAAAGAAAGAAAAATCATTTAAAAAGTAAAAAAAATATTAATAATTATAAAGAACTAACTTTAAATTAAAAATAAGTATTTTGTCATTGCCACAGAGGTTAGTATCATTAATATTAAAATCATAGTAATCCGTCTTACCTCGTACCCTGCTGCTGAAGTTCTTAGACCGGTTTCGGGCGTCACCCATCTTCAACAAGAACTTTGATCAAGATCAGTTGATCAGTTCTTGTTGAAGATGGGTGACGCCCGAAACCGGTCTAAGAACTTCAGCAGCAGGGTACGAGGTAAGACGGATTACTATGATTTTAATATTAATAAAAATAAGTAAGTAAATAAAATTTTCTAAGAAGACTAAATAAATAATAAAAAATCTGGAGTGGCCTACACTCAACTCTACTATAAGTAAATGTAATAACCTCATTAACAAGTAACTGAGTTTGTTATTATCTTAATGGCATTATAGTGCATATGTAATATTAAACACTATTATGGCGGGTATGGACTTAAAATAATTTATTTCGTCTACTTATGAAAGTTACAGTGGTTATTTAGAGTAACCAGTTTGCTTCATCCTACTGCATAAGCCTTCAGTAATTAAAGTTTTAGCTGTGGTGAGTCCAACATTTACATTACCTATTCTTGCATTCGATTGTTGTATCCACTATATAGTTCCTGTATAAATACATCAATATATTATTGGAAATTTAGTAGAGTCAAGAGTATATTACAAAAAGCCTCTTCATATCCATCAGTATAGCAGTCTAGAGTAACTCATTTATTAAATAAAGAATGTTATATCTGGTAAAGGAAAAATTATTCCAAAATTTTTCGTTGTATAATTGTACGAGGAGTGAAAAACTGTTTTAACATATTGTACAGAAGAGTGCCGCTATCGTCATTTGGTTTTGTCCGAAAGCTTTTGTCCGAAACCATGACTATTTGTTTGGCAAATTTCATAACTTTTTATGGGACTTTTTAGCAGTGGTAAGTCCGACTTTTATATTAATTATTCTTGCAATCGATTCTTGCAATCTACTATATTTTAATACAATTAAACTTATAGTAAAGCTAATACATTGTGTTCTAAACAAATTATCTATAGATGAAATAATTTCAGAAAGCAATATGAAAAAAAAATTTATATCTTGAAATACAATTATAACAATTATGTTTAATTTATTTTGCTGAGAAAATATGAAATTTATTTAAGTGAATGGTGCTATCCATTTTTATAATTTGAATATAAAGAAGTATATGCAATGTTATTTATTGCTTTAAACTTTTTACTTTAGTGCACTGAGATTGAATTAGTGTAAGAAAGAAAACCTCAGAAATATAATTTGCTTTAGAATAAAACAGCAGAAGATTGTTTTATACGATTTCTGCTTGAAATACTATGAGACATATATTTTTTCTGATTATAAATTAAGGCGCAATTGTAAAGGTATAGTGGGGGTAGTGTTCCCAGTAGACTAAATGTAAGCGTACTTTCGGACCCTATAGTTGGATGCATGTCTCAACACGTCAGTCACATTCCGGCTTCGCCAGAGAGAACAGAGGAATATTACGTCCCATCATGCTAAGGTATACCTTATATTTTATAGATCATGTTCTATGATATTATTTTCCATAATTTTCTTTGTATATTGCTTCACATGCATTGTATATACAAATATTTTTTCCTGTATACTGTATACCAATATCAAACATAGTCTTAATTCATGTAAATTTTTAGTTTAACAGTTAGAATTTATAAACTTAATCTACAATAATTTCTTTGCAATACTTAAATAAAATTAATTACAATGAAATTAAGAATACTTAATTAAATTTCTTGGTCCAGTTGTTTAATATAATTTTACCAAGCAATTGCAATGAGCCTCTCTTTTCCGTATTTTATGCTACTTTTCAACTACTCACTAATTAGAGGTTTACTTTTATCAATTATTTGTTACATTCTGCAAATGGCGTCTGAAATTTATTTATTTCCAATAAATTAGGTGGTCTTTAATGCATTAATTTTAGGTGATCAACAAATTTTTAAAATGGACATAAAAAATGTAAGATAATTATCTAATTAATAAAATACAACAGATTTTTAAATAATCTTAGTTATAATGTTCTAGTTCAATGTTACCTCCTTTAACCTTTGACTGTTAAACTCGTAAGCTTGCCTCCATCTTTGATTCCCATCCCCTCTCTTATTCTCACTCCCTCTTCATCCCTGTCATATACTTCTCTCTCTTTACACTATGTCCCTCTCTCTCTCTCTCTTTCTCCTTTTCTTCCGTCTCACACGCTACATCTCGCTGTCATCTCACACTTTACCCCTGATCTATGTAACAATTTGTCAATTGTCTTGGTCTTTTCCTCTGTTTTCCGGATTTTCTCTTGAACAGAGAGTGTATCATTCACCTGTTCCCTCATCCAAATTAAATAAAATCTGGAATGGCCTACACTCAACTTTACTGTAAGTAAACAGAATATCATACTTCTTGAGTATATAATATATAATGTTCCATTTAGGTAAAATATAAATGTGTAAACGAGAAAAGTTTATTAGTCTTTCATTCTTAGAGGTAGTACAGATAGTGATTGATCCACATACCAACACATATGCTTAGTTTTTTATATCAGAACACTGATACCTATAATATCATTAGTACAACTACAGAAGTAATAACAGTTTTGAAAAGTGAAAAGGTAAGTTTCGTGTTACAAAATAATTTCTTACACTTCTGTAAGAAACGTGGCTTTTGTTCCAATAGCGAGTGGATCTCTTACATACTTTACCTGCAGTCCTTCTACATTAAATATTTAAGACAAATTTTCCCATTTAAAACTTGAAAATATTCCTATTTTGTTTGAAAAATGTCTAAAGCATGTATGAAAAATGTCGTTTTAAGATAATTTTTAATTTAAGATGTAGGATAATTTTATTATTATTTTTCAAAGAATGTTCTAATTTTAAATTATGTTTTACATTTTTGGTCTTTTATAGAATATTTATACTGGGAATTTTAAGGCTTCCTATTATTTTATAAATATCACTCTTCCTTCCATTTGTCAAGAAATCGTTTATACGAATTCACTCTGAGGGAGTGTTATCTTTTTCCTGCCTGATGTACTCTCTTATAAGGTTGCTGTGAATGTATATTGAGAATAGAAGACGTTAGTAATTAGCCAGTTTTACACACTCAAATCAAAGTCGATGCCGGCTATTCAGTATAATTCAGTATTTATAACTTTTATAGCTGGAAACTAATATTATTTATATCCATATACATTACAAAATGTAAGAACTGGAACGTAGTTTAGTCGGTACTTACTTATCTACTATAGTAGAACTTATGGTAGATTGTTAAAATATCGCTAGGAGCAGAATGTAGAAGTAAATAGGGCAAAACTATAGTTCTTCAGTCAGAAAGCTAAAACTACCAAGTTAATAATGTATTTTCATATAAATAACGTAGCTTACGTTATATTCATGTTATGGTAGGTTCTTTCCTTTTATTGATGTGCGCCTGATGTTGGCTAAAAATATAGATTTTACCTATTTACTGATTTACCTATTAATTGAATTTACCTATGTTTTGAAAATAATGTCATAGTGGATCAAACCTCAAGAAAGAGGAAATACTCTTTATATGTGTTACTCAATAATATTAATATCATTTGTATTATTGAGAATATCTAAACGAAGTAAAACTCGTTGATATTTTTTTTTTATTTGGGTTTCCACCTTTATATAGGGAATGTGATTTCAGTAACTCTTCTTCTACTTCTTCGATAAACTAGTTGGGGGTTGGAGATGGTTGTAGGTCGCTTTGGTTGAAGGCGACGGTTCTCCCCCCCCCCTCCCCCCAGGATCCCTCTACCCTCTTCTCACCGCAGAGTTCTGGATGGGGTGGAGTTTGGGCTGCAACCCTTCTAACTTCCCTAACGCCCTAAAATAAATTACCGGAATTTACTTCCTATCTTCCGCCATGACCCAACTTTCCTCCCTTCTATTTAAACTAGTCAAAGTTTTTTTTATATATATATATATGCGTTTAAGAAAGAAAAAATTAAGTTACAAGCTAGAAGAAATATTAAAGTGATTTGTTTGATGGAATGTAAAAAAAAAATTATAATCTTTGGCAATTTTAACTAATATATTAATGTATTTTCTTTAAGGTAAGAAATCTATTTGGAATGAATATTGTAAAGGACAGAAAAAATGTATATATGTTTCATAAAGACAATTCTGTCTAGATTGAATTGTTAAACAAAAACAAACCACTGACATACTAATCTAAAGGCGAGCTTATTAACCACTGGGCTACCCTGGCATCGAACGCAATGCATATAGTGTATAGAGTCATTCGCTACTAGGGCAAACCTGTAAATTCTTTGTTTTAGCATTATTCCTTAAATAAGAATAGCTACTTAAATGAATGCTTAGTGTTATATTAGATTATCTACTACAGATAATTCTGCATGCAAGAGCAATATCTACCATATACTAGATATTGCTACTATATTTAGAGAGGGCGAATGGGTCTTCCTGAATATGGTGAAAAAAAATTGGCCAATGACTGACAAGAGATCAGTTAAGTCAGAATATACCGATGATTTATGTATATATTTAGTGCATTGTAGTGATATAGTAGTGGCGTAATGTGTTTTATAAGCACAGTATAGTACAAGCCATGGGAATATAAATAGCATTTTTAACTTACACTACTGTCAGTTATCTTGATTATAAACTATGAATCGTGATTGACTCGTGGAGTTGCAAAAGTGTACGAGTGGCTTGCGTGTTGTACTCTGTACGGGTAAATCCAGATTCCATTCTCATTCCAGCCTTGGATTTAATCACGCAAAAGATAAAAAAAGAATCTCCAAATGAGTCAAACCTGACAGTATACGATGTCAAATACTTTTGAAGATCCCTTATTCTAAATGGAATTGAGTTAGGCAAAATTTAGGACTCCCAATGTAAAATCGTTAGGGGAAACGTGAGGAAACAAAATATTTCCTTGTAGAATCATCAGAAATATCTTTCTAGCTTGTGTAGAAATAAATTACTCCAAAAATAAAATTAGTTTTATGGTAAATTGAAATTATTTTGTTTAATAGGTGTAAATAGGTTTGCGGGAAACTCATGAGTGAGCCAATAGCGATTTCAGGTGCTCTATGGGGTTTTTAGATGGTATATGGTAGACATTGCTCTTGGCGTGCAGTATGTTGGTAATCCTGTCGCTAGAAGTGGATTATCTGGTATAACACTAAACATTCATTTAAGTAGCTATTCATATTTAAGGAATAATGCTGAAATGAATGAGTTGTAGGTTGTCCAGGAGGTGAATGGCACTGTACACTATAAGCATTGGGTTCGGCGCCCAGTGGTTAATGTGCTCGCCTTGAGACTAGTATGTCAGAGTTTTGGCCTTCAATTTATTCACTATGGAGGTGAAAAAAAATCTATAAATGTCATCCTATGTCGAGGGTTTTATTTTGTATGCCCTAAGCCTGCAAGATAAAAGATACTTGTTAAAGATCCCTACTCTAAATACACTAGATTTAGGCAATATTTAACCCTCCCAGTGTTGAATATTCATTGCGTGGTATCACAAATGACCAGTATCTTAGGCCTATATGTGTTCATGAGACGGTCAGTGCAACCTAAACTATCCTAAACGAGGCATTAGACCCCGGATGTATAGAACCACATAAAAACTTATTTCTTCTTTGAAACTATATATTATACTATTTTACCCAGCATAATCTTCACAAACCTTATGTCTTAATGTGTATCTAGTGATTACATTCGTACAAATCCTCACCTGTACATTTTATATTCCATTGTTTTTTTTTTTCAAATTTTAACCAACTAAATATTAAATTCTATATTGTACATCTTTACAGTCTGATAGGACGATATTTTTATCAAGTTTGAAATAGATTATCAATTGGTTTCATTGTTTATATTACTATTGAAGGTCTGCATTCCTACAAACATCCAGTCTTCTCTCTTTGAATATATTCAGGCTTTACATTTTCTTCAGACCACTCTATATTGAATATAGTTAATGGGTTAGTTCCACTGAGGTTAGCAATATTAGAATTAGTAATAATACATTCCGTCATACCTCGTAAAGTCTCTGAAAAGCTCGACCGGTTTCAGGTCCGTCTGGATCCGATCTTCAAGAGCACCTAACTGACTGTGAATGTTGTTTTCCTATAACCTACCTATATATAGCATCTACATTGTGTAATCAGTGTTGTGTGTGTAGTTAATTTTTTTTTTCCTATACCAATTAAAGAAGTAGGAAAAAAAATTAACTACACACACAACACTGATTACACAATGTAGATGCTATATATAGGTAGGTTATAGGAAAACAACATTCACAGTCAGTTAGGTGCTCTTGAAGATGGGATCCAGACGGACCCGAAACGGTCGAGCTTTTCAGAGACTTTACGAGGTATGACGGAATGTATTATTACTAATTCTAACACTCTATATTGATTAAACCCAAAACACAGATATGCGTTATTTTGAAAGACTTAATTTTGGTTTGAAAAAAAAACAACAAATCAATTCAAGTTGATTGATATAACGGGTTTTCAATTTCTTTGTAATCCTTTATTACAAAATATATAATGCTTATTTTAAAAATATACTCTTTTATATTTTTTTAAATTAAATAACTGTTATTTTGTTATTAAAAAACGCAAAAAAAATCTCATTATGTTTTAAGACTAGTACAGATAATATAATATTTTCAATTTAGACAAGATAAAAAAAAAACAAATTAATTTTTTTTAAGATATCTTTGAATTCTGAATTTAATAAAGGTTGAATTCTATTTCATTTGAAAATAAATACGTAATGTTAACAGATTGAAGTAAATTGCTCCTTGTCTTACTTAATAACAAGTTGGTTTGACAGAAATTGTAAAAAAGAAGAAATGCATATAATTATTTTAAAAAATCAATGCTTTTCCATCAGAGAAAAATTAAAAATAATAGATTAACATGAAGTTAATGAGTAAAAGTGATAATGCCACATTACAACTATAAACCAAATTTTTTTTATAAAAATTAATTAATAATTATCTCATTAATAATTTTTTATTTGTTTCTCATTTTGACTTCTCATATTCAGCTCCTTATTTTTAATTTCGATTTAATTTTTTTTCTATTTCTATTTATATTCATTTTATATAAAAATTACTTATTATATATGTTTGTTTACTTAGATTATATTTATTTATTACTTTCATTTCTATATATTTGGTTGTTTTCATTGACGGAATAACGGAGGCTAATGCTAGGCAAAGGGTAACTGGGACCGCACGCATGGACCTACAAACTACTCTCCTATTGGTCAACATTTCATCGAATCTTACATATATATATTATATGTATATATATGATCAAACAACAATATGAAAAGGGAAAAAAGACTAACATCTTTCAACCATAACAACGGTCTTCGTCGTCCGTGTTCATGTGAAATCTTGTTGTATTAATATATATATATATATAAACTAGAATTTAAAAAGAACACATAGAAAGGAAATCACTGAACTCACTACTATATTTCGATGCCCTCGTCTTCAGTAAAAGAAGTGAATCGCTCCAAATGCTGATAACGACTCACTCAATATAGTCTTGTTTTCCCATTTCTTATTGTGGTTTGATCATTGATTGTTATTTCACGTGTTTATGTGAAATCTTTATATATATATATATATATATATATATATATATATATATATATGTTGAAATGTGCAGCTTCGGCATTAACGACTTTCAAACTAAGCTGTTCCAGTCTCCTGACAGTCTTACGAATATAAGGTGGTAATTCCTAAATAAGTTGTCCAAAGGACATTGAGACACTTTTTTGAAACACTTTAATAGATATCAACAATTGTTGAGTTTGATTGGAAGTGGAAGAAACTGACCGCATCCCGATTTATTCTTTTTATGTTACATATCTGTCCCACGGTCGACAATTTATACTGTTTTATATATATAACAGTATAAATTGTTTTATTTTATTATATATATATATATAGTTCAATATAAACAAAGAAACATAGAGAAATCAACAGAACACACTTACAGTCTTTAATTTTCGGTTTGAACCGTCTTCAGGAGAGATAAGAGAGGGAAACCAAGCGCACTGGTTCAGAGACGGTTGGAGACCCTTATCTCTTATCTCTCCTGAAGACGGTTCAAACCGAAAATTAGAGACTGTAAGTGTGTTCTTTTGATTTCTCTATGTTTCTTTGTTTATATTGAACTATATTTGTCCGTTTTGGATCGTATTTCCAACGAAAAAAGTGTATATATATATATATATATATATATATATATATATATATATATATTATTGAATTTGATGGCAGATTCTGCATTCACGACTTTCTTACTTATAGCTTCTATTTTCCTTACAATTTTCTTTTGAGAAGGTGATAATTGCCAAAGCAAACTAGCATACGACATTCAGAAGGCTGGAAATAACCACTTCACTGGGGATAACTATATTTAATTAATATAGTTATTATCAAATTGAAAGAGGACTTGCTGCCGAAATACACTCATATATATATATATATATAAAGATTTCACATAAACACGTGAAATAACAATCAATGATCAAACCACAATATGAAAGATCTTAGTCTTGTTTTCCATTACATATTGTGGTTTGATCATTATATATATATATAATATCAAACAACAAAGCGAAATGGAAAAAAAAACTAAGATCTTTCAACCGTAACAAGCGGTCTTCGTCAGAGTCAAAAACCCAACTGACGAAGTTGGGTTTTTAACTCTGACGGTTGAAAGATCTTAGTCTTGTTTTCCCATTTCATATTGTGGTTTGATCATTGATTGTATTTTCTCGTGTTTATGTGAAATATTTTTATATATATCTGTGCAATGGTGTTTATATCTGACGTCTGAGTTTTATATCAAAAAATTACTGAACAAAAAAAACTTACAGGTTTTAAATTATTAGCAAAGGAAACACCTGTGATTAAAGTAATTGCCACAAATTGAAGAGAAAAATTAAAAAGTTCTGCAGTATTTCGAGTTAGCTCGTAAAGAAATGAGAATTTTAAAAACTTTTCAACGAGCTATTTCTAAAGGCCTTAAAACTTTTCAATTGTATTTATGCTGATTAATTTAACAGATATATATTTTCTTATTTCTTTTTTTTCTTTTTAATACATTTTGCTAGGATTTCATTGGTAAATATTGTTTTTTTTCTTTTCTGTGATCTATTATTGCTTTGGTACTTTATTTCATAAGTACTCTAGGATAGAAAGGTTTATATTATTCCAGAGTGTATGTTTTCATAATTAACATCCTCCAATGTTTCTTGCGAATTTCTGCATGTTTTTTGTCTCTTTTGCTCATTTCATTGGTTTTCATAACCAGTCTGTATCTTGTAAAGGCTTTATGGTAAATTATTATATTTAATTTGCTATTGAGGTTAGTCATAAAGCGTTATTTTTAATTATTATCATTAGTATTATTTTTCAACTTCATATCGTTGATAATACTTGTTATTATGGAACATTTTATTGATTGTAACTCTTGTGCTCCTATTTCAATTTGTTTATTTTCAAATAGCGTTTACATAGATCAGATTGTACTATTATGTTGAAAGAGGGTCCAAGTTAGCTCAGTGGTTAGCGTGCTTGCCTCTGGGGCTGTTACATCCTTACCTGACGTTCGATTAATTCACGGAGCGGGTGTCTGGGGAGGGGGGGGGGGGGGTGAATAAATCCGAGAACGTCGTCCCTCGAAGAGGACATTAAGCTGTCGGTCCCGAGGCTGTACGATGTAAGGTACTCGTTAAAGATCCCCACTCGATATGCACTTGAGTTAGGCAAAATTTAGGACTCCCAATGTAGAATCTTTTCAATCACCCAACGAACAAAAATCCCATAAAAGACTGACGTTATCTCCCGCTTGGGCAGTACTTCTCAAACGGTGCTCTCTGGAAGGTAGCGAGGTGCGCCTAAAGATAACGGAAGATTAAGTTTATATGTGTTTATTAACGGAAGATTAAGTCAGTTATTTATTAAGTATTGTTTGATTTGATGGTATTTTCTTCTGACTAAAATCCGAATTTTCAATTTAGAGTATTGACTGCAAACGCTCTATGACTTTACCGGACTTATCCTTCCTAGTTCTTAATCAACCTTTAAAAAAATTGTAGTGAACCGTACTTTTACAATTAAATCTATAAAAATACATATATACCGTATTATTAAACAAGATAAACCTGGAAAATAGATCCTTAATTTGTTTTACAAATTGATATATAAACTTTGCCAATGTATACAGCTTTCTCAAAGAATTCTTATTGAAAACAAGGACTTCATTAATAATGGATGACGCTGAAAGAATGATGACTCTCAGAGGATTTGGATCCATTTTTAGAAGCAAAAGTGAATTTCAAGCTTTATTGTTTTATTTCCATTCTAACAGATAAATCATTCAATTTTGTTGACTTCACTGAATACTCTTGCTTTCCTATTCATGTCATAAACTTTTATAACATTCAGTTTTTTTTTTATTTACTGTTGCAAAATCTATTATGAGTAATTTTACAGTCGTAATATCCAACATGTAATAAAAACATAAATACATAAAGTATAATGACGGAATCAAAGATAACGAAATAATGGCAAAAGTAAATAAAGTATACAAGAAAGTATTCAAATATAATTGAAAAACAGTTCTATTTCGGTTACTGTAAGATTTATTTACTGCGTCACAAACCTGTTACAGGTTTAGTACACATTATTCTCTACGTACTTAGCGCGTACGTCTGTAGTACGAAGTAATGTCTTAAACGTGAAGTTGAATAATTAACGCTTTTAGGCTTATCAAGTAACTATTCGCTATATATGTATAGTGTGTCTGATGTAGTATAGCATACTGTAGTATATTAGTTTGTAGTGTTTGTAATAGTGAAGTGTAGTCTAGTATGAGTTGTATTAGTGTAGTGAATGTAGTATATGTGGTGTAGTGTTCCATAGTGTACTATAGATTATAGTGTGGTTTAGTAAGGTGGAGTAGTGTAGTATTATGTGTTGTAGTATTATATACTCTAATGTACCAGTGGTATTGATGTATTGTAGTATTGGCTTTTTTTTTTGTTTAGTATATTTTTATTGTACTGAGAGCTGCCAGGTTAACTCAGTGGTTGACGTACTCGACCATGAAGTTGTGAGTCCGGGGTTCGATACCCACTCTACCTCTCGATTTATTTACGTGAGAGGTGATAAATCAGAGCACGTTATCCCTCGGAGAAGACGTTAAGCCATCGTTTCCAAGCTTGTACGATGTCAAGCACTAGTTAAAGACCCCTAATCTAAATACACTTGAGTTAGGCAAAATTTAGGACTCCCAATGTAGAATCAATCTTCAGTGTGTGGTATCACAAATGGCCGAATGTTCGACCTATGTGTGTTCCTTTGTGAGACTGACACTACAACCTACATACATTATAATGAAGTGTAAAAAAGTGTCATTAGTGCATTATAGTGTACTGCAGTATGAATCATAGTTCTATACTTTTAAGTCACTAGTATACATCGTTATGGTATATTATTATGTAATGTACTGCAAGTGTTATGTTTTATAGGGAAAAGTGGTATTCGTGTAATATAGGGTAGTATAATATGAGTGGTTTTATTAAAGCGCAATGGAGTATGGCAAGTGCATTTTATAGTTTTCCCTTTAGAATTCAAAAAGTTGGGGCTGAATAAATTGTGGTGATCCTTAATATCTTTACGTCCTTTATTGGATATTAATATATACGTTTTTTACAGTACATGCGATTCTTTTAGCAGTTTTTATGATCTCATCAAAAAGAGTGTATTTAATTGTTTGGCTTTCTACTAGTTTTGATACGATTTCACTGGAAAAAGCAGAGTTGATTGGTTCTTTGAAAACTACTGACAAAGGATATTGCTTCACTTTAATAACTCCATTTTATTTTGACAAAGAAAATATTGTGCACATTAGATTCTAATTGGGATGAAAGTGTTTTTGTCAACGCATTTACATTAACATTACATTTACAATTAAATCAATAATTAATTTTGTTTCTAAACTAATTACGTAATTTTAATCAGGCATAAGTTTGCTTTATCTAAATTTACATCGTACATTCATTTCAATGCTAATTTATTTCATTATTACGTTGCTGATGATAGTCAATGGTGCGTTATAAAGCTGTCCAAAGAGGAGTATGACGGAGGGAGGATTTCATTATTCTTATAATTCCATTCTATTTATTTTATTATGAATTATACATTGGTAGGTTTTACGCGCCTTTTTCAAAGAGCTTTCAAGCTTGTGTGTGGACCTCAACGACAGCCTCAGCTGCTAACTTGCACCTCTTTGTTTTTGATGCTTGTGGCGGTGTTTTTTTCTTTGCCAGCATTTTCATGCACCACTGAGGGACAAAAGGATAATTTCAGTTTGGAATTGAGGTCGTTTGTTTTATTCATTGGGGCACACCTGTGGGTGGTATACCTGCTCGATCATATACTGTGCCACCTCAGTTATCCTCACATCAGCCTTATGATTTCCTCAGCTGATGTTGACTGCCATAGGTCAGTAGACGCCTGAATCAAGTTTGCATTTCCAGTTGTTCGATTCCTTTAATGTTTCTTCTTCTTTATTCATTTGCTTCCTCTTCTTGTTTATTTCATTTCTCTTTTTTCTTGTCAGCTCCCTTTTATCTTTCTTTCAAATTAATTTCTTTACTATTGATTTGAAGATTTTACGAGTTCATTGAAGATTTCTGTATCCATGCTTTGGTTCATGTAGGCCGTGGAATCCCATATTCTTGCAATCATTTTTGACCTTTGCATAATACACAGTAGGTCAACATCACAATACTTGAATATCATTGTCTGATCAATATACAGGAGGTCAACATCACAATACTTGGATATCATTGTCTGGTCAATACACATCAGATCAACATCACAATATTTGGATATCATTGTCTGGTCAATACAGACGAAATCAACGTCACAATACTTGAATATCATCACCTGATCAGTATACACATGTACGTGATTTAAATTAAATAATACAAGCCTAGGCCAAAGTATGATTACCCGTATGATCATTCATCTATGTAAGCTACTCTTTCATGAATCCTTGCGTTCTGAGTTGTACTTATTTCAAAGTATTCACTAAATTAATCCTAAACAAGATGCATAGAAAATGTTCAGGAAACGAAAAAAATATTACAATTGATAACAAAATAATTTCTAATGCAGATTACGGTTATAAACATTTTGATATAGAATTTCAGTAGGTCGTTGGTTGCCCTAGTGATTTAGATTCGCTTTGCTGCCACCACTTAAGATATTGCCTCTTCTCTCTCACAGGACTAGGGCACTGCCTACTTGACCATTGAGAGCCAGCCGTCTTTGTAACATTAACCGCTTTGTCTAAGGTCCATTTCTTTCCTTTCTATGTAACCGGACTTATTTCCTTTCTATGGTTACTGTGACTCTTTCCTTTCTATGTTACTGATGCTCTTTCTTTCTTCTAATATATTATATGAGAGTCAGTATTATTTTCATTGTGATTAATTTAATTCTATGTTTTCATTGAAGTTATTCATATGAGCATTATTATTAAGTGTCAATCCCTTTCTAGTATATTTTTGACGTTATATTCATTGCGATTAGTGTAATCCTACGAATTCTTTCGGCTTATTCATGGTGATTAATTTAATTCGATACAATTTGTATGAGAATTCATATCAAGTGTCGATCATTTTTTTGTATCTACCCATGCATACTTCGGATAGGTGGATTCAGGAATATCAGGACGTTGTTTCACAGCTTTACAGATCACGTAATCATTGCAGAAGTTCAACTACCTTTTCAACAAATATACGATTGCATCATTTGGTCTAGTAAACCAAATTAGAAAAGCTAAGTAAATATGGCTTTTTACTTATTCAGTTAAATAAAATTACATGTTAGATATTAAATGTCAAAGTACTGAATAGAGTTAAATAGAATCAATAAACCCTTGAAAAGAGCAGTCTCAGGTGGAATCAAATGTTATAGCCATGGACAGAAATTTATTATTTTTTTTAAAATTAACTCTCTCAAGACAAGGTGACCCTTTTTGCTTTGATTCATTGCTGTTAGTGAACAAAGCTTCGATTGCTCCGCAATAAATGTTTTCGATTTATACAAAAACAATCCCTATAACGGAAATTTGTGTGTATTATGGTAGATTTAGAAAATAAAGCTATATTTTATTTTTGAATAAATTTCAAGATTATAATTACAGCCTTTACCAGTTCTATATTTTTTTGTTCTTTTCTATATAAACGTTCATAATAATAGAAAATGAAAATCAATAGATTTGAAGGAATATTGAAATGGCCTGTAGTTACCCTTTCAGGGCCAATAAAAGAAAAGCTCCAATAAGCTGTTAAGAAAATCTAGTAAATTGGCCTTAGAAGGCTTCTACGGCTGTATCCAGTCACCCCTCGAGATTTTCTCCATTTTCTTCTTAAATTGCTTCAATTCCCATCTTACTACGAATCCCCCGACCAATCGACTACCCCCTCCCCTCCACCACAAACACTCTTAATTTTTAAATCTCTAACCATTTCTTACATAATGTCCCTCACTTACGTATTTTTTGTTCATATCTGGTTTATATAATTGTGTTATAGCATATGAAGTAATTTTTGCATATTTGTATAAATATGATATCAAAACATAATATTGTGAGTGTTACAGATTTTAATTATATTATTGTATAACAGATTCAATAATATATCGACGGTTTGATAGAATCGGTGTGTTCTCTATTCGGGATTCGGTCAATTTTCTAGGATAATTTTATCCTAGAAAATTGACAGAATCCGGGTTAGAGAACACACCTATATTATATATATATATATATATAAAGGACTTTAGTTAATACCATCCACTTGTACAATGATACTGAGTGAAATTTCAATTGGACCTCGGGAGTTTAGTGAAGAAAAAAAGCAATATTGGTTCAGCAGAGGTTGATACACACAGTGCAATTCTCTTGGTGTGAAAATATGAGAAGAAACCATCTCTTGGACTGGTGATTATTCACTTAGCTTTGAAGGGGTTTCATGAACGATCTACAGAGATTTGGTAGAGGTCGACACATGCAATTGTTTTCTCGAACACATAGTCTTTAATGTGGTGGATACACACAAGTCTTGTTACAATGGAATAATATGCACATCATCTCTTACTGGCCTTATACTGACAGGTTTTACCTTTAATTTCTTTAAGAATTATAATTTTGCATTAAATTTCTCAGCAGTTTAAGTAATTTAATATCATTTTCCTGACGGATGGAGATATTAGAACTTTTTTTTTAGAAATGGACAATAAGTTACATAGTCCAACTAATTTTATCGGATGGTGGGGTACGGTAAGTTAAATTGAGGAAAAGAAATGTTTAAATGGTATATGTTATTCCACAGGTTATTATTTTTTCAACATCAAAAGAGCTCCGAGCATTCAAAGACGAGTTAACATTTATTCCTGTCACAAAAAAAAACATGGTAACTGTGTTATAACTGTGAACATATCATCTTGAGGAGTGTGCCAACACACAAAAATTTTTTTTGAAAAAAATGGTGTTCAGAAGGAGCGAAATTTAAAAAGTGTCCTTAATATTTGATGATATCTTATATTAAAAAAAGAATTGAACAGTAGTGTAGTGTTATGGTTTAGTCAGTTGCTTTATTTGCATTAATTTGGACTAAACAGTGCTTAGAAGGTAGAGAAGTGTTCTAATCTGTTGGAACTGAAAGCAGGTTAGGGCGGTTTAGGAGGAAGCAGGGTGGTTGTTAAAGGCATTATTGAACTCCACAGTTCTTGCGACAGGACAAAGGAGTGGCGGAGGTTGTGGAGGAGGGAGGCAGGCTTTTGAAAGTCGACTGGTAAAGGGGGGAAGTTGTTGGGTTTTACTTTGAGCCAGAAAAAAGGAAAATAGTTGATTAAGGTGGAGAAAGACAATGAAGAAGGGTTTTGGTTTTGGTAGGGGGAACTGGTGCGAACTAATTGAATTAGAGAATGATTTGACAAAATACGGGAGATTTTGTGTTGTGCGGTGCCTGTTGATGAATACGTGATGCCAGAATCCTTTCTACCATTACCTTTTTGAGTATTACTCAAAAGTTATCCTCACAATGGCCGCATTAAAAGGAAAGAAAAATGAAACCTCTGGCAGAATTTTGGCTTATTCAACAACTATTACGAGTATATATTATAGAGCCTTGGTTACAAAAGTCGAAAATAAGTATTAATGGAAATGAAAAAAACTTCTAGAAAACATTCACCCTGTGGTTGGACACACGATTTTAGTATTTCTTTCTGGTGATTCTGGAGACCTGACGCTGATTCTTCAAGCGAATATTGTATCCCTCCAGCAATTCTACATGAGGAGTCCTGATTTTGTCTAACTCGAGGTATTTAGACTAGGGATCTTACAAGAATATATAACTTCGTACAGGCTTGGGATCGACTACTTAACATCTTGCATGAATACATCAAGTGCTCGAGTGTGTTCTGATCCCCGGATCTACCAGTCCAGAGGAACAAGAATATGCTGCTTGGCTGCTGTTAGCCCCAGGGCTGCCCTGGCCTCTTCAATTCTCCTCCTTCTAAACTGCATTTCAATCCTATAAACTACATAAAAATACACCTTGAAAGATGTCTGACTTTAGATCCATATTTAAAATTGTGGAAGGGAATATTCAACAGACTTTACCAATTTCTGTATTAAATCTATTAAATTTATTCATAGAAATAATTTACATACTATCTTTGGGCGTTTGTCCATATATATATATATAGATTGAAATTCGTAAATTTGGGGAACAGTCATAGTTCCTGGAGAATTTAAAGATCATACAAGATTTAAAAAAGAAATCCAAAAATCTGATCAAGACAAAAGTAGGCAGAAAATTTAAGCTCACATGTAGATATATATATATATATATATATATATATATACATTATGAACCACATATAATTGTGTAGTTAAATATAGTTTAAATAACCCCAGATAATTATATTTACGTAATAACCAATCCTGTATTTTAATTGTGTGTGAGAGTGTTTACAAGTGTGGAAGAAACGTTGGTCTAAGGTGTTGAGATTCTTACAGACTGGTCCAACTTTGAAAAAAAAAAAAGAAGCATAAACTAAATATATTGAAAACAAGATCGCAGATAATATATACAAGCGTTGCGTTAGGTATCTAACATTAATTTTACTTTTCAATTTGGCTTTATATCCATCTTTAGACGAACTTCCTATAAAATTAGAGAATTTATTGAATAAATCAGATCTTACAGAGGATTAAAGTTGATAGAGTCATTAAAAGACTTTCGGCGAGGTAGACTTGAGAGAGAGAAAGAGAGGGTTGGAGAGTGAGATACAATTTACTGACCAACTTTCTACTCGAGTCTATTAATAAAAACTCCGTGGTACTAATGAAGTATTATTTATGTGTTTAATTTTTTCAGGTTTATATTAACCATTATTTTATAACTCTTTTTAAAGTTGAATAAAACAGTTCTGAATTAGTTAAAAAAATATGTGAGTGTTAGCTCTTTGATGTCTTTTCGTGGTCTTTTCTCCAAGACCAATGTCAAGGAATAGCTATCGTTTTGTCCTGGTTACTTTTCAGGTGTATAATCTTCAACAGTTTGTCATTTTATATTTTTTCAAAAATAAATTATATTTATTACATTAATTACAGTTTATTTTAGTTGATGATATTCATAATCAAATCAATTCTTATTGAAGTTTACAAAAAAAAAAACATGTAGGCTATATTAGTTTCAACGTTTCGAGAATTCCCTTGACGGCATTAGTTATGTTTGTTATATTCTCAACTGCTCTATGATATATGGGATACATCCCCTTTAAGGTGCTCTTATCATTTGCGATCCACATGCTGAAGACCAACTAAAATTGAAGATTTATTATGCAGGTGGTATTTCTTTATGATTAGAAAGTAGAAGATTCACTAAATCTCCAGATACAAAATTTTATCAAACGTCGGTGCGTTTCGAACACGTAATGTCCATCGTCAGGTAACATCACCGTATTGAAACAAATGTTACTTGACGATGAACACTAAGTGTTCGAAACGCATCGATGTTTGATAAAATCTTTTCTGTGCTTCTTTCAACTTCTGAAACTTAGTCTGACTTATTTCCAGAAGTCCAACAATCACGTATTCTGTGACCTAGTGTTTCTTCTTCTTTCTAGTCCTGAGAAATATATGGTTGCAGATAAGCAAAAAACGATGGCAATGAGTGTTTAATTTGAACCTGAAGAATTAACCGAGTCCCGACAAATTTTAATTTTCTTTCTATTTCACGGTTGATACGTTTATCAATATATATATATATATATATATATATATATATATATATATATATATATATATTTAAAGATTTCACAAGATTCATGTGAAAAAACAATCAATGTTCAAACCACAATAAAAAACGGGAAAAAAAGGCTAACATCTTTCAATCATAGGGAGCAGTCTTCGTCAGTTGGGTTTTTGACTCTAACAAAGATCGCTTGTTACGGTTGAAAAATCTTAGTCTTTTTTTCCCATTTCTTATTGTGGTTTGAATACACAGACACACACACAAATATATATAAATATACAAAAATATTTCCTCAAGTTTTTTGAGTGTGTTATGGCATCTTTAATTTGAGGTGGGAATATTTTTAAACAGCTCTCTTACTCGTAATTAATAATTTTTGAACTAGTCAAGTTGACTAATTCGCTAATATTAAATAAAATCAAATAGCATTTAAAACGCATTTGTGTTCACAGATAAGAAATCTCTTATCTACCGTATAGTTATTTAATAAAAACACGTCGATATTGCGAAGGGCTGCTTGCTTTCCAATACCGTAGGTAGATTTAATTTTAAGCTAAATGGGAATTCACTGTAGGGTGGAATTTCGAGAGCAAGTGGAGAGTTTGAAGGCGGTTAGGAGTTTTTCAACAGACAAAAAGATAAAGAAAAAGAAAAGGGGATGTAAAATAAAAGGAATAAATTCAAAGGTTGCGGTTTTGGGGGGGGATAACTTTTTCGAAGTCAAAGTTCAAACGGAAGGGTGAGTTTCCATCCCTCATAACTAGGCCCATTCAAAAATACCTTATTTTATAGAGATTCTTGCTTTTTTTTTTCATCACAAAAGTAATTGAAAATATTTCCTTTAGTGGATTTTATATTTAGTTTTTTTTATTTCATAAATAATATTGATGTTCTTAATTATTTGGATTTAATGAATGGCTCATTATGCTAGAGCCTCACAACATTACCTTAAATTAATTCCTGTATTGCTAGTTACTTAACAGTTCACGTCAAGTGATCAGCAGTAAAGCGCTGATCATTCCTCATAAGTACATTCATTGTCACCTTATATCAAACATTGGGAGGTTTTGTAATATCATCTATTGACAAGTTTTGTCATATCATCTATTGACAAGCCTTTTTATGTCATCTATCGGTAGGTCTTGTCATATCATCTATTGACAGGTTTTGTTATATCATCTATTGACAAGTTTCGCCTTATCATTTATTTACAGATCTTGTCATATCATCTATTGACAAGTATTGTTATATCATCTATTGACAAATTTTGTTATATCATCTATTAACCAGTTTTTCATGCCATGTATCTGTAGGTTTTGTCATATCATCTATTGATAGGTTTTGTTATATCATCTATTGACAAGTTTTGTTATATATTGGAGGCCAACCGTCTCCAACCGTCGCATCACAAGTGCGCTTGGTGTCCCTATCTCAACTCTCCTGATGACGGTTCAACCGAAAATTAGAGACAGTAAGTGTTTTTGTTTCTTAGTTCTGTGTCTGGGATTCATCGTGAAACATTTGTTGTCTTTTTGGATCGTTTTCCTGTTTACAAGATATATATAATCAAAATAGCACTTGATGTAATAGATGGATTAATCCATATATATATATATATATATATAGTTAAAAGAAACGGTCCAGCGGACTTTTTTAAAATAAAATAAATTCAAAACGAAGGAAACACACAGAAGGACACAGACATAACTCACATCGATATTACAACCATCGTCGTCATCAGGAGGTGTGAAGAGCGAAGAGCGAAGAGTCCCGCAGGAATTATTTAATTAATTCCATAATAATTTAATTAATTAATTAATTAATTAATTTAATTGAGTACCGCCCTGTCTTCCTGCGGGACTCTTCGCTCTTCACACCTCCTGATGACGACGATGGTCGAAATATCGATGTGAGTTATGTCTGTGTCTTTCTGTGTGTTTCCTTCGTTTTGAATTTATTTTATATATATATATATATATATATATATATATATATATATATATATATATATATATAGTTCAATATAGACAAAGAATAATAGAAAAATCAAAAGAACACACTTACAGTCTCTAATTTTCGGTTTGAACCGTCTTCAGGAGAGATAAGAGAGGGAAACCAAGCACACTGGTTCAGAGACGGTTGGAGACTAACCAACGTTTTGGATCGTATTTCTAACGAAAAAGTGTATATATATATATATATATATATATATGTTATTACTTGAAGAATAATAATATATGTTTATTGTTTATTCTAAACTCTGAGACAAGTGTGTTCTAATTCAGAATTATGAAGTGTCATTCTTTGTAGTAGGTAAGAAGCAAATACAGCATTATTATTATTATTGCAATTGTTCAAGAGTGGAATGAAGAAAAAGTAGGATTGGATGGAAAGGGAGATATGACAAGTTTGGTTGAAAGGCACGTCTAAGGGATAGGAAGGGACGTGGTGTGGATGAGCGGATTCATTTTGTATTTAAAGCACTGACTTATCTGCGGCGACACTAATGTGGGTTTCAAACAAAACAACCCTTATGACGTATTACTCTTATCACAATTAGACTTTTAAACTACCCTCACACTACCCTCTTGTTGAAACCCGCGTTACATTTTCTGTAAACCTTTTTGTTCTTCTAAACCCATTAACTAAGTTCATGAGCGTAAGGACACCTTAAATAATTTTTTTTTAATTCATTAGTGGGATTGAGAGTCTACTCAGAACGCTACATCTCTAAAGGTTATGTTGGGTTACAGTGGCCACATCAAAAGGGAACATACACATCTCAAATACTGACCTTCTGTGATGCCATATAATGAACATTCTATATTTGGAGTCTAGATATATATATATATATATATTATATATATATACCCTGATTACAATGATATCATGATTACATGATATATACCATGATAAATGGAAACAGTCCGGTATGACAGATTACACTTCAAATAAACTGTGGCACATAGACAGAAACATGAAAACTGAGTCTTTCTTATGTTTCTATCTATGTGTCACAGTTTATTTTAAGTATATATATATATATATATTATATATAATTAAAGTAGACGACAGCTTCCGCATTCAAGACCTTTTTGCTAGTGTTTTCTAGTTTTCTAACTAGTTTTCTTTGGTAGGGAGTGATTTCGTGAAGGAGTTGTCCCAGAGACATCAAAGAAATAATTTTGTAGCTCACTCAATAATACATTTTTCCACTTACAAGCTTTTGATTTCTCCGAAATCATCGTCAGGTATATGGTATAAACAGATTAAATTAACTTAATAACAATTTTTTAAAGGTTAAACAGACATTAAAATGATTAAAATTAAGACAATGATTGTCTATTTCTATTAACCTCTTAAAATGTCAGGTATTCGTTAAAGATACCTAATCTAAATTTACTTCAATTAGGCAGAATTTAGTATTCCCAATGGCAAATCAATCTTCTTTGTATGGTATGACAAAAAGTCCAATATTCGGCCTGTGTGTGATGTACCTTTGTGGGACTGCCACTGAAATCTAACCTAATTTGTATATATGTTCCAAGTTAAATCATGGAGTATTCTTGCTAAAAAAAAAAATAAACTCCTCCTTGTAAGAATATTCGATTTTGAAGCATTTCTCGACTCTTGTTCTAGTAAAAACAAAAAAAAACACCGGAAGGTATAATTAGTGCATTGATTTATCGACAGATTGACAAAAGCTCGTTAGTAAAAAGCTGGGTCTTTTAATGGTGTATCAAACCTAATGAGATCCGTGCTTCGAATACACTTGCTGATGATCATGGCCTACCGAAATCAAACCAATACACCCCCTCTCAGCCCCACCCCCCGAAAACCTCACTCCTTCTATCTTTTCAAAAAATCACGTACCGCTCAGTCATCTTGGAAATTCTTACCCTTTCTCTTTCACTCTGTCTCATATTTTTTTTTTTATCTTTCCACTAATAACAAAGAGAAAGAAATTCGTTTGGATTGTAAGAAGAAAAAAATCAGTGAGAAGCATGTCTCTTCTCTATCACGCCTAAATTATTAATGACTCCCCTCTTGTCTGAACCTAACAAAATAAATATTTAATTCCATCTGTTTCTTTCCTTATAACTGCCATTCTTTTCTTTTATTCTCTGTTAATTTTTTTATTTTTATAAAAGATTGTTCTTATTACGATTACAATGCTGAAATCATATATTAATCTTTTCATTTTTATTCATCATTATTCTTTGAAAAATAATGATGAATAATATAATATTACATTTTATCTTCTAATATTAACGGTTTAAACAAAAATTTGTGCCAAATGATTATTATATTTTTTGAAAAAGTTATATTTTTACTTATAATATATATATAATATTAAATTCAAAGCATATTTTCAGGGTGTTTTATGCTTTAAATAATTGCAAACTTAATGTTTAGTTCTTTTAGTGTTGCTACTTATTCTAATGCTAATTGCATTATGATGTAGATTAATTTTCCTTACCTGTTGTAGGAATATATGATTATATGCATTTTTGTAAACTTATCTGTCAATAATGTAGATTTTAGATTATATAATATTTTGGTTTTTTTTTTGAGGTGATTTTTAGTAAATGTTGTCTGTGTAATCTCACACTCTCTAAATGAAAAGCTCGCAGCAGCTACTAGTAACTCAGGAACACTTTCGTGAAAATTCACAGTAGTTCTTTATTGTACTTGAACGATGTTTTGAACTATTTTGAAGACGTCTGTTTCCTGCTTGTTTTGTGTTATTGTGAGCAATCATCTGGGTGTAACTAAAAAAGGCTGTTTTAAACATCATTGTAACGCCTCTTTCTAACTCGACGCCGCTTTCTTCATAAATAACTACCTTGTCCATTAACATTCACCTATGGCCCTAATAGCAACTCAGAACATCCTACTGAATTACAACCCTGACCTTTTTGAAACAACATTGTTCTCTTGACTTCAATACCGTCATGTTACATCGTATCAAAGCTCTTTCTAGCATAATAACATTCTCAAATTGTACGTTAAAAACTTTTTACACTAAAAACGCCCTGTTTTTAAAAAAATAACACTATCTTTTATCTTAATTACGCGATGTTCTACATTTACAAAACATTATTATTTACCCAAACAACGCCCTCATTTATTTCTTCCATTTATTTTATGTTAATAATCTTAATTAAAGCTATATAACAAAATATGAGGAACTAGAGGAAAGAACAAAACCAGACAGTGCTAGCTAATGACCTAGTAGACGATGCACTTATCAAAAAAAAGAAAAAAAAATCTTAATTTATTAAATAGAGACTTGAAAATGAAAAGAGTAAGTACCAACAACTTTTTTTTTTTTTAGAAAGTTCACAATTTTTGTATAAAACAGCCAAAATAGTTAAGTTACTTCTTCTCATAAACCCTTTTGATTTGGTGGTGTTTAGTAGAAGTACTTTAGTACTTCTTATGGTACTAATAGTAGTAGTAGTAGTACTAGTAGCAGTACTAGTAGTAGTGCTAGTAGTAGTAGTACTAGTAGTAGTAGTAGATCTAGTACTAGTAGTAGTAGTAAAAAAAATTGTAATTAGACCATTTTGCATTAAAATTTTTTAATTATTTTTGCACTCGGTACCTAAAGAGCGCCTTCTTGATCTGATATTACACTGAAGCACAGATTTTCTCACTTGGATACTTCTACAGCCGCCTTGTTTTACTTCAACAACGTCACTTGATACCTCAGTAATGGATTTATGTATGTCAGAAATACTTTACCAATATCCTCCTGTACCTGAATAACGCACTTTCAATCACGTCATCATTCATTATCAATCTCCAACGCTTTTTCTCCAATAACAGCCCACTTGCACCTCATGTGCCCAATACGCACAATTTACTTTAAACTATCCTATTACCTCAAGAACCTTTCTGTATTTCAACGTATTTTTACTCTACTATAAGTAATGTATAGTAAAGTGTAAAAATTCGATGTTGAGATTTTGATAGAATAACATGTTTTGAGCCTCCCAAATTCGTTTTATGATATTTTCTCGATAATGTCTGTGTGTGTGTGTGTGTGTGTGTGTGTGTGTGTGTGTGAGGGTGTGTATCCAAAAGATTGTGTAGATGCTACGTTCCAGAATCTTTGATGGATCAAATTAATATATTTTACAAAAATGTGTCATAGTGTAAATGGGCCGTACAGTTTTGGAACAATTACATATGATGGGAAAGTCACTTCTTTTAGCCAAAATATGTTTTTAGACAACATTTCTTTTGTCTTAAACTACTGATTCTAGAGTTATGAAATTTTTGCAGTATCTTGAGGGTACAAAAAGCAATAATCAAAAATATTTTGAAATTTTTAAAAGAACCGGAAATTTTTTTTTTTAATTAAATGTATACATTTCAATTTGATTTATGATTCAATCTGAATGCTTATGATGACGGTACAAGCCATACCGTTTGATAGGTCAAAATTAAATTATACGAACAAATAGTGCATGATTTGGGGATGATTTCAGGTATTTTTTTTTTAATTGCATTAACCAAAAAAGCGTTGGGGTCAGTTTTATGTTTTTATAAAATGTTTTTGGAGCTAAACGGCTCATTAAAGAACAATGACATTTTAGGCTGAAAATTGAACAAAAAATTAGAACCTATAAAAAAAAAATCGTAAAATTCAAATTCCGCGCAAGGAGGAAAGGGGCTATAAAAACTGAATATGCATTCTTGTCTAAAGAATCACCTGCTCTACTTATCGGATTTGTTTATATTTTTTTGAATTTTTTATATCGACTTAGGAATTTTCAAAGTACATTGACTGAAATAAAATTGATATTTAGAGGTTTAATGAAACAATTTGAAAAGCTTTTGTGACATGGTATAGGATGTAAGCAAATTCTTGCGTTTAAAAAATCAACGACAATTAAACTTATATTTCTGATACTTTCCACTGTAACATGGATTTCTTAAACATAATACTCTAATCAATCCATATATTGCATCCTTGAACATATATTACACCTTCCAGGAACATGGAAGAAAACTCACCCGCTAGGACCTAGTACGAAACACCATCTTTCTAAAGCAGGTCAATGACCCAGATACTAAAAATATACGAAGCCCTAAAAATAATGAAAAATGACCCAGTAATTAATCGTCAACACACCGGGGTGTCACGCACACTGCAGCTTCTAGGTGACCAGCCACCAGCTTCTCACCAAGCTAACAGCCAGTCACCGCCTAATATTCAGACCAGCAACATCTTTTATATATATATATATATATATATATTATATATATATAACCAATTACATGAAACGATTCTTCGAACTGAATAAACTGGAATTTTCAAAAGAACACACAGAAAAGAAATCACTGAACTCACTACTATATTTCGATGTCTTCGTCGTCAGGAATGGATGTGAATCGCTCCAAAGGCTAATAACGACAATATATATACACAATTAAAAGAAACACTCCAGCGGATTTTTAAATAAAATAAATTCAAAACGAAGGAAACACACAGAAAGACACAGACATAACTCACATCGAAATATCGATGTGAGTTATGTCTGTGTCTTTCTGTGTTTCCTACGTTTTGAATTTATTATATATATATATAAAGATTTCACATAAACACGTGAAATAACAATCAATGATCAAACCACAAGAAATGGGAAAACAAGACTAAGATCTTTCAACTAAAGTTGAAAGATCTTAGTCTTGTTTTCCCATTTCTTGTGGTTTGATCATTGATATATATATGAGTGTGTTTGTGTGAAGGTTTTATCCGGTTAAGATTGTTGTTCCTTTAAATAATGTAAATTTCATTTTCTTAGTCAAAAAAATCTTACTTCTGCCTATGAAAAAGGTTTTAACATAAAACTCAAACGTCGTCAACGAGAGTTTGATTTTTGAACCTAGAAAATTGACCGAATCCCGATTAGACAACACTCCTATTCTATCAAACGGTCGATATATTATTGATTTTTGTATATATATAACAAATATATATATATAAAAAGATTTCACATAAACACGTGAAATAACAATTAATGATCAAACCACAATAAGAAAATGGGGAAAACAAGAGTTGGGTTTTTGACTCTGACGAAGACCGCTTGTTACGGTTGAAAGATGTTAGTCTTGTTTTGCCGTTTTCTTATTGTTGTTTGATCATTGATTATATATATATATATATATATATATATATATATATATAGTAAAAAGCCACAAGTAAGAATCAAAATGAAAAAAAATGAGCTCTGAGGCCTTTTCGACTATTTTATATATATATATATATATATATATATATATATCAAATCCTCATGGTAAATTAAGTTTATTTATCATTGACTAATCGGCAGCGTAATGCTAATTAAACTAAAAGTTCATTATTAAGGTCTTAACTAAATCAGGAATGTCTCAAATTTCTTCAGAATTCCCTGCAGGGAGCATTTGAGATAATTCAATGAAACAGTTGGTTAGAAGGAGGGTTTTGATGAGAGCTGTACTGGCTGGCACCAGTCAAGAATTCTGGTTAATTGAACCAGCCTCGCTAGAGTGGAAACTTCACCCTGATACTAGCTCAACTTGAAACTCGCCCTTCACTGCTCCTTAGAGAGCCCTTTCAAACAAACTCGTACCTCTTCAAAACTTAAATCATTATTTTTGAAAACATTTTAACTCTATTACTTATTACATATATAAATAATTTAATAGAGGAATTTAATTTTAGTAGCAAGGGTTAATGTCAATGATTGTTTATGATAGGAATTAAAGGATCATACTTAAACTCTTCAACAATTTAATATAATAATCAATATATTTCAGCTAATCTCAGGTTTCAACCTTAAACATACCACATACACATTCTAGTTTTCTAAGTATCATTGAACTCAATAGATATTAGAATTAGCATTAATATTGGCTGTCACACCTCGTATAGTATCTGGAGGGCTAGGCCGGATTCGGGTCCTTGTGGTTCCCATCTTCAAGAGCAACTGTTTGTGATATCTTGTTTCTGATAACCTGCACTTGCTATCTAGATTATTAAAATCTTAAGTGACTGTATAGTTAAGTTTATTATTTAATATTATAGTTATTTTTTATATTTATATCAGTTGTTCTTGAATATGGGAAGCAGAAGAACCCCAAACATGTTGTCCTCTCCAGGTATTATACCACGTACGACAGTTATTAGTAATATCAATATTATTAATCTGAATAATTAATAATATTTCAATAAGTATTAATGCTGTATAAACTAATCATTCCTCGTAAGTTTTCATCTCTCAGATTGTCTAGAACAAGTGTTCTCTCCCCTTAGAGCCAATGCTCCTTTTTATGTGAGAAATACCGATATCCAGCGTGTTGTAAGGATGGAATCAATAGAAACTTACATCACTCATCTGACTATTAATGAATGCAGAAAACTTCCCGTACACTCTAACCTGCTAGTAAGAGCACTTTTTTCTCAAATTCCCTGAAACTAATTCTCCTCTGACTAATCAGATCACCAAATTCACAATGACTGACGATTTTAGAATCAAAGACCATACGACCAAGAAACATACTCACCCTAAACAGGACATAAACTAACATACCGACTTGCCCGACCGACCTAAACAATAAAAGCAGTAAAAATAGACAAGTAGGTGAAAACCTCTGGTGAAAGTATGACTCGAACGTACAACATTGTACGGAAAATCTCGTTGGGCGTTGGTCGTTGAAGTTTTTATCTTATCTACACTCCACTGGATTTTAATGAAATATAGAATTTATCAAGACGATTTCTCATTTTCATGATTCATATTTTTATTATCACTTTGCTCCTGACAGTGGATGAATTCCAAACCAATCAAGTTAGAAGAAAAGTACTATGGTGATATGGTGTATATTCTAATGTTTATAAAGTCTCCGACAACCTTTACCATTCTTATATTTTATGTACTAATTTATTTTTGGATATATTTCATACACATCCCATGCATAGTATTTATAAAACTCCGTGTAAAAGCCGTCATATAATTTATATTCATCAAACTGAGAAATTATTAAAAACTTAACAAGAGGAGAACAAACTAGTGCTTTGTTCTTGCTTATAAATAATGAAAATCATTAAATAAATTGGGCAGAAGCTGAAATCGCTGATTTATTAAAGAATCTTATTAAAAACATCCAGGAGTTGTAAAAATAAAAAAAACAAACAAATTGCCTATGCGGCTAGCAATAATAACTTTTAAGAGCAACTTGATAGTTATTGGCCAGTAGATTATTGCCGTCAGTTGAGGCCGGTTGAATATGAACTTAGGCCTTTTCACTAATCAGCCCTTAGCACAGACTTTGAAAGGTAAATGTTTGAGTTTAGGGTTACCTTAAGGTAGAGGGTTTGTTTGCTTCTAACCAAATTGTTTAATATAATTTTCATGACAGGGTCAGCTCTTATGGTTGGATTTTCTTTACTATTTGGCAAAATAAATATTAAACCAAGTAACTATTTTAATAGAAAAATATTGGTTTAATAAGAAACTAATTTTATTGTCAAAAAGTATTTTTGAAAATTGCATAAAAGGACTCCATCCTAAGCTTGTTCATTGAAAAAGGAACAGTTAATAAATTATTTTATGTCTACACATTGCATGTATGAGTTCTTTCTGGTTTATAATATATGAGTTATATTCAATCGTTTATTTCTGGACATTTCTTATTTTAATGGACACAGTTAAATCTTCTATGAATTGATATATATATATATATATATATATATATATATATATATATATATATTAGTGTACTTCGGTAGCAGTCCTTCTTTTATACATGATTGGTTATACACGACTATATATTGTCTGTCGATGATCTTCTTCTCCAACTTTTCAAGTTTGCGAAAAATTAATTTTTCGACCATCGACCGACAATATTCAGTCGTGTATAACCAATCATTATATATATATATATATATATATATTAGATATATATATATATGAATTAATTTACCACAATGAAACAAATTTGGAAACAATGCTCTAAGACCTTTCGTCAACACATCGTCAGAGAGCAAGTGAACTAAAAAATAATAAATACTTGTTAACCAGTTTGATTGAAGTTTCTAGAATTGTTTGAAACCCTGAATGTGTTTAATAATGAAGAAGTCTTCATCTGTTTAATTATTCCGCTAATCAAAACTTCATCCAATTTATAGAGTCTTAGGCTATTGTTCATTAATTTCTCATAAAAGTTCTTTATGAGTGCACTTTCCACAATATTTCTTCTTCTTTCTGAAGACACAAATATTAATTCATTTGCTTCATTCCAGTTAATCACATGATTACTTATGTTTCATGTTTCTTATGTGCATGAACAAGGCACTTTTTTCGTCTTCTCTTCTGATAGAATATTTGTGTTGTTTTATCCTTGTAAGAAGACCTTTGCTCGTCTGTCCAATGTAAGACATTTCACAGTCAGTACATGGTATTTTGTATACACAACAGTCCTTTCTTTTTGGCTGTTAAGTCTGTTAAACAAGTTACCATCATTACTGAACACAACAGAAACGTCCAACCTTTTCATAAATGACGGCATATCTTTCAAACAAGGAGTTTATGGAATGACTAACAAATTCCTTCTTCTGAACTGTTCTTTATTATTTAATATCACGGATTGTTTCACCTTTTTTATGATATTGTCGATTAACCTTTTTGGATACATTAAAGAACCTGCAATTTTGTAAATTGTAATAAAAGAAGAAATATTGTGGAAAGTGCACTCATAAAGAACTTTTATGAAAAATTAATGAACAATAGTCTAGGACTCTATAAATTGGATGAAGTTTTGATTAGCGGAATAATTAAACAGATGAAGACTTCTTCATCATTAAACACATTCAGGGTTCCCAACAATTCTAGAAACTTCAATCAAACTGGTTAACAAGTATTTATCATTTTTTAGTTCACTTGCTCTCTGATGATGAGTTGACGAAAGGTCTTTAGAATAGGCACCAATATGGTACCTACTTGAGTTTATAGACAATGGAGTAAGTATGTAGATGTATACTAACATTTATTAACTTGAGTCTTCAGAACAGGCACCAATATGGTACCTACTTGCCATTATAGACAAATGAGTGAATATGTAGATGTATACTAACGTTTATTAATTTGAGTCTTAAAACAGATATCAATATGGTACTAATGTGCCTTTATAGACAGAGGAGTGAATATGTAGATGTATACTAACGTTTATTAATTTGAGTTTTAAAACAGATATCAATATGGTACTTACTTGCCTTTATAGACAGAGGAGTGAATATGTAGATGTATAATAACGTTTATTATCTTGAGTCTCTAGAACAGGTACCAATATGGTACTTAGTTGCCTTTGTAGACAATGGAGTGAGTATGTAGATGTATACTAACATTTATTAACTTGAGTTTTTGGAACAGGCACCAATATGGTACTTAGTTGCCATTATAGACAAATGAGTGAATATGTAGATGTATACTAACGTTTATTAATTTGAGTCTTAAAACAGATATCAATATGGTACTTACTTGCCTTTATAGACAGAGGAGTGAATATGTAGATGTGTAATAACGTTTATTATCTTGAGTCTCTAGAACAGGTACCAATATGGTACTTAGTTGCCTTTATAGACAATGGAGTGAGTATGTAGATGTATACTAACATTTATTAACTTGAGTTTTTGGAACAGGCACCAATATGGTACTTAGTTGCCATTATAGACAAATGAGTGAATATGTAGATGTATACTAACGTTTATTAATTTGGGTCTTAAAACAGATATCAATATGGTACCTACTTGCCTTTATAGACAAATGAGTGAATATGCAGATATATGTTAACATTTATTGACGTGTGGTTTTCAGAACAGTATCAATACAGGTTCTTGCTTTTATAGGCAACTGTATAACTAGTCAGTGTATAAGTAGACTTATATTAGCGTAATGTCCATGGGAGTATACAGAGTTTACTATTCAGTAAAAAAACTGAAGGGAAGGAAAATATTCTGAATACTGAACAAGAAGGATTTAGTATCCTATTTGATTTCATATTAAACATTTCACTGCAATATATTCAATGAAGAGAATCTTTATTTATTTTACTATTATTCTAGAATAACTGACATGAAAAACTGATTTCTAGAATTTTAATATACAAGGATTCAAGTCTCCTGAGTATATTTCTATTTTTTTTTTCAATGACACTGTTATGTGTGTGAGTGATTGGGTATCTAACAATTTGTGAACATTCTTTCACTATATTGATGAATTGATTTTCTATTAAAACAAAAAATACCCCTTATATCATAGATAAATTGTCAAGCTTTAATAAAATTTTAAATAGTGAAAAAAATTCTCGGTTCTGTATTCCAGTGATACCTTCGTTCGTGACCATGATTTTGGTTGACTACCGATTTGGTCTGAAACCAGAAATTATTTTCCCATATGAAACAGATAATGGGAAATGCGGTAAAATCCGTTGGCCCAGATCATATATGGATGTTATTTTTTTTTAAATATTAAAGGTTTCTCTATATGAACTACTGTATATAAACAACTGAAAGTACCTTATTAAATGTAAAGTAACTGAGACGACTGGTGGAGATCGAATTTTTTTTTTTATTTTGTATTTTATTCCAGCATGTTACACTGTGTATTACATGCATTATCGTCAAATTCTACACAATACTTCTTTCATTAACACTACAAAATACTTATTTTAACTTATTTTACATTGATTCATAATTCAACAATATAATATTTTTTTTCTTAAATCTCTATACTGTACAAAAATTTTACAAACTCTTTATAATAACGTTTTTTAATCAATGAGGAAGGCCTAACGGGCCACTCCTCTCCACAAACCAAGACCTTACGTATAAGAGTCAGTCTTTGTGGCCTCAAACAGCACTCATACACCAAGTGTCTAGGAGATTGGGGTGTCTCCGCCCCAATCCGCCTCGTCGTTGGATCGAAAATTATGCTCGAATTCTGGAGGCAAAATTCTCTTGACATCTCTGTTTGAACTCCGATTTGTTTAAGTTCAAAGTTATTTGAACATCTATGTACCACTGTATATGATTCTGAACAAATATATTTTCTCCTAAATTACAAATTGTCGAGAGTTAAGTTCAATTAATGCAATAATTACAGTTATTAATAAAAAAAATGTTTTAACATTTTTCGTTAAAAGAAACGCAGTTATGTAGAGACATTAAATACTAGCAGCTTTATTCCTCAGTTTAACATAAACAAAAAATATAAAAATCCATTATCATTTTTTTCATGAATTTTGAAATAATACTTTAAAGAAACGCAATAAAAGAAAATTCCTTTGCCAGTATTACAATGTTACCTTATATAAAAACGAATAATAAATCATAGTCAATTATTTGTGAAAAACTTTCCGGTAAGTCATGACTAATAACTAAACCGCTTTTATTTAGCCGGAATCAATAAGAAATTGGGATCGATTCTGCTAAACTGACTGCGTGACAAAACATCGAGTTTGAAACATGCAATTAAACTTATTACTGCCAACCTTTCAAACAAAAAAAAAAAACATAAATGGCACCCAAACATCATGTCTACCCAGGTTACAATTCACCTCCTAATACCACCAATTAAACGATTTTTGTACCTAAATGTGTATATTCCAGCTGAACTAGTGGCTTAGCAACTATTTTTGCAGCTCGTGGCGGTCGCAAGGACCCCCCCCCCCCAGTACCCTGACAAAGTCTTCAAAATACTCGTATTAATTTTCATTGAATTAAAGGATCTAATGTTAGGCTGCTGTTGTTATTCCCAGACTTTCATCTGATTACGTATTCCGTCTTATCAATATTATTTGATTAGTCGTCATCAAAGAAAACCAAAGATTTTTCAAAATAAAAACATCTAATTGAAATCATAAAAAAAATGCTATATTAAATTAACTGGCTTACTCAAACGAATATAACAAATTTTCAACCATTTTAAAAAAAAATTTGAAAAAATTAAAATGAATTTATGTTTAATTTGCAGATGTTATAGTTGAAAAGACGTTTAACATAGTACGACACTAAAAAAAAAATAAAAACTATTACGAACTTAAAAACTGATTTGGTATAAAATTTCATAATATTTGTTAGCTTTTTTTATTTTGTTATTTTTTTCTTTTTTTACCCCTTCCAAATGCAATCCCAGTTGTGTCGGGCACCCCCCCCCCCGTGCTAAGCCACTGACTAAATTAACTTTATATGTAAGAGAAGAGTCAAAATAAATACCTAAATCTTTGAGAGTTTCTACTTTTGTTATCCAGCCCTTTATATTATAATTAAACTGGTCTAAAATAATGTATATTATTTTGAAAAGTTATGTATGTGAAGTCATTATACTACTCACACGTAAAGTACGTAAATAAAACATATATGTTAGTAGCCTGGTTTGTGTAGTTTTGTATAATTTATGGTAATGGGAGCTTATCTCTAAAACTTTCGAAGAACTTTCATAGGAAATGACAAACTGACAAACAGACTTTGTAGTTTCATTAGATTAGATAACTGTTACTAATCTTAGTTATTATTTAATGCCTCGTGTTTGTTGTAGGTGAACTAGAAATCAGATTTGTTTGTTTAATTTATTATTTTTGTTTCAATTCTGCTGATGTATATACGAAGGGAAAGGATGATCAGTGTCAATATTATACCTTAAACAAACAATGTGGCTAATAAAACAAAGGAACTCGCTTTATTGATCTTTTCAATGAATGAAGAGCCGGGTGTAAAACCTATTATTGAATCATGTCGTATGAAACAACACGAAATAGTATGAAATACACTTCGAAAAAGGAAAAAAAAACATAATCAATTACCCTTTTTGATATGAGCGACTGTCAGACGAAGTAGAATATTTTTGTTCTCTTTGGCACAGTGTCACACTGACGAATATATCATTCCCCCCTATAGACGAACGTTTGTCCTTCTTGCCACAAATAATACCTTACCCTAAAGGGCCTTCTTAATTGAAAATTGTTTATTTCTATCTTCTATGAGTACAGAGTAAATATCTCTACATTGGAATTCATTTTTATTTTCTCTTTTTACTGCTTCATTCATATTGATAAAGCGTTCAGTCTAATGAACATACTGCATTTTTTCCTGTTCGCACATTGTTTTTTATAGCACATGAATATTACTGATACTCGTAAAACAATGTGGCGAAACTCATCAGCCAGATAGTATTTTCCTTTTAATAATGCATGCACGGTTCAACCAAAAATAAATTAATCAATTTGCCATACCTCTTTTGTTTTTTAAATTACTGGTATACATGTTTAATATTTATGTATTTCTGACTAAATAAATATAATTTATATATATAAATATATCAATAGATTCGTCACTTTAAGAGCTACTGAAGAAGCCCATACATGGTTCCTAGGAGCTCCTTCACATTCAGGCATCCGATGAGTAGTGTTCAGATATTTTTGTTTTTTTTTTATCTCATATTTAATTTTGTAATTAGGTTAATTATTTTTTATTTTATTAACTATCAATAATTTGTTCATCTAAATCTAATATGTATAAAGATTTCATTTTATTATTATTTTTCCCTATTGTTATTTCTATAGCTATTTTCTATATGGCCAACAAATTCTGTGAAAGCCAATTCCAGTTGGTTTCGTCTTCTCACCACTCAACAGACTTTCCTGAAGTTGTCTCTTAAGTTTCTCGAGCCCCGAAAATATTTCTAGAGTTCAGGATTCTTCAATTCATAAAGTAGTTCACCATAGTTCTTTTCAATAGGTTTATTAGTAATTATCAACATGTTTCGGTGATCGATCACCATCTTCAGGATATAAAACCAAGACATATAAAACTATGCTAAACTAAAATTTTTGATATAAGCATTAAATTTGCAGGTTACTCCTCATAAGAATGCAAGTTTTACAGGCTGTTGGTTGCAGCTTGTGTGGATTCCTCTTTTCACTAAAAAAGGGTTTAACTTCACTGGTTGCTGGTAGTTCGTTTGTTACTGTCTGGATTCGTTCATATCTAATCTTCTCTTGGGTTCCATGAAGTTCCCAAAAAGTCGTAAATGATTATAAAAATAATATTTCTGTTAATTAATTATAGAGATTTTTTCTAAGAATTGAAGTGCTTCAAGTATTCTAAACCGTTTTATGTCACTTGCACGGCCAATTATCTTTGTATTGATGACTAGAGTTTCTCTGTTTATTTTAGTGTTGTGTCTTTTATGTAAGTGTTCTTTGGGAGTTCCTGAGTTGAGATGCAAGGTCTGGATAATGTGGTGACAGTTGAACCTATATACCAGGGATTTTGGAACTCGCAGTTTCCTAATTAAGCCTTTGACTACGGAGCTTGTACGATGTCAGGTTCTCTTTAAATATCCCTACTCTAAAAACACTTGGCTTGGACAAAATTTAGGACTCCCAATATAAAATTATTAGAAAAACACAATAATCCCTTGATAAATCAGCGTTAGAGGTGTAACTTTCTAACAGATGTTTAATTCCACGCAAAAAAACAACTATTGCTACCCGTTTCATTTCATGGCTGCATCATGGTCAGTCAATAAAAGCAGTCTGCCGAGCATACTCGAATTACTCTAAGCAAACATGCTTATTAGATTTTCATTATAATTAGTAAAATATACTATCAACATTCGAATGAATCAATTAACTAGATGTATTGTTTATTGTTTCTCATAATGAGAGTACTTACATTATGTTGAGTGTGGCTGCACCGGATTTCTTTTGTTTTATATGTAGCATAGTTTACTATTTACAAATTACTGTTCAAATAGCAAACACAGGTTGTGAAATTTTGTTTTAGAATTAAAGCAGATATGATAAGAACAATGATGTATATTCCTTTTTAGAAGAGATTCGAAAACATTTAGTTTGTTTAGTTGATGATGAATGTATCAAGTGATGATGAATGCCTACGGTCTCTACCCACGAAAGGTTAATATTGAGGGATGCGTTTCATTATCTGACTTAATAGCTTTTAGCGACAAAACAAACCGGTCTGCGAAAGATAAATCAATGCTGTCAATAGAGGCTTCAATGACCCCCAAAGAACGTCATCTCTCATTTCTGACATATTGAAACAACAATGCTTGCTTTCCAGTATAAAAGGCTTATATTTGTACTAATTCTAACCAAAACTGTACTTTGAAATAGTGCATATGGGACTTTTGGAGGAGACTTTCTAAAGCCATAGAATTCAATTAATTGTGGGACTTTTCAACAAAATTATATTCAACGAAAAAAGCTTCTTCAATACGGTAGTTTTATTTTCAAGTGATGTTAGACACCAGCTTATAAGCTGAAAATAGGAAATATTTGGGAATCGTTCCTGTCTTTGCTTTCTTACTGCATACAGAAGAGCACAACATGTTCCGAAGGAGAATTTTCGTAAATGAATCTTTATTTATGAGTCTACATTTTCTATAACTTTCATGTATGATAAAATGAAATTTAAAAATGTTTTATAATAAAATCATTTTGGTAATAAATTATTATAATCACAAAAAATATTAAACAAAGTAATATTGAAATGAAAATATAAAAACCTTTAGCAGATTGTAACAATAATTATCACCACGAATATATTAGAGGATATAAATTTGGCTTCAACAATACCGAAATATTAATTAAAAAAAAGAAATATAAGTCCATAGAAATTAATCTCGTAGAAAACAAAAGAATAATATTTATTCAAGCATCTTGTTAATATCACTGAGGTTAGTATGGTTATATTAGTTGTAGAATAAACTCTTACCTCCTATACCGGTTTTGGACTTCACTATCTTTAAAAGGAACTGATCCAAGGAGTCGTTATCAGTGTTATATAACCTACCTATTTCCCACTGCCGTCTAGATTTTCCTATTATTTAAATAATACTAACCGGTATAGTTTGTAACCTCCCATTACTATTAAATAAATGAGTCTGTGGTTTAAGTTAGGTTATCTTTTAATTTCACTCTAGTCTTCTACCAGTAGCATAGATCAGGTTAGGTTGCAGTGGTAGTATCACAAAGGAACACGCGCTGACCCCTTGTGAAATCGCACAATTGAAATTGATTCTACATTGGGAGTCCTAAATTTTGCCTAACTCAAGCGTATTTAGAGTAGGGAAATTCACGCGAACCTGACGTCGTACATGATCGGGACCGGTTGCTTAACGTCCTTTACGAGGTATGACGTGCTCGGATTTATTCACCTCCCGTGTGAATAAATCGAGAGTCAGAGTGGGTGTTGAACCCCGGATCTATCAGTCCAGTGACGAGTACGTTGCCACTGACTAACCTGGCCTCCTGATAGTAACATATTCAGTAGGACATTGGTACGGAGTACCAGTACAGTGATTTTAGAGTACTATCAGTACCAAGAGGATAGGGCTGCAGCCCGTCAATGCCTTTTCTTTTTAGTGTCTCCTCGCACGTTATTTGTTCTTTCTCTTCTTTGCAGGATCACTCTCTATGCTTATGATGCGAATGGACGCGTTTTGGCTGTAGTGCCGTACTCAGGATGAGTAGACGCCCTGGACACTGCTTGATGTATAGCTGTTTGGAAACTAACTTAGTTATTCTTTTCGGGTTGCCTGTGTAACGACAAAGGGAATCTTGACCCCCGACCTCCTGACCAGTGGGTAAGGAACACAAGTTGTTAGGTGTTCTTAACAACTATATTAGTGGAGTCTAGCCCGGGTAATAAGCCACTTTTCCTTTTGTCTCATTGTCAGTAAACTATCATAAAACTGAAAACATATTAGGCGGCTGTCATCTGCCTTCAACGTGGCTATGGCGAAGCTACTCTTCTGCACTTTATACTGTATGATTGTTTTTTAAAGTTAACACTCATGGGCTTTGTACTTTTGTGTTGTTTCAAAAAAAACTTGTTGCATATGTGTTACTTAGCAACTAATTTATTTATTAGAGAGCCAAATTACCAATTTAATTCAATATCGGGAGACCTCAATTATTCCTTGCTCAAAAGTTTATTAGAGCAGAGGACATTAAAGAGTAGTTAACATCGTTTAACATTGTCTATTTTTCACATGTAAAATCTAGAATCGTAAGGAAAACTTGAATTCTAGACTTCAGTATCGGCTCTAAGCACTCCATCATAACAAAACATGACTCGCTTTTCAATAATACCAACTTTTATGCTTATTAAACCCTATAATGTGGCAATTACAGGTAATGTAAAGAGTCAATTAGAAATAATGGGAGAAATATGTTTCTTGGTGACAAACGATGAAACATCGCCCCAAATCCTAGATCGATTCAATAAAGGATCAATCTTCATTAACCTTTGCACACCGCATGTGTTACTAATCGATTACTTATCAATTAGTTTCACTCAAACTCAGCCTCTGTAAGTTTTTTCTTTCAATAGTATTTGGAATTGATTAAAAACTTTGAAAAAAATATTCTCTCTTAAGCTTTCAAAGGTTTAACAGAGAAATGTTTATGCACATAATTTTTTTATTACACTCAACTAAATTGTAATGAACTTTAATAACAAAAATTAAATCATTTTGTACCTTAAAGTTCTTTTAATTACGTCTAATTCTCATTAATAAAGTACCTCTTAAGTTCTATCAGCCTAATACACCTAAATACAATGAAAGTAATGTACATGTTATATAACAGACACATTTGATAGTCATATAGTTTGATTAATATTTTAATACTTTTATAAAAATTAATTCCAAGTTGTTTTAATTACATTCAGAGTTTTTTTTAAAAAGTATGGTCACTTGTATCTCTAAGTCCTAAACACATAACCTCTTGCTTGTTTATTTGCTTTTGTCAAAAGTTCTATATTACGTACAACAGTAGTTCTAGATAAATCTATTCAAAAACAAAAAAAAGACTGTATTTTTGTCTAAAATACTATCGAAAACCGATAGATCTTAACAGGTTAAAGGAAACAACTTTGATCCAAGTCAAAAATACATAATTAAAACAGTCAAATCACAAAAGCCATTCAAGAACACTACACAATTATTATAGAATCACTTTGAATAGGCATAAGTTTGACTAATTTGTATAGTGGCTTGTTTAAATTAAACGACCATTTGTCCTAAGAGTTGTGTAAAAGATAGGTTTTTCAAAGGTTTACTGTCCCTATGATTCGGCAATTTATTAAACTTTTATATAGTCAAATAAACTACTCACACTTTTCTCTCTACTGCGAGTTTCCTTCTTCTATCGTAGTATAATTACTTCATATATTTAAGATTTCACATAAACATGTGAAATAACAATCAAACCAGTATATGAAATGGAATCCTATTTCATATTGTGCTTTGATTATATATATATATATATATACACTTTTTTTCGTTGGAAATACGATCCAAAACGGACAAATATAGTTCAATATAAACAAAGAAACATAGAGAAATCAGAAGAACACACTTACAGTCTCTAATTTTCGGTTTGAACCGTCTTCAGGAGAGATAAGAGAGGGAAACCAAGCGCACTGGATCAGAGACAGTTGGAGACAACAGTCTTTATAATTAATTATAAATTGATTCCTGTCTACCTTATTTTCTGTGAACGGGCGCGCATGCGGCAACACTGTTGGTCTCCAACCGTCTCTGATCCAGTGCGCTTGGTTTCCCTCTCTTATCTCTCCTGAAGACGGTTCAAACCGAAAATTAGAGACTTAAGTGTGTTCTTCTGATTTCTCTTTTTTTTCTTCTGTTTCTTTGTTTATATTGAACTATATATATATATATATATATATATATATATATATAAATGATCAAACCACAATAAGAAATGGGAAAACAAGACCAAGACCTTCCAACCGCAACAAGCCGTCTTCGTCAGAGTCAAAAACCCAAAACGACTGCCTTATCAGTCTATTATATATATATATATATGTTGGTTCAATGACTCATTATATTGTAGAACTATGACTGTGGCACTAGGAAATTTTTTGTCGATATATCAGAGGGTGTTTTTTTAGTACCTTTTAAAGTATTTTTAAAAATTTACACTAAGAAATGCCTATTCAAAATACCTAGTCTTCTTTAGGACTGAGTGTTGTAACTGAACGTTTTAACAGAAGTGTTTATTATTAGTAAGGGTAAGTTTTCAGTTGTTATTCTCCACTATTGTATTTCCTAAAAGAAGGAGACCCTGTTATTTGGTCACCAATGGACTGTCCTTCCAGATATCCTTTCCCTGTTTGCATTAAAATGATAATAAGATTCATTTTATAAAGTGATGATTATAAAGGCTTGGTTATAATTCCTGTTTACTGTTTAAGGTTGACTGTTAACAACGGCACTAAACAGGATGAATATCTGTCAAGCAGCAGGCTTACCAATAGACTGGTTCTGTAAATTGTTGAGCTTGTTTATCTAGATACAGACCTGCAATGTTTCTCTTTAGCAGACTTTAATCAGCTGGCCTTCCTATGGAACACAAAACACTGTCAAATTACCATATAGATTAGCTTCATTTAAGCAATTTATACGCTTCATTCCAAAAACATGACTATCGTTTTCATAAAAGAAAATTCTGAAATCCTTTGATTTACACCACAGGGAATTCCATGTCTTTGTCATTGAAAATAAATCATTAACATAATTAACAAGAAAATGACTCTGTAAAAGAAACATAGTAGACTATCCTTATCATTAATGATTTTCATGATCAATAGATATAATAATTATTACTATTTAAATTAATATAAATTATTGTAGTGTTTAATTTTGGTTAAAGTAATAGTTTAAATATAGAAATGTGTTTGCCGGTTGTTGTTTGTAATGCAATAAAGATTAGGGTTCATTTCTCTGTAGATACAAACAGGGGTTTTCAAGCATTACAACAGTCTCTGAGTTCAAGTCTTCTACAGCTTGAGCCGTTCAAACATTGGCTTTATTACATACATTACACTGACGATTTAGGTCGAGTGACTTTGCTAACTCCTTCGTTGATTGTTTGACATCACTTCATTATCAAGCCCTCTTATTAAATTAAGTTTCACACGACAGTAACATCTATTTGTCACACTTCCTTTCTTAGAAATTGCCCGCTTCACAAAATCGAAAATAGTTATTTGTTTGATATATATATATATATATATATATATATATATATATATATGTGAAATAATCAATGATCTAACCACAATAAGAAAATGGGAAAAAATACTAAGAGCTTTCAACCGTAACAAGCAGTCTTCTTCAGTTGAGTTTTTCACTCTGACGAAGACCGCTTGTTACGGTTGAAAGATCTTAGTCTTGTTTTCCTATTTTTTTATTGTGGTTTGATCATTGATTGTTTATACATCTATATCTATATAGTATTTTTTTATTCCCCGAGGAACTGAGAAGAGCCTGTAGGACATTAGAGAAACTTTCAAAAAAGGTAATCAGGCATGAAATTGGCATACAATTTTTAGAAACTTGTTTGCAAGAAGGATTGCTACCAACCTTCACTAATATATATTTATATATATTATACCCCGTCAGTTGGGTTTTAAACTCTGACGAAGACCGCTTGTTACGGTTGAAAGATCTTAGTCTTGTTTTCCAATTTCTTATTGTGGTTTGATCATTGATTGTTATTTCACGTGTTTATGTGAAACCTTTATATATATATATATATATATATATAGTTATATATTGTATTCCAGTTGGGTTTTTGACTCTGACGAAGACCGCTTGTTACGGTTGAAACATTTTAGTCTTGTTTTCCCATTTCTTATTGTGGTTTGATTATATATATATATATATATATATATATATATAAACTACTTTGACATAAAAAACATACAGAAATGAAACAGAAGCTCCCTACTATATTTCGTTCGCCCCGTCGTCAGGAGGATAGAAGCAAGTAGCTCCCCAGGGTATTTATATAACTTACCATTTGTGATTTTCTTTTTACATCTGCTCATGCCAAAGTAAGATGTCTCTGGGACAATTGATATGGATTTTAACACCAGCCCACCTAAAGGTTGTTCGTAAATTGGAGCAGACCAGCTTTAAAGTCGTTAACGCAGAGGCTGCTGTGTATTTTAATGAAACATGTTTACGTGAAGATTTGCTGCTGCTCCAATAAATATATATATATATATTAATATATATATATATATATATATAATATATATGAGAATTATATATATATATATAATAGAACAAAAGCTGATGACGACTTTTTTATTTATATATATATATATATATATATAATATATGAGAATACGTTGGCAGCAGGTCTTCTCTTAAAAATATGTGGTTAAAATTTGCAGCAGCTTCTGCACTCACTAGCTTTGCGCTGGTGGCCTCGATCCTTCGGGCGATTTCTCTTTCTTCTGGCTGCAGTTGCCATAACATCTGTCCTAGAGACATCGTTAATATTTTTCGAGCTTTCGACCATATAAACGTTGGTCATCATCAGGTAGAGCATACCTTGTAGTTAAGAGCTTAAATAGCTATCTGAGCGGATCTTGTTCCTGGTTGGTCTAAAGTTCTGACTAATTTGAACCAATCAGAGCACATCCTTAACCTGGAGGGGGGTTCCTTTCCTTTATGTACAGGGCTTCCAATATTTGTAGTTTCTCCGCATATATATATATATATAAAGATTTCACATAAACACGTGGAACAGCAATCAATGATCCAACCACAATAAGAAATTATTCAGTTTTTGAAGAAATCAGTTGGGTTTTTGACTCTGACGAAGACCGCTTGTTACGGTTGAAAGATCTTAGTCTTGTTTTCCCATTTCTTATTGTGGTTTGATCGTATATATATATATATATATACACATAATCACAATTAATGAAACGGTCCAGCGGACTTTTTTAAATAAAATAAATTTAAAACGAAGGAAACACATAGAAAGACACAGACATAACTCACATCGATATTTCGACCATCGTCGTCGACCATCTTCTCCTGAAGATGACGTTGGTCGAAATATCGATGTGAGTTATGTCTGTGTCTCTCTGTGTGTTTCCTTCGTTTTGAATTTATTTTATATATATATATATATATATATATATATATATAATTATTTATTGTAAATGTTTAATTGTGATGGAAATGGATCCTGGAGCTATTTATACATCTTTAATGAAAAAATTCCCTCAATTACTGTACAAGTTTTATGTCATTTATTTTTTTTCTCGAGTGACACAAAGAGACTTCATTTAAACGAAAAAAAATTAATTAAGTAAAATGAGATAGGAGTTTGTAGATGAGAGAGAGTGAGTGTGCGATCATTATAATGATGTCCATGTCACTTGAAGCTAAAAAGAAAAAGAAAAAAAGTTTTTTCACCTCTACGGGTTGGTTTTATCTGAAATTAAATCAGTTAACCAACGCTGTTGTCGAGGTCGCAAAACTTAGCCTCTATTGTACAACTTCTTTATTATGCCCTCGAAATATAATTAATTTTTTTTTTGTCCTTCCCAGGGATTCATCATGTGGTTGGGTTGGGGAGCCGAATAGTTGCTTGTTGAGGCAAACCCTAGTTCCAAATGAAAACCCAGCACTCAATTAAAACCCTAGAAACAATGCTCCTTATTACTTTTCGTTTATGCAGAATTTTTTTTTAAATTTCATCCTTTTTTTTCCTTGTTTTAAGGTTAACAGTTTAACTTAAACAGCAACCAATAACATTTAAGTAATAAACTTAATTATGCTAAAGTTTTAAGGTAAAACTTTCACAAATTTACAGGGTTATAAATATATATATATAAATTCAACCATATTGTATCAACCATTTGATGGAATACTGTCTAACTTATTCTTTGTGACCTGGCGCGTATGCCGCAACATTATTAGTCTCCAACCGTCTCTGTACCAGTGCGCTTGATTTCCCTCTCTTATCTCTCCTGAAGACGGTTCAAACTGAAAATTGGAGACTGAATGTGTGTTTTTTTAATTTCTCTATGGTTCTTTGTTTACATTGAAATATAGATATATAGACTATCAATATTTTGAAAACTATACTAAATAAGCACTTAAATAGATTGACTCGAGTATAGTAATAAATTTCTGGTTTCACCATCATCAAGAGGAAAAGAAAAGAAAGGCAACGTTTTGTGATGATGATAATGACAGACAACAGAATGAAAATCAAAATTTTAGCCATACACACTTCTGATTAGAAAAAATATATATTTAGAAGATAAAATTACGAATAGATGTAAGAATAGAAAAGATCGTAAATAAACATACGAGAGAATTAATTCTAGAAAATTAAAATAAAAAAGTTTATGTATGTATAAAACATCACTGAATCTGAAAAATAAAAAAGAGCATAAAAATAAAATAATTAGTATAATATATAGAATACCAATTTTACTCATTATTATTTTTTTTTAGGTTTTGGTTTTATTTTTATTTTATTTTTTAGTTATGTTCTATGTTCTACAATTTGTTTACTTATTCATTTTATTACTGCTATTCTTAATTATGCCTTTTATATCTATATTTTTACTGATTGACCTGTTAGTAGCTGCACTGTCAGTTATGATGTAAATTAGATAATAATATTGAAATACTTTGCAAAAAAAATAACTATAATTTTTGGAATTGCTATGCGTAAGAGAGAAAAAATTGATCTTGAACAATCAGACCACGAGGTTCTTAAGAATTTTAAAACTCTGATCAAGTCTGAAACTGAAATTTATTATAACCCAGAGAACAACACATCACAAATTCACTTCAATATTTCGATCTCATCGTCATCAGGAGAAGGAGAGGTCTGCTCATCTCCTGGCAGAGATTATGTTTTTTTTTTTTTTTTTTTTTTTTTGTTCTCAGTAACTGACAAAGTCAGCCCTCTGATTCTGAGTCCTCGAGGGCTAGGTTGAATATTGAACCGGGACCTACAAACTCAGAGGTGTGCCTGGCCTTATCTGCCGTAGTACCGTTGTTTTCCGAAAATAAGACACTGTCTTAATTTCATTTTAGGTAAAAAAATACGTGTAGGGTTTATTGTCGGGGGAGGACTTCAAATGCAATAAGTAGATTTATTATTTTTGTTTAATACTTATTTATATATAGAAATTTAAATTTACTCAATTGCAGTCATGTCATCTTTTAAAATATCGTAATAAATTACCAAATTTTGAATTCCGTTCTGATTTTCCTCCAAATCCATTTCCTATAGAATCCAATTCCGAAATATTAGGGCATCTAGATATACCACATAAATTCAACAATATTTATTAAAAAATTGAATTTTTTACATTATTTTAACCAGGGCATATTTTCAGAGGATGTATATAGTCCAAAAAGTCCCGAAAATCACGCGAGGGCTTATTTCAGAGGATGTCTTATTTTTGGAAAAGAAACAGCGAACTATATTGCTGTTTCTCCTGATGATGACACGACCAAAATATTGATGTGAGTTTTGTTGTTTGTCCACGTTCTTCTCTCTTAATCGAATGGTGATATATCTATATTACAAGACCTTTCAGGTAAAAAATGACCTCCAAAGCTACTACAGCTTACATAGATTCCTTTGAATCAGTTTATCATCTGAATTGACATAAATGTGGCCTAGTACAACTGTAAATAATATGTTTCTACGTAGTCCAACGTTAGTCTCATTGTGCATGTTATTAACAAAATTAATTTATTGTTTCTTTTATCAGTAGTTAGGGATTTTTGTTAACTTTTCTAGATAATACACCTTTGTTGCTAGTTGTCCTCTTCTTTGAATTGACGGATAATGTTTGGAAGAAAGGTCAAAACTAGAATCCCAAAGGAGAATGAGAAGATGACTGATGAGAAGTATTATTCCCTTCTAGACAAACTTTAAAACAACCTAACGAATAGGTATCCAAGTTTCAAAGAATTCCAAGATATGTTGATTTGCTATCTTAATACAACCTGTTTAAAGGAAGTATTAATCTTTAATATTGTGTAATCATTAAATTTATAGAAAAAATTTCACATTTTCTGGAACAATATTAAAATGAGAGAGTTGTTTTCTTAGTTAAAACCTATTTAATTATAAATGAATAAAAAGAGCGAAGGATAAGTTATTGATCGTTTAAATTTTTAATATCATTTTACGATGGGATTATGTAAAAACCTTTGAATTCGTAATGAATTAAGTTTGAAGTAAAAATGTATTTTTGCGAAAAAAATTTTATGCTTTTTTAATCATTGATTTATTGAAGTTAAAAAAAGAGTTTTTATACTTCAGCTTGACTAATTTTAAATATATATAACATGATTTAACGGTAATCATTAATGCAAGTTTGTTTCACTTGTTTCAATTCGAGTGTGACTCTGACAAAAACTAGGTGTTTTAAACGAAAATGTTACATTTCTTAATTTCGTTTAGACTTTAATATATATTACTGAAAAATATATGGAACAAACAGATAAGTTAGTTAATATTAAAAAAACATGCAAATGAAAAGTATGCTATACTATGGAGAAAGTACTTCTCCAGAACGTTAGAAATAATTATTATAAACAACGTAATAGCAACAACAACGATAAGGCTTGAACTTGTTACTAATTATTATTGTATGCATATTTTTATATATTGACCGTATGTATATAAATATACATAATATACATATATTGTCCCTCCGCCAATTCACTTCTTCTCCTGAGGACGACCGCCATTACGGTCGAAATATTGAAAAGTGAGTCTTTGTTGTGTTTCAGTTTATGTGTAACTGCTTATTTTAATTGTAAATATACATAAATACATATAAATTTATGTAATATATAAATAAATATGTATGTATTATATGTATATATATGTATACATGTATTTATATATATATATATATATATATTATGTAATATATACATATATAATATATATATAAATATATATATATATAACTTCGAATAAAATGAAAGATCCGTGTGGACAATAAACACTTTAACACAGAGAAAAGAACACAGAAAGACACTACAGAACTCACTTCGATATTTCGACATCCGTCGTCACCGGGAAGAAGTGCGAAGTACTCGAGTTGAGAAGCAAACTGCTACTGGCCTCCAGCGTGTTCTGGTCTCCTGACCTCCTGGTCTTTCTGTGTTCTTTTCTCTGTGATAAAGTGTATATATATCATTAGTTGTGCAATCCGTAATTGTGTGGTATTTACTCATTCTGAAGTAAAATGGATAAACCAACAAAAGTCTCCACACAAATGAAGTTTTATTCAACGCGTTTCGAACGCTTTGTGTTCATCATCAGGAAGACACTATAATACAAATTATATCTAATTAGTTACAAAAATTAGAGTGAAATAATAATATTCAATTAAGAGAATTCAAGACATACCCAAGGATGTAACTAATTAGATATAATTTGTATTATAGTGTCTTCCTGATGATGAACACAAAGTGTTCGAAACGCGTTGAATAAAACTTCATTTGTGTGGAGACTTTTGTTGGTTTATCCATTTTACCTCAGAATGTATATATATATATATATATATATATAATTATTTATATATATATTATATATTGAATTAAGTATGCAGCAGCTTCTGCATTAACGACCTTTTTGCTGATGGCCTCGATTTTTCTAACTATCTTCGGTGATGCTGAGGCAATTCCATATATGCTGAGCCAGAGGACATGAGAAAACCAATATCAAACAACTTTAATGGATCACAAAAACACTGGGTTCAAACAAGCTTTCGACCACACATTGGTCATCTTGGGTTAACAATTTAATTTAATTTCACTACTATTTAATTAATGAATGAATTTATAATTAACTGAAAAGTAATTTTTAAAATTAAAACATAACAATTTTAACAAATAAAACAAATGATACAGTGGGTGAGATGAAAACAAAAAGAGCAGGTTCCAGCAAGGTTGCAACAACATACAGCTTTGCCCCTCAATTGCTATCAACCCTACTGGGCTCTAACTCTCTAACAAATTTAAAACTATTATCGAAAGTAGTACTACTTGGGATCACATTGAGGTCATAATTTTGAATGTTGGGTTGGGGTTGACATCTTTGATATAAAGGGCTTCAAGGATAGTTAAATCTATCTTTGTCGTTATTATAATGAAGTACCGAAGTTCCATCCACTAAACATACCCCTGGTGAGTTTAAATCCCTGGGCATCCTCTGTATGTTTTTTGGGGGGCTCCTGTTGAGAGATGCATGGTCAGACGCCTTCAGGCTAAGTAGCCGCATCCCAAATAACCTCGAATTCCAGGGTTGCCACTCCCCTGTTGAACAAGTGTACTGGTATACAAGGTGACTGCGTTGATGCTCCGGGGTGTCGACTTTTCGGTTTATTTGAAAGCACAAGGTCACTGGTCTTCTTATTCTTATAATATATTCTTAACTGTAATCTGTCTATTTCATTGGTTGGCTTTACGTTATCCTTTATTAACTTGTGGAGGGCTCTTTCATCTTGTTTGTATTCATGTGCATATATGCACGGTTGTAGAGGGTAAGTGACTCACCAGGGGCTGGAGGCTTACATTACTGGTATACCATTTATCCAGGAACGACTTTATTGCCTTCATTACTTCAGCGTTAGAGTATCCATTGTTAATTAATACCTGCGTTGAATTTTCGATCTCTTGGGTACTAGGGTCCAATCACTGCAGTGGGTGAATGCCCTTTTTATATAAGCATTGATAGTAGACTTCCTATATTTTTCCGGGCATTCACTTTTCCGTTGAGGCAAAAGTCCAGGGTTTTCGACGGCTTTCTAAAGACTTTTGTGTTGAAATGCTTAGGGTTTTGTTGGATGAGGACATCTAAAAACGGCATCTGTCTCCTACATACTTTCCATTGTTAACTTGAGCCCTGAGACCTTTTTATTTGAGAGTGTAGCTGTACAATCTCCTCGTCACTATTGGCCAAAATAAAGATGTCGTCGATATATCCGCGTAGATGGTAGGCTTTTTTACCTTCATGAATACTTCTTTCTCTTCAATCCATGTAGAAGTTAGCGAACAAGACCCTAGTGGGGACCCCATTGCAACTCCATCAATCTGTTTGTACATGTTACCTTGAGGTGATATGAAGGGGGCTTCTTTGGTACACAGTTCAAGGAGAGACTTAAGGGAGTTTCTCGGCATACTTATTTTCGGCTGGCTGTCCTGAGGATAAACTTCTTCTAATATATATGTAGGTTCTGTCCACTGGTACACTCTCAAATAGAAAAAGGTCTCAGGGCAAGTTAAAATGGAAAGTAGTGTAGGAGGACAGATGCCGTTTTTAGATGTCCTCATCCAACAAAAACCCTAAGTTTTCAACACTAAAGTCTTTAGAAAGCCGTCGAACCCTGGACTTTGCTCAACGGAAGAAGTGAATGCCCGGAAAAATATAGGAAGTCTACTTATCAATGCTTATATAAAAGGGCATTCACCCACTGCAGTGATTGGACCCTAGTACACCAAGGAGATCGAAAATTTCAACGCAGGTATTAATTAACAATGGATACTCTAACGCTGAAGTAATGAAGGCAATAAAGTCGTTCCTGGATAAATGGTATCCAGTAATGTAGAGCCCAGCCCTGGTGAGTCACTTACCCTTACTACCGTGATATATGCACAATGAATAAAACAAGATGAAAGAGCCCTCCACAAGTTAATAAAGGATAACGTAAAGCCAACCAATGAAATAGACAGATTACAGTTAAAGAATATATTATAAGAATAAGAAGACCAGTGACCCTTGTGCTTTCAAATAAACCGAAAGTCGACACCCCGGAGATCAACGCAGTCACCTTGTATACCAGTACACTTGTTCAACAGGGGAGTGTGCAACCCTGAATTCGAGGTATATTGGGGATGACGGCTAGTAGCTTGTAGGCGTCTGACATGCATCTCTCAACAGGAGCCCCCAAAAACATACAGAGGGATGCCCATGGGATTAAACTCACCAGGGGTATGTTAGTGGATGGAAACTTCGGTACTTCATTATAATAACGACAAAGATAGATTAACTATCCTTGAAGCCCTTTATATCAAAGATGTCAACCCCAACCTCAACATTCAAAATTATGACCTCAATGTGATCCAAGTAGTACTACTTTCGATAATAGTTTTAAATTTGTTAGAGAGTTAGAGCCCAGTAGGGTTGATAGCAATTGAGGGGCAAAGCCGGTATGTTGTTGCAACCTTGCTGGAACCTGCTCTTTGTTTTCATCTCACCCACTGTATCATTTGTTTTATTTGTTAAAATTGTTATGTTTAATTTTAAAAATTACTTTTCAGTTAATTATATTAACATTCATTAATTAAATAGTAGTGAAATTAAATTAAATTGTTAACCCGAAGATGAACCAATGTGTGGTCGAAAGCTTGTTTGAAACCCAGTGTTTTTGTGATCCATTAAAAGTTGTTTGATATTGGTTTTCTCAATGTCTCTGGCCCAGCATATATGGAAGTTGCCTCAGCATCACCGGAAGATAGTTAGAAAAATCGAGGCCATCAGCAAAAAGGTCGTTAATGCAGAAGCTGCTGCATACTTTAAATTCAATTTGTCTTCAAGAAGATTTGCTGCCCATTTATATAATATATATATAAGTTAACACATGAAAGAGAAAAAACAAATAAAGACCACACAAAAGACTCACAACGATATTTCGCAGTCGTCGTCCGGGTAGAAGTAGTCCTTGAGTAGCTGAAGCTAACTGAGTGGTAGGCCGAATGCAAAGAACACGCACGCACTCTGCCGGCTGCCCTAGGTAAGCTACTAACTACAGAGAGAAAAATAACTAAAAAGGACAAATAAAAGCAAATAAAAATAACAGAAGGAGAAGAATAGTAAATGAAGCAAAAACAAATTAAAAAAATAATAAAAATAAAAAAAAAAAAAAAATTAAATTAACGGTACAAGTTGAGGCCAGGAGGAGAGCGAGCTATATATTTATATATTTTATTATATATATATATAAATATTCATCAACTTTTATCATGGCAATTATATTATAGTATTTGTAGATTAAATTAGAATTATTGAAGATTCTAAGATTCTAGTAAACATCGGGTATATATTGTAAGCAATTTAAAACTCCATTACAATGACAAACATTCGTGATTCTGAATTATTCGGGCGCAGTCCATTAGCAAAATTAAAAAGGTACTCAAGGCTGGTAAAATAATCAGTGATTCTTCCAATAATTTTAACGATTTTTTTTAACAACAGATTTTAAGTCAGAAAACTGTCTTATAAATAATGTATTAAAATAAAGTAAAACGGTAAACCATGCTTGAGCCCTTATTTTTTCTTTAAACTGCTTAAGAAACAATGAAATGGGAGGTTTTTAAAATGAAATTTATAATTAATCTATTGTTAATAAATAAATATAAATTTGATATTAATAATCTGATTAATACGAATTGAAATTATATTTCCGACAATGTGTGGTTGGTTAGAGAAGTGAAGAAATAATGAAGGTGTTCATTCGTTTGTAAGATAATAAAAGAATTCTAATTGATAAGGGAGGCAGTAGGGCGGAATTAGGGCTAATCAATACCTCAGGCAGCTCTACACACCTTCAGCCAAACGTGCCCCAATATCCCTTTTGTGACGAAAAACAAACAACTCCGCCGAAATATTTATCTTATACTTGGTCTTAATTAGTCTTCCTTTAAACCATTAGCTTTTATATCCCTTTTAAAATCAAGACAACCAGTATTATCACTACTTAAGGTGCAAATATGCTGTTACCTTGAACAAAGCGTAGATCCAAGCATAGTTCAATGGAGATTAAAGACTTCTTGGCAATTTGTTATTATGTTCGGAAAATTATGTCTATTTATAATTAAAACCCAAGGTACCTCATATTTCTTATTATATAATCATTATACTTTATCTTAATCATATTTCTCTCACTCTTTCTCTCTCAATCACTTCTTTTGATCATTTTCTTAATAAATCACTGCATTCTCTTCCCTCCTTCTTCCACTTCTAAATCCTTTGATTCTCTTAATCTTATAATCAGTTCTCTTGTTCACATACCCTTAATTAATCACTACTTCTTCTCATTCGTTTTGCCATGATATTTCTCTCACTCTTATTCTATCATTATTTCTGTATGAATCCCTGCAGTCGATTACTCTCTCACTACTTACTGCTCACTTCCACGTCTCCGCCCCTTTCTTCCTTTTCCTACTTTTCCTGAGGAAGGCGTGATAGCCGAAATGATCGATAATAGTAAGTGTTAATCTCTTTTTTGTTTTCTTATGATACCTTTAATTATATATATAAATCATATAATATATATATATATATATATATAAACTTTAACAAAGAAGAAAGAACACAGAAAGTCACTACAGTACTCACTTCGATATATCGACATCCGTCGTCATCAGGAAGAAGTGCGAAGTACTCGCGTTGAGAAGCAAACCGCTACTGATATATATATATAATATATATATATATATATGAATTCAACACCACAATAAACAAATATAAATTAATTACAATGCTCTAAGGCCTTTCGTTACAACATCATCAGAGAGCTAAATGAACCAAACAAAAAATATAATAACAAGTTAACCTAGCTGATCGAAGTCTTCAGGATTGCTGGCATCCCTGTCTGAATTTAATGTTCCCAAAATTGAAGGAGTATTGATCTGCTTACTTATTTCTTTTATTAATAGTCCATCTAGTTTGTAAAGTCCCGGACTATTGTTTATTAAATTTTCATAGAAGTTCTTTATGAGTGCACTTTCAATAATATTTCTCCTTCTGAAGGAATTAATTTTTGTGCCTTCAGAAAGGATGAGAAATATTATTGAAAGTGCACTCATAAAGAACTTCTATGGAAATTTAATAAACAATGGTCCGGGACATTACAAACTAGATGGACTATTAATAAAAGAAATAAGTAAGCAGATCAATACTCCTTCAATTTTGGGAACATTAAATTCAGGCAGGGATGCCAGCAATCCTGAAGACTTCAATCAGCTAGGTTAACTTGTTATTATATTTTTTGTTTGGTTCATTTAGCTCTCTGATGATGTTGTAACGAAAGGCCTTAGAGCATTGTAATTAATTTATATTTGTTTATTGTGGTGTTTGATTCATATATTATATCAAGAGTTATTCTTGATTATTAATTTTAAATATATATATATATATATGAATATAGTCCTTACAATCACCCTCTCCGAGAATCACTTTCCTCTTCTTCTATCATTATATATTTTTCAAATATCACTCATTCTGTTAGCACTTAGTATTTCATTCTCTCCCATTGATTTTCTCTCAGTTTTCCTTTCAAGTTATTCTACCTCACTGGAGAGAGAAATTCATTTTAAAGCTCAAAGCAAAAGTCATTCCATCAAAATAAGTTTAGAATATCAAAATATTAACTGTGATGCTAAACATATTTACTTGTTTGCAAGTGATTCTAACTCTAATTAAACTTAATTTAGACAAAATTTTGGACTCTCAATTTTAAATATTCATTTTGTGGTGTCACAAAGGGCCAATATTCGACTGTGGGTTTTCTCTTGGGGTCTACAACTGCGACCTAACCTAATATAAACATCAATAATTGTTAATGTCCAAACGTATTTATATTTATATATTTAATATATATTTTTTTTCAGGTATGTATTTGGTCGTTAAACTTGTTTGAGAGCTTATCTAATATGTAAGTAATACAATTTTTTTTCTTTTGAATAATGTATATATATATGATCAAACTACAATATCAAATGGGAAAACAAGACTAAGATCTTGTATATTTAATATCCATTTTGTGCTATAAATAACTATAAAACAATGTTACAGTAACATAAATCGTAACCTCGAAGCGGATATTAGGCCATCGGTCCCGATCATGTCAGGTATTCATTAATGATCTTTACTTAAATACACTTGGGTTAGGCGAATTCAGCATTCCCTATGTAGAATGTTCATTCCACATAAAAGGCCAATCTTTGGCCAATGTTCTGTTCCCTTGTAGGACAGCCTCTGTATCTAACCTAACTTATTCTTCAATAAGCATCTTTTTATGATTTTAATAATAAAAATCCTTGATGATTGTTAATACCCAATTAGAGATCTGCATTCAGCATTTCTAAGGGTTACGGAACTCTCAGCGATGAACTCTGGATCGGAAATGCAGTAGGTATTCTTGCGATTTGAAATATCCGGCCTGTTAAACATTGTTTCACATCTGCTGTATATTTACTCGTGAGTTTAAAATGAACTATGTGAAATAGATATAACATATCGTTTAACAAAACCTGTATAAGAGATGGATTGCTCTTCAGATTTACAAATTTCAAATTTACAAGTCTCATCGGGAAGAAGTCGAAGTACTAGCGTTGAGAAGCAAACTGCTACTCATTTATATATATATATATATATATATATATATATATATATATATATATATATATATAAACCAATTAAAAAGAAGATATCACACAGATAGACACAGGAATAACTGACTTCTATATTTCGACCATCGTCGTCATCAGGAGGCGAATAGCCCTTCAGGAAAGCAGAGCGGTGACTTAGCCTTCGAACGAACGAAGAGTCGCTGCTCTGCCTTCCTGCGGGACTCTTCGCCTCCTGATAACGACGATGGTCGAAATATAGAAGTCAGTTATTCCTGTCTCTATCTGTGTGCTATCATCTTTTTAATTGTTTTTTTTTTTTAAAGTCCGTTGGACCGTTTCATTTAGTTACACTATATATATACTTTTTCGATGAAAATACGCTCCGAAATGGACAAATACAGTTCAATGTACATAAAGAAACATAGAGAAATTAAAAACACACATTTACAGTCTCTAATTTTCGGTTGAACCTTCTTCAGGAGAGATAAGAGTGGGAAACCAAGCGCACTGGTACAGAGACGGTTGGAGACCAACAATGTTGCCACATACGCGCCCGGTCTCAGAGAATAACGTAGACAAGAATCAATTTAAATTAAAATAGGAATATGAAAAATAATAGTAAACACAAAAACAAATAAAATAATAAAAAATAAAAACTGAGCGATGAACAGAAGAAATCATACATAAATAAATAAAAATTAATAATTATGGACTAAGCTTTAATAAAAAAGCTAAATAGATTTTTAATAAAATAAAATATATATATATAAACATTTTTGGCTTTATGGCCAGTACTTTCATAGAAATTAAAAAATAAAACATACAAGTTAAAAGAAAAAGGTTTAAAGAAACGCTTTAACATTCCGCTACTTTAGGGAATAAATATAACTTTGAAAATACAAAAAATAAGAACAATAGGCATACCCTAACAAAAGTAAAATTAAAAGAACGTCTTATATCTTAAAGGGCGAAAAAAATACATGAAAGAGGAGAACGGTTATGGCCCATCTGAGCAGAACGTATGCTAATTTACTAAAATGGTCCTACCTTTGGAAAACTGTTATGTCCTTACTTGTAACCCGTAAAGATTGCTTGTTTTTTATTTTTTCAATATGCAGTAAAATCGATCTCCTGTTGTCTTAATGTTCCAAAGTTTAACATGTCTTATTACATTTCAATCAGAAATATATTTTATAGTGTAAGAACTATACTTGTAGGTGGTAACTACATGACGTACTATTTAAAAAAAATGCATTTCGTTTTCATTTGAACTTTCTTTTTTTTCATTTCTATTTTTTTTTTTTTTGCTACTGAATTCTGATAGTAATGGTGTTTCTATTTTATAACCAACAAACCTCAAGAACACTATATATATATATATATATATAATATAATATATATATATATATATAATAAATTCAAAACGAAGGAAAAACACAGAAAGACTCAGACATAACTCACATCGATATTTCAACCATCGTCGTCATCATGATGTTGATGACGACGATGGTCGAAATATCCATGTGAGTTATGTCTGTGTCTTTCTGTGTGTTTCCTTCGTTTTGAATTTATTTTATTTAAAAAAGTCCGCTGGACCGTTTCTTTTAAGACCTTTTTATATAAGGGAATATTCTTAATATTATATATATCTATAAAAGAATATATCCTAGAGAATTGACCAAATCCCGATTAGAGAACACACCTAATCTATCAAACGGTCGATATATTATTGAATCTGTTATATATAAAATATATATATATATATATATGTGTGTGTGTGTGTTTGTGTGTGTAGGAGAGAGAGAGAGATGAGATGAGAGAGAGAGAGAGAGAGAGAGAGAGAGAGGGAGGGGGTGACATTACTCAAAGTTCCAACTCCAGTTGGAGTCACCGTCCATGTGCCAAACAATTAAAGATGTTATCAACTTAAATAGTCCAAAAAAAAAGTTGATTCTAATTCAGAATGACGTATATTAAAAAAGGTCTCTTGTTAAGAGAAATATGCTTGAGTTAAAGAATCTGTGATAAGCTGTCACATTAGTAAGTTAGAATATTTTTAATTTACTAATGGCTGTGGGCATTGTCATCCTTGACACTGTGAAAGTGAAGTTATGTCTAAATGTCATTCCGACGAAGGATGATAAGGGTTTGGTGTCAAATAATTTACAAACACTTAAATCAGAAGCAAATCATTAAGCTTTCATAGACAGAGAGGAGAGAAATGTAGAATCGAAAGTTAGAAATTCATTGCGATAGATTGATATAAATAACACGTAGACTTAACTGCTAAAACGACGAATTCCTACAAGCAATAACTATTGGGCTTCCATGTAGTTGGCTGTTGCTTTGGAGATTTCGTGACTTAAGAGAATCTCAGCGTTAGATTTAGAAAAATAGCCTGTCAAAAAAATTACATATCTACTGGTCGAAGTTGTGAGCACTCGTAGGAATCCATATTGTTACTACCACAGAGAGTAGTGCAGTATATATGCAAAAATGGATAAACTGTACTGCTTTCGATACTGGTATTTCAGTCTTTATACTCGTGACCAACTCATCAGTATTTGAAACCAAAACCAATCCTTCTTCTGTGTATATGTTTTATGATTTGAGCTGTTTAGTCACATCACGAAACCAGGATTATCCTCATGATGAGGAAATATAGTCGATGTAATGGCGGGCTTCCTATTCGTATAACTTTTATAAAGGAAAACATTAAGCCGAATAGCCTTTAAAAAATAATTGTCATTTGATATTTAAAGTACAAAGGCTATAGAAAGAAATAAAGAGGAAAGAAGGAAAATGTTTTGATCTAAAGGAAGAAAGGCAAGAAAAACTGATCATTAAATGATATAGAAAGAAAACTGAAGGAAACTAGAATTGAAACGATAAAGAAAGAAAAATGAAGGGAAACTGAAGATCAAACGATAAAGAAAGAAAAATGAAGGGAAACTGAAGATCAAACGATAAAGAAAGAAAAATGAAGGGAAACTGAAGATCAAACGATAAAGAAAGAAAAATGAAGGGAAACTGAAGATCAAACGATAAAGAAAGAAAAATGAAGGGAAAGTGAAGATCAAACGATAAAGAAAGAAAAATGAAGGGAAACTAAATGGATTCTTTTACCATTTTAACAAATTATTAAATTATCTGTTTTTATTTACTAATTTGTGCCTTAGTCTTTCAGCTATATCGTGCAGTTAATTTGAACAAGTTGGTGGCATTACTGTGAAGCATTTCATGTCACTAAGGAAATATTATTTTTCCATTGAACTGAGTATGGCCATGTAATACGTCAACAGCAGAAGACCGTTTTCTTTGGGAGATTTTAATCTGTTAAGGAAGAAAAAAAAATGCTGCAATGCACGTGAAAGAAATTGGCATGTTTGTTAATTTAGCTAAATAGGATATACTATTTCAATTTTTCCTTCTGTAAGATAAAACTAATCCGAATAGTTAAAGCACAGCATCACTGTAGGTTGAGGACATATCAGGAGATCGGTCAAGCATTTGTAACAGAAAACTTATTCTCACAAAACGACACCAAACCATTCTCAACTGTCTATCCCCATCTTGGATTTAGATCACAAGATATCAAAAGATGAGCACACGAATGTATGCGTCAGGCAATCACTATTATATTGTAATGTGCTCTCATTGGGTTATATATACTTTAATGATAAAAAACGATTCGAAACGTACAACTAAGGTTCAGTATAAACAAAGGTACATACATAAATAAAAAAAATCACGATTCCGGTCTCTACTTTTTGGTTTGATCCGGCATCGGTGATTTTAATGAACTTTCCTAAATCTACTTCTAAGAGGTTGAGTGTTTTTTTTCTTTTATTTTTTGAACCGATCCCCTTGCGGGTGATAATGTCAGCCGTTTACTAGCTTTTTGTTTGACTGGTGATTGTACAGATTCTATATTAGGAGTCCTAAATTTTTCCTAACTAAAGTTCATTTTGAGTAGGGATCATTAACGAGTACCTGAGATCGTACAGGCTTGGGTCTGACGGCACGGCGTCTTCTCCGAGGAAGGACGTACTCAGATTTATTCACCTCTTGCATGAATAAATCGAGTGCCAGGTGAGGTTCGAACCCCGGACTACCAGTCCAGAGGCGTTAACCACAGAGCTAACCTGGCCTCGAGGTTGAGCTTAGTTTCTCATTCTATGATTTCCTCTCGGATTTAGAAATATCGGAGAATAAGATCGACCTCATTCCCCAACGAGTGGGCGTCTACACTCCATATGGATAATGAACGCCACAGGATATCAGGTGGATATCTGTTGGAATAACGTGGGAAAAGGTCAAATACAAAAGAAAATAACATTGTGATAAAATGTGATAAATTTTAACAATGTTAAAAGAAAATAACATTGTGATAAAGAAGATAAAGATTTCGAATTACATAATAATCTTTTAATAATTCAGTTTCCTTAGCCATAATATTTAAAAATATCCTTTATATTGATTTTGGCTTTTATATAAATCATTATTAGGCTTTTATTGCTATCAATTAATTAATAAACAAAATATCAATTCATTCTGTGAGAAAATTAATTTGAAACACTAATATTGTCAAATGTTTCAAAACATTAAATGTATGCTTGAAAATTGGTGTCTAGTATTAGATTTTTTACAAAGAAAAAAAAAAGTTTATTTGTTATTTGAAGATGAAAAATAACAAAGAACTCCATGAGATTGTTTCGTGTTAGAAGAACATTTGTCACTCTTCTTTTCTCATGAGATTTATACTTCAAAGAAAAAAACTTAGAAAAAATGAATGAAAGCGTCCAATAAGCAGGTGTTATTCATCAAAAACAACGGCATTCTAATTAAGAATCTTATTGCTTTCGCCCATTCAGAGCTAACATGTAACCAGCAAGCATTGCAGATAAAAAAGAGGTACACGTTATTTATAACGGAGGTATAAATAAAAAAAAGTAATTTTCAACTCAAGTATCACATTGTATTTTAAAAAGAAGCCTCAATGCTATTAAAATTACTAACCTCTATGATGGCAATCATTTAAAGTTAGGTAACCAAAACTTTATATTTTAAATCAAAACACATCAATTTTTGAAATTTTAAAATCAATATGGTTTTTGTAGGTTGGAAGTGGTTTTTTTTCACAGATACTCTAAATAAAAAAATATTATTTGCTTATAGTTCAAATAGGGGCCATGTTAGCCCTGTAGCAAAGTGCTCGCCTCTGGATTGGTAGGTCCGGGGTGCAATACCCACTGAGACACTAGATTTATTTACGTTGGAGGTGAATAAATCTGACTAAGATGCTCCTCGGAGAGAACTCTAAGCTGTTGATCCCATATCTGTACGATGTTAGTTACTCGTTAAAAATTCATACTCTGAAAACACTTGAGTTTGGTAAAATTTAGGAATCCCTATTGTATTAGTATGTTGATTGTATGGTATCACAAAGGGCCAATTCTTGGTCTATGTGTGTTCCCTTGCGGAGTGTCACTGCAACTTAATTCATAAACTGTAGTATTAGTTAGTAATATTAAAAAGATAAAAATTGTATGTAATAATGTATGTTAAAATCGGGACTATTTATTGATTGTAAATCTAAAATTTATTCATGTAGAAGTTTCTTTTTGCAGTCAGTCGTGTGTTGGTTCTGTTTAGTAGCACGTCTATTACTAAAGAGACTATTAAAATCTGATACAGTTTTGTACTTTATTTGCAAAGTTTGTATATTATTTGCTAAATTGTTTGTACTTTGGCCAATAATAAAAATTTATTTTGATACTTTTTCTGAAAATGATTTTACATTTTGTACCACTGAACAAGGTTAGTTTACTAGAAGCTAAAGATATGTGAGTCACACATACACACAGGCAGATGAACCGCAGTGTATATGTCAAAGTCAGATGCAGTTTAAGTAGACAAGAGGCTTCAAGTAGCCACCAGAAAACCGTTTGATTTTAACTCGCAGCTTCGCAAATCTTTGAGCATTTTATAAATGGTCTTGATGTATATTTAATTTCACAAAATAAATTCATGATTCATCAATTTTTTTTAAACCATGTTAATATCCTCACTATCCATATACGGAAAAATTCGATTAATTATTTTCAATATTAGTGTTATAGTATATATGATAAATTTGGTGTGTAATCAAGTAATTACGTGTAATGAAGTATTGTATTCAGCTAAATAATAGTCTACGTAATTCAATTATTGTAATATTTTCTCCTTAATATTTATAAGTTCATCTAATATTTGTATTGAACATTCAGATAAAAGTATTAAAACACAGAAATATACAGATCAATGTAGGGTAAAAAAGTTAATGAAATAGTCTCCACATATAGTAATTTAATAATATAAACAATGCGTTTCAAACACATAGTGTTCTTATTCAGGTGTTTTACCTCAAATCTACAATTCTTATTCACCAGAACTGTACTCTTATCATTTTTTAATACCTGAAGAAGAACACTGTTCGAAACGCGTTGTTCATTTGATTTTATTACTGTATGTGGAGATTATTTCATTAACTTTTTTTCCCTACAATGATTGAATACCACATATCAACTGATTGCAAGACGTTAGTGTTAAAATGCATTATTAATATCTCTCTCATCAGAGGATGCATATTGTGTAGTTTCTGTTTAATTTTGAATTGTTAGTAATAACATTGAATTTGTACAGAAATCAGCGATGTTGAAGTGAGGCATGTTTGCATAGGGCTGGTGAAAGTGACGCCTGTATGGCTGCAGTGCTCAATTAACCTGCGGTGCAGGCACATGGACTAATTTCCACTGGTGCTCTAATCCCGCTTCTGCTTCGCTCCCTTGCTCCATGATACGTCCACTTGTATCAAGAGCCCATGCCTCACTCCTATTATTATTTCCATTCTAACAATCACGCTAATTATGCTCGGAATCAGTTGCAACTGTTTCATTACATTTAACTCAATACTGTACAATCATTCTTGATACTATTGTAATCCTGATAGATTAATGAATCCTCAGAGCTATTTTTCATATGATTAAATAGGAAAAGGAACACTAAATCAAAAAAGATTTAATCACACAACGCATTTCAAACTGTAATGTCAATCGTCAGGTTACATCTATAGTACAAACAAAAATATATATAAAAAATTTAAAACTGGAAAAGGAAACCTAGATTTAAACTAAAAGAAGTTACACACCTGGCTCAGTAAGATGATATTGACTAACTAGGGAGTCAACAGACACTGTTGGAAAGAGGGATACTCGTACTGTCTTTCTGTACCTATTCTATTCTTAATTCAACCTAAATGCAATTGAAATATCTTTGCAATGTCTATTTACCTGATTGAAAACTTATTTGTAATCTTTAGATTAAAATTGCTGATTGTGTTCAGAAGGAGAATTTGTGTGTCAAATGGTCTTGACATACACGTGCATGTCGTGGTGGTCAACATCAATAATAAAAGAAAAGCTGCATTTCTATTGCTATTCTATTCTTTATTTAATCTCCACATAATTTAAGTGTCCTTACAAATCTATCTATCTCACTGAAAAACATTTCCAATATTTCAACTAAAATTGGTGATGGTAGTCAGAAAGAATGTGTATTTCATACATCTACCTAAGAACTGGTTACTTTTATTTCATGGCATATATCTATGCATAATTAATTATATGGTCACATTGTGCGGATATGATCTATTTTATTTCATTCTTATATTTCTAATAAGAAATGATATTTCATATATATAAATAAAAGGAAGGTTTTTTCTGTACAAAGTTTAGTGATCATTTCAAGTTATCTTTACGTTTCATGCATTAGAGAAACCGAATCCACCCTTAGAAAATTTTTATAGCCGGTTTGCCAGTTTGTCCGAAAAATTTTGTCACAAGTAAACACAGCCACTATGAGACATTGTGAACTGAAACTTCGACAGTACATTTGTGTGCATCTAACTTAAAGTATAAGCTCTGAATGAATTGGAAATTCAACGTAGAAGCGAAGTTATAGACCTTTAAAGCTCAAACATTTGTCACAATACAACTCAGCCACCAAGAGACATAGCCAACTGAAACTTTGACACTAGATTTGTGTATGTCTATCCTAAAATCTAAACTTCAAACGGATTGAAAATTCAACGTAGCAGGTCTTTTAAGTTGTCTTTGGCCAACTTCACAGACATGTTTATTTTGAAAATATACATGTATAGCAAGCACGTATTGTTCTTTTATTTCAATTTCAATTACATTTAATCTCGCAGCAAGAGTTAATTGACAAGGTGTTTCCCGAAGTTCAAGATCTGCCATCTATTCAGAATAAATGGCTTGGTGAACGATTCTCAATCCGTACTAATGAAAAGATAGGAAAAATCAACAAACTAGTTCTTACGCTGTATCAAGCTGAGAAGAGAAGTTACAAGTCAGTAAAGACAGTGATTAGTGATAAGGAAGCAGTTAATTATTCAAATGAATTTCTTGACTGCTCCTGAACTGCCTTCTCATGAGTAAAAACTTAAAGTAGGAGCACCAATCGTACTGCAATTTAGTAGCCGTAATAAATTTCAAGTTACGAAACTTGAGAGGCCCAAAAATGTGCAACAGGACACGACTCTGAGATTCGCCATAGAGGCGGACATCTATACTATGTATACCATTGATTCCGAGTTACTATCTGTTTCCATTCATACGATTGCAATGTCTCATCAGCGTCTGCTTTGCAATGACAGTATCTAAGTTTCAAAGGGAAATTCTATCTACCGCAGGATTTGAGGTGAGAGAGATCGAGTTTTTCTCACATGGTCAATTGTAGTTTTCTTGCCCAAGAGTCAGAGGTTCCAACTCTTTATTCTTCTATGAACCTTAAGAACAGACATCTAATGTGGTGTATACAGAGGCATTTATTTAACGCTGTACTAATAGTGATATTTTCTACTATTCTATAATTTCTAATGATATTTTGATATACTGAAGTATTCCTCTCCGAATTTTTAAGTACCCATCAAAATTTGACATAAAATTTGACAGGTTTTTTGTATCATTAACAAAATCATCACCGACATTAGCAGCTACTTGATTAGAGCATTCGAATGGACTCGAATTTGAATGCTCTAAAACCTCAATTTAGCTCCTTCATCTATTAGCTACTTTCAGGTTTTTGTTTTTAAAGTATACTAGTATACCAATATAAGAAATATTAGGACTCTTTTTTTCAAACATGGATAACTTTATTCTTTTTTATATTCAACCATTCCTTGTTTCATTTTCTTTTTTTATTCAAAAGCTCAACTCAACAGTTTATTTTTTTTTCTTAATATTATAATAATATAAAATAGATTTTTCTATTTAAACCTGATTAATTTTCATAGGAATGACTAATTTGAACCGAAATAGATAAAACCTTAAATAGAATATAGCAGGGTTTTTTTTAGAGAATTTTCTCTGTATAAACCATTCAGTAGAAAGAAAATGTAATATTTCCTTTTTACCGTGCAATGGTTATTTCGTGTTGGATTTTATATCCATCCATAGATCAACGAAATTGCTTTACTTGGCAAGAATTCATCCGGAAATCTGATTCCCGAGGTAAAAATTGTAAGTTATTTTTATTGTTATTATCCTTTTTGATGTATAAAATATTCATAACATTCTTTCAGTTTTACAACAATTTCATTTTAAAACATTTTAGAGTAATCAATGTTTCAATGAAACGTGTGTTTTACTATTGTTTAACATGAAAAGCCAATGAACGAAATGGTTGCGTTTATTAATTGCCGTATTGAACTTTACCCGAATCTATTAGATTTCCATGCTGTAATTTAATTAAAATCTATATTCTGAATCCTGAAATTATAACTTTTTATAATCTATAACAGATGTACAGAGTTATATATATATATATATATATATATATATATATATAAATGATCAAACCACAATGAGAAATGGGAAAAAAAGACTAAGACCGCTTGTTACGGTTGAAAGATCTTAGTCTTGTTTTCCCATTTCTTATTGTGGTTTGATCATTGATTGTTATTTCACGTGTTTATGTGAAAGCTTTATCTTTATAAATAAAATAATGATTTTGTCTGTACATTGCTTAGAACTGACTCATTTCAAGTTTTCTTTACGTTTCATACATTGGAGAAACCGAATCCACCCTTAGAAAAATTTCTGTCGGTTTGTCGGTTTGTCGGTTTGTCCGCAAAACTTTGTCACAGGTAAACTCAGCTACCATAAGACATATAAAGCTGAAACTTTTACAGTAGATTTGTGTAGGTCTAACTTAAAATATAGGCTATGAATTGATTGGAAATTCAACGTAGAAGTGAAGTTATGGACGTTTAACGCAAAAATGTTTGTCACAAGTAAACTCAGCCACCATAAGACATAGCGAGCTGAAACATTGACACTGGATTTGTGTGTGCCTAACTTAAAATATGGGCTCTAAATAGATTATTAATTCAGTACAGAAGCGAAGTTATGGGGCTTTTAGCTGTATTTTCCTAACTTCACAGACAAGTTTGTTTTGAAAATACACAGGTGTGGCAAGTAGGTATTGTTAGTTGATTTTAATTTCAATTGAGCACATGAATATATTGCGTATTTGACATCATTGAAATGGTGTTTCACAGAGTTAAGGATGTACTATCTATTGAGAATAAATGTTTTGTAAACGAGCAATTCTCAGCCCTTAATATGAACAGGCATGAGAAATCAACAAACAAGTTCTTACGCTATATGAAGCCGAGGAAAGAACTTACAAGTCAGTAAAGAGATTGGATTAGTGATGAAGAAGCAGTTCATTATCTAATTGAATTTCTTGACTCTGAATTTATTTCTCCTGGACTGCCTGCTCATGAGTAAAAACTTAAACTAGGAGCACCAATGATGCTGCAATTTATAGCAGTAACAAATTTCATGTTACGAAACATGAGTGACCCAAAAACTGTGCAACGGGACACGACTCTGAGTTCGTGCTCTACACAGATATGCCATAGAGGCGGACATAATGACTGGATGTGGTATTGGGGAGTCTTCCGAACCACTGTCTGTTTCCATTCAAATGATTGCAAGGTCCCCTCAGAGTCTATTTCGCAATGACGTTAACTAAGTCGCAAAGGGAGACTTTATCTAACGCAGGAATTCAAGTTAGCGAAACCAAGTTTTTCTCACATGGTCAACTGTAGTTTACTTGCTCAATAGTCAGAGGTTTCAACTGATTGTTCTTCCATGAACCTGAAGGACAGACAGCTAATGTAGTGTATACAGAGGCATTTGTTTAACACTGTACTAATAATGGTGTTTTCTACTATTCTATAATTTCTAATTATTGTATTAGTATAATACTATAATTGATATGTTGGAATACCAAGTATAATAGAATTTTTGATTCCGTCAAAGACGGGTACATTTGCTAGTATATATATATATTTGTGTGTGTGTGTGTGTGTGTGTGTGTGTGTGTGGGTGCGATTGAATTTACGGCCTATAGTTTTTTAATTAATTTGTTGGATAACTTTTCCAAATCCCTTACGAGTAGTTTAAATTCACCTGAAACTAGGTACATCAACTCACCATACGTTTTGTTTTACGTTTTGTATTAACAAAGGACTGTTCCATAAATATTCGAATATATATATATATATTAGAGAAAAAATGTTCTCAAGATACTTATATATTTACATATATATCAATGATCAAACCAGAATATGAAATGGGGAAAAAAGACTCAGATCTTTCAACCGTTACAAGCGGTTTTCGTCAGTGCCAAAAGCCTAACTGTATATATATTGTTAAATAACGCCCCATATTTGGCTTGTATCTGTTTCTTACTCAATTTCTCCAGTTTCCGGAATTACTTCCTCGTCTCGTCATTAAAACTATAAAGCTTATCACCTATATTGTTAGTCGACATGTTTTGAATGTACCACATTCATCATCAGGACAATAATGAGAATAATAGTAGGATTGCTAGTTTATATATATAGAGGTGGATTACTGTTGGAATGTTCACAGGACATCGCCCTGGGTGACGGGGCATTATGGGGGATTAAGGCAGGGTGGTTGGACTCACCTACTTTCTGCCTAATCTGGTTTGGCCTGTTGGAAAATAGTTTTAAAATTCGACAAGAATTATTAAGTTGGATATTTATGGCTGGCTGCTTTTCTTGAATTATTATTGCTTCCGATATTTGTAATTTATAATGGTGTCTTTCTCTAGCGTTATTTCCGTGGAATTGACCATCATTTCTCTTGTGAGTTTTGTCTTATGGACTGCTGTTGCATGGCATTTTGGCGCACCGGCAGAAGGATGCATCGTAATTCTTCTTGATAATGAAGTCGTGGTCATTCCTATATATGAGCTTTTACTGGCCTCGCAGCTCCTGATATTACAAGATTTCTTTCTTTTGATTATTTTACGCTCGGACTATTTTTCATTATTAAACGGCTTATTGAAGGGCTTTGGTGGTAGGTTATCAGGGTCAAACTATCCGCAGGCTTAATTGATTTAACATGGCTTTTTATAATACTTTTCAAGACATGTTCATCAGTTTTATATTCATCTATATACTGGTTCTTGTAGAATATTTTGTGATTTGTACCTGTCTTTAGGCTCTTATTGTCTGAGGTGAATCTATTCTCCAGATAGCGTCTTAGAATGTTGTCAAAATATTTGTTTGAGTAACCATTGTTGATTAGGGCTTGAATCAAAGATATTTGAAAACATTAATTTTTTTTAGATATTAATAAATGTATTTCTGAATTTTTATTGGAAAATTTTTTTTCGGTCATTCAATCCTCCAAAATGTTTAAAAAAAACTGGGAAAGTGGAATTCTTTTATTTTTGACACCCATCTGTCAATGATGCAAGTGTTTTTACCGGCAGGATTATATTGATCCTCTCCATTTAAGTCTCATTTAACCTTTCATTCCTTTGTATTTCGTTAAATTAAAAAATGTTTTTCAATTTTTTTTTTTTTAAAAAAGTTCTCTAAATTCTTACCATCTATAACTATTCATTTGGTAAGATTTTAAATTAAATTTAAATGTTATTTTATTTTAAAATATATATTCTGTATATTAAATATGTTTGTATATAATATAGCTTAAATTTTATATATATGCATATATAATTTTAATTTAGTTTAAATTCTGATGGAAAATTCCAAAAATTACCTCTCAACATAAAAGAGGTTTATGTCAAAACTTGCAAAAGCGTTTCGAATACTTACCGTTCTTCATCATTGTTATGTCCGCATTGTTGAGGGTGTTATCGTAACTTGGAAGAAGGACTCTGTTGCTATAATATCCTCACTAGTGTAGATGAAATCCTGAAGAAGAACAATAAGTGTTCGAAACGTGTTGTTAGTTTTGACATAAAACTATTTTGTGTCGAGACGACAAGTAATGAAGTTTAAATTTAATTTGAAGCTAATTAATATTAAGTATAATTTTTCTAAATTGAAATTATTTTGATATTTATTACAAATAATACATAAAAGAAAAAAGAAAAAACATATACTAGTAAGTAAACAGAACAAAACAAAGTGTTTGAAATTAGATGTGATAATAATTATTATTTGTTGTTCATATTTGTGAATTTCGGGCGAGTTACTAGTTCTATTTATATATGGTATAAAAGTTCTGATATCTGATATAATAAATATTTAATACATGCATTTGGATATATTTAACTATAATTGAAATTTATATAAATATATTATATGTATAATAAATCGTCACCATAGGATGACTCGTCTTATGGTAAGGTATGTGGCATGTTCAACTCACAACTGATGCCATAGAACTAGTTGACTGTGAGGTCAATGTTAGAAATCTTTATATTCAAATTACTGGAGTAAAAGTTTTTGGGATTTACAAGTATTATATTGTGGTGCATTACAATATAGTGAAATGCTACCAAAATACTATATAATTTAACTCTTATATTTAAAGTTATTTTATGCTTGATTTCATTGTAGATCTTTCATTAATATGTTTGTTTTGTATTTTTATGCATAAAAATGGTACGCAGTAGTATGCACTCTACTGAGTCTTCAGATGAGATAATTAATCATCATCGCTGGAAATGAAATTGGTAAAGTTAGATATATTAAGAACAGGGAAAGCCGACAAAACCGACTTTTGAAGGACACGGCAAAAATTATCGTACTTTGAAAGCCTGGACCCAGTAATGTCACCAATCACGATATCTCGTTATCAAAAAGGCTTTTGATCTTTCCATCAATAAAAAAAATGTTAATCTCCTTAACATTTAAAAAATTAAACTAATATGTCAGAAATTCAAACATACGAGTATGTTGGGTATGTTGGGTTATGCATATGATAAAAAAGTGAATGCTAATAGTTACCAATATGCTGTCATTATATGTAACGAAACGTTCAATGAAGTTAGTTTCATGTATATGGGCACAAAATAAAACTTGAAAACTATTGGTAGAAAGTTTTTAACTTTTCTTTACTTTTGCTCAAAATTAATGATAATCTAAATGTAGAACAAATCAAGAAAATTGATAGACAAAACTCAAGGGCCTGGATAGCCCATTGGCAACGTGCTCGCCTCTGGACTGGTAGGTGTATGGTTCAATACCCGCTGTGGTTTTGATTTTTTCACGTGAAAAGTGAAAACATCACGACACGTCGCTCTTTGAAGAGGGTGTTCAGTTTTCGGTCCGAGCCTGTAAAATGTCAGGTACTCGTTAAAGTCCCCACTTTAAATACAATTGTGTTAGGCAAAATTTAGGATGACTAATGTAGAATGTGAATTGTGTTCATTGTTTCGTATCACAAAGGGCCAATGTTCAGTCTGCGTGTGTTCTCTTGTGAGACTAATACTGTTACCTAACCTAACCTAATTTTTGAAATGTTTTTAAGCGGATATGTTTAAAAATATATACTTGGCATTCACTATTCATTAGTCAGTTTTACCTTTCAAAGGAATGTGGGAACACAAAAAACATTATCATAATAAGCCAAGGTTTTTTTCTTAGGAATTAACGAATTCTTAAATCATTTAAAAGACTAAATGTCAAAACAAATATGCTTATAAACTTCATATAAATAATGTTTTAGTTATTTTTACAACTATATTTAAAGAAGAAATAACGATTTTAAAATACATGTTCGTGTCCGATGAAGACATGCAACAACAGTGCATGCCTTGCCTGAAATGTCTATATTGATAATATATTTCCTTTGATAATTTCAAATATTTTATGCATTTTAAATTTCAAAATAATTCATTAAAAGTGTTTCAAGATTTTTTTTAGAGAGAACAGTTAAGAATTATTTCAAGTTATTTTTCACCATTATACTCGTAGAATGCAATCACCTTTACTAAAGGGAAAAAAAATCAATATTTTGTTGCATTACATACCATATTATTTATACCTTGATGACATAAGCAAAATCTCGATGACCCTATAGTGTTGGAGGTTAATGAGAAAAAATATTTCCATATTTGTATATTAATAATTGTTTGTATAATAATACCATTTTCTGTGTGACATAATTTTTCCAAAAAGCTGTGCAGCTCATTATCCTGTAAACGAGTATTATTTTTTGTTTGATTTCATTTTGAATGTTAAGCAGTTTTACCAGTTACGTGATTTTTACTTTTAGGTATGTAGGTTGTCCTTAGTCAATTACTTATCTTGTTTTATGTAGCATGACTATGTTATGCATTAATTAATTATTTATTAATTATTGACGAATCGATTTGGAATTTTTTTTCAAAATAACCTATAAAAATGAAATTACTGAAACTCACTACTGCACTTTGATGGCCTCATCGTCAGATAGATAGAAGTGAATCACTCCAAAGTCTGATAACGACTGGTTTGCTTTCAAAAAGAATCATTTAAACAAAGTGTAACCAACTTTCGGAGGGAGAGAGGAGACAAGGAAGAATAAAAATAAAATTAAAAAGTATTAGCAACTAGTAAAAAACCAAACTAAAAATAAAAATACAAAAAAAGAAAAGTGAAAGTAAGTACAAAAGATTAAAATAAATTAAATGAACAGTTTATTCTATTTTAGTCTTTTTTTTACTTACTCAGTTTTATTTTTAATTTGATTTTTTACTAGTTCTTATCTTTATTTGGATTTTATTTTTTCATCATTCTTGTCTACCCTCCCTCCGAGATTTGGCTACACTGTTTGAGTACTTCTTTTTGAACGCAAGCCAGACGGAGGAGCAATTCACTTCTATTTACCTGATGACGAGGCCTTCGAAATATAGTAGTGAGTTTCAGTGATTTCTTTTCTATGTGTTCTTCTGAAAATCCTAGTTTATTCAGTTCGAAGAATCGTTTCATCTAATTGAATATTATCAATTATAATAGAACTAAATATACAGAGGCAAGTTTTTAATGTAATAATAGCATGGTGCGTAACAGTTGGCTATGTTATATTTTTTGGACGAATACAGGTAATGGATTTGTCTCTTTTATCTACAGGTATTCATTTTTGTTGTTAGCATATATTATACTGATCTGAGCAAAAAAATGTCTACCAGTGTACCTTTTACAAAGTAAACAAGTAAGCTAAATCAATTTTTTATTATACCACTCAGAGTTTATTTAAGAGAGTGTTCATAAAATTCATACTTTTAATGCTTTAAAAATCGCGCCGTTCAACAGACACTATAAAATTTAACAGAAAAAAAGTGATTGGTGAGATGATTTTTTTTCTTTTTTGGTAGTCTTGGAACATGGGATATCATTGTCAAAATGGATACTAATTGATATTAGTATATTTCATATTTATAAACTATATTTATATTTATAAACTATACTATATTTATAAACTATATTTCATATTTATAAACTTTGTTTTTAGTTAATTGAAATTATGAATCAATTACAAATTAAAATTAATTAATCAATTAAAAATGCCTTATAAAATTTATCTTTAGTATCAATTTTCATTATATAAATTTCAGATGTTATAATATTGAAAGGTGAAATATTATACTTAATATGACAACTATTGAATTCTGTTTTGAATTGTATACCAATCATTCCGTTCCTCTCATCATGTGCTACATGTCAAATAGATATAGTCACATTTAAATCAAGTTTGTAATTAGATGTTTATTAGTTCTTTGATTCTTTGACTATAGAGTTTTTATAATACATGTAGACAATAGTAATAGTGAAATATAACAATTAAATAGATCTTAATAGTTTCGCTTATAGTTAACTAAAATATGAGATTTATATTATTAGATTTATATAGTTTACTTTATAGTAAAAAGTAATATGAAAACTCGTAAATAAGTTCAGTGTAACTGACCCCACAACCACAACAGGACAATAACTCAGCAGTAGTAGGTCCGTGACCTCTAAATGCTAATACAACATGCACAACAGTGCGCGGAAAGAATCGTTGGTCGTTGGTTTGAGTGTAGACCGCTTCAGCTTTTTTTTTTATAGTAATTACAATTTATATAAATTTGAAATTGTCATCCTGTCATCTTTAACGTATTTTAATTTGTGTTTAAAGTTTATAATTTATTTTACGATTGGATATTTTTAATATGGTTAAAGTCGTCAATTAGCGTAACTTTGAAATTACGATGTAAATTGATTTAACAGTGTTAATAAACTTGGGGCAGTCTGGTTAAGTGGAATAAGAGGAGACTTGTGTTGGAATAAAGGACAGTGGGTTAGTATCTATACGATTTTGCTGGCCAGTGGAGAAATTTAGCAACGCACTGTGCAAATTCGATAGAGTCCCCTTATTCCATGGAGCTCCGTTGCAAATTGGTTCTAACTTAGTTCCATATTCTCTCAAAACCCTTTCTCTATTCGACCCTCTTTTGGAAATAATAAATTTAATATTACCCCCTATTTGCGACCTCTTCCCTTGTCCTTTATTAACTAATTACTTACAGTTACTACCACCCCTAATGAAGTCTTTGAAATATCTAGAAATCATTTATCTTGGGAGAATTGTAGAAAATCTTTCATACGTCCAACTTCTTAATGTACTAAGAGAACGAATAAATTGTATTAGGAGTCTGTTAATTCATTTTACAGCTTTTTCAACTAATTGTAAAATAATTTTGACTTTTATTTAAAAAACATCCAATTGTTTGCACAAGAATGTTTATTTATAACTTATTATAATAAAATTTAAAAAATAGTGAATGTTTAATTCTAATATTTAATTACTTATCTGCTAGAAATATATTTATTTGTTTTTATTTATTCTAATTTCGACCAAAGATTAGCCCTCTTCAATCAATATCTTCATATAAGGGTAATATCGAAAAATGACGTCTCCATACGAAAAAAGATTTTAATATGAACACTAACAACTCGTTTCGAAACTTAGTGTTCATCTTCGTGGTTTCATCTCAGTAGTACAGTTGTAAGCCTGAAGAAGAACACTAAGCGTTGGAAAGGCATTGCTAGTTTTGATACTGCAGTAATTTTTTTTTATGTGGATTGGTAATTATTGAAGTTTCTCAATAGAGTAAAAACCGCACAATAAGAGATTGCACAATTAATAATCTTACTATATTACTTGTTTATACTAATTATTACATAATTAAAAGCCTCTGCGGTCTTTAAAATTGTTGTCATCAGAGAGCAACTCAGTGTTGTTTTAATTTTTCTTTCATTAAAATTTAGTATATACTGTACATTACAAAAACGTTTTTTTTAAGGAAATCATGACATCATATAGTTATAAATACATGTTGACAGTATAATTATAAAAACAATTTTACATAAATGTATTATATGTATTTTAAATTTAGACAGGGATGCCAGCAATCCTGAAGACTTCAATCAACCAGGTTAACTTGCTAATATACTTGTTGTTTGGTTTATGTAGCTCTCTGATGATGTTTTGACGAAAGGCCTTAGAGCATTATATGTAATATTATTTGTTTTATTGTGGTGTTTAATTTCATGTATTATATTTATGCATACAGATTGATCTTAATTTTATATTATGCATTTGATCTTAAGATCAAATCGTGTATTTATTAATAGTAGTACACGAAATATAATATAATATAGTTTAAATATAAATAAACAGAAATATAGTTTAAATATATTTGATATTTATAAACATTGTTTTTTGGCTAAAACGAAAAGATATCTTTTCGTTTATTTGAATTAATTAATCAATTAAAAATGCTTTATACAATTTATCTTTAGTATGAATTTTCATGATATGAACTTCAGATTTTATAATATTGAAAGGTGAAATATTGCACTTAATATGACAGCTATTGAATTCTGTCTTGAATTGTAGCTGTCAGATTGCGCTGTACCAATCATTCCGTTCCTCTCATCATGTGCTACATGTCAAATAGATATAGTAACTTGAACACAATTACTTTAGCATTCAAACACAAATGAATGTAAAGTTTATGCTGAATTCTTTATTCTGAAATATGTACCACATACCTTGAGAAGAGTATTCAAATTTCTTGAACTTAAGTAAAACTGAACTGATAAGTTTCCTGCTCCGTTTTCTTGTCACTCTAATATAAAATATATCATATTAGTGTTATTAGGATTATGGAGGTTGTTAACAACAGTTTTAAAAGAATGTTGTTAGTGGATATTTACTTTGGAAAGACATTTTATTTCTCTTTACTGATATATAATCTTTGAACGACCACGAATTAAAACGGACCACGAATTTCAAAAGACAAATAATCCACTATTTATTATTCAAAGATAGCCTATTGGCTTGCGTGCTCGTCTCAAGACTGTACAATCCTGGGTTCGATTCTCACTCTATCCCAGAATTTTTTACATGAGAAGGGAAATAAATCTCACCATTTTGCCCTTTGCAGAGGACACTAAGCCGTCGGTTCCGTGCCTTTTCGATGTCATGTAGTCGTTAAGGAGCCTTATTCATAATACAGATGAGAAAGGCAAACTTTAGGACTCCTCGCTAATATGGCTTGCACATTACTTAAATGGGTACCTAATAATAAATGAGCCTAACCTACCCTCCCTAGAACAGCACTAAAATAAAACCTATAAGTGTGCGCACTGGAAAACAAACAATTATTGATTAGTTAATTGTCACAATAACCATTCAATATTTTTTTTTTAAAAAAGTCTCTAATTATATATAATTAATTTATAAATTTGACTAATTAAAACGCTTCTAATTGCTAGTTTAGTAAGTAATTACATTCATTCAACAATTCACTTTTACAAATTCCATTAATATTATATTCCAGAGTATTTTGATTAAAATGTAATTAATTTAAAACTAATAAGGTTTTATTGCTTTGGTGAATTTTTTTTTCTGACATTTGTTTCTAATTAAAGTTGGAACATCGATAAATAAATACTTTTGTTTTTTGATGATATTACAAATTATGAGAGGAAATCTTTGTCATTATGGTTGAAATAATTCGTTTTCAATATAATAGTTAATTATTTTTTATTACATTGATATCACTGTTATATAAACACTGATGAAAGCAGGCTGTTAGCCTGTTATGTTATTTTTTAACATATCATGTGTGTTTGTTTGATAAAATAAATTTCCATTAATCCCGTTAATTCAGTTCATTTTTGATGATTTACGATATAAAAAGAACACTGTGAGACCTGCAACGATTCATACATTGGGATGACAACTACATCACTGTCGAGAAGACTTACCATGCACCTTTCTATAGGCGGCCCCAAACAACATTTAGAGGAAAAGTATAATACCAAAATAACTAGAGACCTACTCGTGAGTGGAACTAAAATAATTAGAAAAGAAAATAACTTCAATCGGTTACAAATTGCACAAGCAATAATAATTAAACAGAAAACCTACAAGAAATATTGAGACGGGTAACAGCGAAAGAGTGCTTATATGTATCTGGTTGGACGAGGGACCGTTAACTGTCAACACCCCCCTCCCCACCATCCACCCCAATTCAGCCAGTAGCTCTTGAACAACAGGACTAAGAGCTAGTTTAAACGATTACTGTAAACTGTGTCCTAATACCAACTCTAAAGACTCTAACAATTTTTTTTTAATTACCCTGAAGATGACTGGAAGCCAGTCAAAACATGTTTCCAACGTTAATTAACTTAATTAACAATGTCCAACGTTTGGATGAAGGAAAGAAGAAGGTATTCAGAAACCTTGAAAAACTGATGAAGATAATGACATCATTGAAATACGGTCAGTTATTCAATGAAATATGCTTGAATGAAGGACTGCTCCCAAATTTTACAAATATATATAATATAAACTTTTTCGTTGGAATTACGATCCAAAACGGACAAATATAGTTCAATATAGAAAAAGAAACATAGAGAAATCAAAAGAACACACTTACAGTCTCTAATTTTCGGTCTGAACCGTCTTCAGGAGAGATAAGAGAGGGAAACCAAGCGCACTGGTTCAGAGACGGTTGGAGACCCAATATTTTCTATATTGGAAATAGAAATATTTTCTATATATATATTTATATAAATGATTTATTGGTAATTGGTTAATTTTCTGGATTGACTTCAATCTTTGAAAGCGAAATAGTTTCGTTCATTCATTTTTTTATTCATAGAAAAATTTATTTTGCATATTGTAAAACAATTTAGAAACACCAAATTTGATATTGAATTGTACTCGTTATTATTAATAACATGGAGAAACAAATCTTGTGTTGAAAATAGACAAATACATTATGCCGAGTTAATTCATTATATTTTGAATATATATATGTATATATATATATTGTCATATTTTTTAAAATTTTTTTATATTATATTAATAAAAAGCAGTAACTTTTTAATTTCTTCATTTTGAAATCAGGTATTTAAAGAGCTGTAATTTTTGTAATAAAAATTTAGTATTCAGAAAAATAAAAGTTTTTATTAGTTGTTTTTATTTGTTTATTTTTGGAATATAAGTCCAGTACTTCTAACTTCAACATAAACTGCTACGAATTGCCGGTTGTTAAAAGTTTGATATTAGTTTTTCAATTTTATTTAAGTTATAACTGACAGCAGTTTAACTTATTGAAGCTGAATTATATGTCAACAACGTAACGTCAACCTATTACTGATCACGGTGTCAGAAAATTTATAGATGAAACTAATTTTAACTTAAAAATATTTAATGGTGGCTGTTTATAAAATTTTTCAGTCATTCATATTCCGTTTAAATTATATTATTAAAATTGTGTTTAAATAATTTTGTTATATTCAAATCATAAATTGATATTTTTGTCAAATGGTTTTCTTTGCACTCCAGTAATTTATTTCAGCTTATGCAACATTATTCTGTTATCTATTTTCTCCATCTAATGATTTACATAACAATGATCCTGACTGCAGTGTGATTTGTCGCAGTTCCTGCCTGTTGTATCAGTTCTGATGTAATGGTGACTAAATAACAAGTCAGTTAAAACCTGCTGTTGGCTGTCTAACCGTACTATCGCTGTTCCCTTCCTTCTGTAACAGTGCTGTACTACTAGTGACTCATGGCTCATGGGTTGCATGTGGCACTTTAGAGAATCATCCAACACTCGCTCTTGGCTGTTCAATGATTATGTATAGGACCTGACCTTCTAAAACAGTGCTGTTTGACATATGGCTCATAGGTTGCATGTGGCACTTTAGGGAATCATCCAACACTCGCTCTTGGCTGTTCAATGATTATGTATAGGACCTGACCTTCTAAAACAGTGATGTTTGACATATGGCTCATAGGTTGCATGTGGCACTTTAGGGAATCATCCAACACTCGCTCTTGGCTGTTCAATGATTATGTATAGGACCTGACCTTCTAAAACAGTGCTGTTTGACATATGGCTCATAGGTTGCATGTGGCACTTTAGGGAATCATCCAACACTCGCTCTTGGCTGTTCAATGATTATGTATAGGACCTGACCTTCTAAAACAGTGATGTTTGACACATGGCTCATAGGTTGCATGTGGCACTTTAGGGAATCATCCAACACTCGCTCTTGGCTGTTCAATGATTATGTATAGGACCTGACCTTCTAAAACAGTGCTGTTTGACGGTGTTGGACATTGTATGCCTAAATTGGTGTTGGACATGTATGCCTAAATTGGTGTTGGACATGTATGCCTAAATTGGCTATGGTTGCATGTGGCACTTTAGGAATCACCAACACTCGCTTTGGCTGTTCAATTATGTATAGGACCTGACCTTCTAAAACAGTGTGTTTGACATATGGCTCATAGGTTGCATGTGACTTTAGGAATCATCCAACACTCGCTCTTGGCTGTTCAATGATTATGTATAGGACCTGACCTTCTAAAACAGTGTGTTTGACATATGGCTCATAGGTTGCATGTGACTTTAGGGAATCATCCAACACTCGCTCTTGCTGTTCATTGATTATGTATAGGACCTGACCTTCTAAAACAGTGATGTTGACATATGGCTCATAGGTTGCATAGTGCACTTTAGGGAATCATCCAACACTCGCTCTTGGCTGTTCAATGATATGTATAGACCTGACCTTCTAAAACAGTGCTGTTTGACATATGGCTCATAGGTTGCATGTGGACTTTAGGGAATCATCACACTCGCTCTTGGCTGTTCAATGATTATGTATAGGACCTGACCTTTCAACAGTGATGTTTGACACTGGCTCATAGGTTGCATGTGGACTTTAGGATCATCGAACACTGCTCTTGGTGTCATCATATCTTGGCTGTTCTTCTAAACATGGCCTGACTTCAAAATGCTGTTGACATATGCTAAGAATCATGCACTCTTGGTTTCCAACATGTTTGGCTGTTAATATTATAAGGACCTGACCTTCTAAGGTTGCTGTTTGCATTGTAAGGTTCATGGCCTTTGGGATTCCAAATGTTTGGCTTAATTAAAGGCCTGCTTTAAAACATGGTTTCATAGGTTCATGGTTGCATTTGGATTTAGGAATCTCCAAATTTGGCTTAATTTAAAGGACCTGACTTCTAAAACATGGTTTGACATTGGCTCTAGGTTCATGCACTTTGGGATTCAATGTTTGGTGTCATGATTTTAAGACCTGCCTTTAAAAGTCTGTTGCATTGCACTGAGATTCAATGCTTGGCGTTCAATGTTTGTATGACTGACTTTAAAACTGCTTTAAATGGCTCATAGGTTCATGTGGCATTTGGGAATACCAACACCTCTTGTGTCATGTTATGTATGGACGACCTTCTAAAACAGTGATGTTTGACATATGGCTCATAGGTTGCATGTGGCACTTTAGGGAATCATCCAACACTCGCTCTTGGCTGTTCAATGATTATGTATAGGACCTGACCTTCTAAAACAGTGCTGTTTGACATATGGCTCATAGGTTGCATGTGGCACTTTAGGGAATCATCCAACACTCGCTCTTGGCTGTTCAATGATTATGTATAGGACCTGACCTTCTAAAACAGTGATGTTTGACACATGGCTCATAGGTTGCATGTGGCACTTTAGGGAATCGTCCAACACTCGCTCTTGGCTGTTCAATGATTATGTATAGGACCTGACCTTCTAAAACAGTGCTGTTTGACATATGGCTCATAGGTTGCATGTGACACTTTAGGGAATCATCCAACACTTGCTCTTGGCTGTTCAATGATTATGTATAGGACCTGACCTTCTAAAACAGTGCTGTTTGACATATGGCTCATAGGTTGCATGTGGCACTTTAGGGAATCATCCAACACTCGCTCTTGGCTGTTCAATGATTATGTATAGGACCTGACCTTCTAAAACAGTGCTGTTTGACATATGGCTCATAGGTTGCATGTGGCACTTTAGGGAATCATCCAACACTCGCTCTTGGCTGTTCAATGATTATGTATAGGACCTGACCTTCTAAAACAGTGATGTTTGACATATGGCTCATAGGTTGCATGTGGCACTTTAGGGAATCAACCAACACTCGCTCTTGGCTGTTCAATGATTATGTATAGGACCTGACCTTCTAAAACAGTGCTGTTTGACATATGGCTCATAGGTTGCATGTGGCACTTTAGGGAATCATCCAACACTCGCTCTTGGCTGTTCAATGATTATGTATAGGACCTGACCTTCTAAAACAGTGCTGTTTGACATATGGCTCATAGGTTGCATGTGGCACTTTAGGGAATCATCCAACACTCGCTCTTGCTGTTCAATGATTATGTATAGGACCTGACCTTCTAAAACAGTGATGTTTGACATATGGCTCATAGGTTGCATGTGGCACTTTAGGGAATCATCCAACACTCGCTCTTGGCTGTTCAATGATTATGTATAGGACCTGACCTTCTAAAACAGTGCTGTTTGACATATGGCTCATAGGTTGCATGTGGCACTTTAGGGAATCATCCAACACTCGCTCTTGGCTGTTCAATGATTATGTATAGGACCTGACCTTCTAAAACAGTGATGTTTGACACATGGCTCATAGGTTGCATGTGGCACTTTAGGAAATCATCCAACACTCGCTCTTGGTGGTCCAACAATTTTGTACTGTTGCTATCTTCCTAACAATGCTGCCCACAGCCAATCAGTGAATCTACAAATTACTACTTTTACTTATCAAACAATTTGCCAAAGTTGCCATCCTTCTTCAGCTTCCTCCTTTCTATTTCTTTCTCACTCACTTCTTCATTCTCTTAGTTCCTCATAAGTGTAATTATAAATGATATTAAGTATTTTCTATTAGCCATTAGTGATTTTCTGGCACCTAATGACAGATTTCATTATTTTATTTATTTTGTCTTTATTTTGTTAAAAATATAAAATTTGTTTTTCAAAAAGAACCAAATACGAAATATATCCTTTTTCATTAATTTGAATTGTAAATAATGGATGTCATAAGGAAAGCGTAACAGAAGATGTTGTTTATCAACCATTGTTGGATTGAGTAATATAATAAAAGAAAGAAAGGTCCTGTAATGAGTGGACACATGCAACTTTGTAAATGTAGAAAAACAGGGGAGATTATTTGTGGAAACGATGGGAGGTAGGTAACAATGGCTATATTCTGTAGGCATTCTATCGATTGTGCTATCTATGCTAATTAATAACGACTTGTTCCCTATAATGGGCCCACCCCGCGGGGGCCTTTTATTACTTTTCACATTTATATAACTAACGTGTTTTTAATTTCATTTTACAGCGTTGGTTGGTGAATAGGGATTTTAATGGGCCGCACTAAAAAAAAAGGAAAAATATTTGTCTTAAAACAGCAGCAAATTAAGTCACAAAATATGAATACGAGTAAGAAATATGAATCAATGTGATATTTTATTGACATTTGGATATTTAACCTCGCAGGCTTCAAATATTGTTGACTGGTTGTTGTACTATGGTCATTGCAATTCCAACCGAGTCGTGGTATCTTTTTTTTTTTCACTAGAAACACATTAACGTTCATGTATTTACGTTAATTTAATTTTTAAAAAAAATTAATTTAAATATTTTTACTTTACTATAAGTAATGTATAGCGATCGTGAAAAATTCTGTCCCGAGATTTTGACGGAATATATGTTTAGAGGTCCCAGAAGTCGTTTTATGATGTTTTTTCGATGATATCTGTGTGTGTGAGAATGGGTATGTGTCCAAAGGTTGTGGCCACCCTGTGGTCCAGATTCTTTGATAGATCAAATTGATATTTTACACAAAAATGGGCCTCGTAGTGATAATAAGCCTTATTGTTTGGGAGGAATTATGCATGATGGGAAGGAATTTTTTTTTGCCAAAAACCGGTTTTTAGACAATATTTTCTTTTTCTTTCTTCTAAATTACTAATACTGAAGTTTCCAAAATTTCGCGTTATCTTTAAGATTGCAAAAACAATAAACGAAAAATATTATTAAATTTTTAAAACAACTGGAAATATATTTTTTTCAAAAAAAATGACTGCTGAATAATTTAAGCAGTGCACTAAGTGATAAAAAGAAATTTAAGTGCACAATTGTTGGAGAAAAGAACTTTTTTAATTGTATATGAACTAATTTCACGATTTTTTTAAAGCGGAAGTTCACCGGGAAAGTTGACACGACAATGAAGCATCTCTCATCCAGATTAGATTTGCCTTCGTCGCATGTACAAATGGACCCACAGACAACTAATTAATTTTGATATTTATAGATTGATGATAAAACGTTGCATTCTGAAAATATCAACTGATTTTCATGAGGCAAGGAAGCCTTATAAATGCAGGTCTACTCATATTACTGTGCCATCGTTAGCCCTTGTAACTACGAAGCCAGTCTTTTCCAGAAACCTGATAAAACCGAAAGTCTGCCTACCTTGTTAATTATCACTACGTTTTATATTATTATTATACAATCGAAGCTTCCCAAATTGTGTTTTGTTATTTTTATTATAGTCATGTAAACTATTCGCATTAATAACTGGAGCCTTTTGCAAGGATCTCCATATATTTACTACTAATCAATTAATCGCGGATGTAATTGTTCGGTGAACTTGAGAGAATTACGTTTTCAGTGTTGACAGCTGATAGGACTTATCTTCTGTACATGTCTACGTGTATGACGTTGACGTGTGGTATATGCAAGTCTCTGGACTTGTACATGCAGTCAGTGCATATAGATACCACTTCCATGCGGCTTATGCAGGTTCATACTACTTTGAACCAATGAATCTACTTATATAGTTAATATATGTTCCAATATCTGAGTGTATTCTATACATTTTAAATCAATCTGATTTGACAAAATGTGCATATTAATACATTTTTGGTATACATGTTAGGCTATTCATATTTTGTTAAGCCAAGTATGTTATTTTTTCTATGATACTGAATTTTTGCATGTGCATCTGTTTTGATTTACATATTGGATTGCTTATGTTTTGTTTTCTATGAAGATGAATTAACTCTATCATCTTATCAATACACTTTATCATATCATAGTCATATGATATCTATATATCTATCAAACCGTATTGGTGAGTACATTGCACTGTGCATGTTTTTTTTCCATTAGGTTAGTTTTTTCCGTTAGGTGATCTATGCATATTGATATTATGTTGTTAGGTGATCTATGCATAATGATATTATTTTGTTAGGTGTTCTATGCATATTGATATTAATTTGTTAGGCGATCTATGCATATTGATATTATTTTGTTAGGTGATCTATGCATAATGATATTATTTTGTTAGGTGATCTATGCATAATGATATTATTTTGTTAGGTGATCTATGCATATTGATATTATTTTGTTAGATGATCTATGCATATTGATATTAATTTGTTAGGTGATCTATGCATAATGATATTATTTTGTTATGTGATCTATCCATAATGATATTATTTTGTTAGGTGATCTATGCATATTGATATTATTTTGTTAGGTGATCTATGCATATTGATATTATTTTGATAGGTGATCTATACATATTGAGATTACTTTCAAATATGTTCTAAGCATATTAATATTACTTTGTTTTATTATTATGAATCTTGAAATACTTTGTCTTGTTGGTTACCATTGTAAACCTTCGGTACCGTTTCATTTCTTCTACCCGAAATTCTCCCCTCGTTTTTTCACTATTACCTACTCAAATAGGCCTTAAAACATTTGTTCCTTTCAAAAGAAGTATTTTTCAACCATTTATTCGCCTTATATTAAACCATGAGCAAGTCACGTTAACGGGAACACAAAAACACGTGAAGTTATCAGTTTGTTGACCAATATTCACTTCAACGATATAGTTGGATTAAATTTATTATTGAATTAAGTTAACAACGAACATGGTTTGATCTTTGTCTTCTATAGTCCGTGATTCATGCATATGAATTCTATTTTTTTCCTTTTCTATTTTTTTATTTTTTCAATTTCTTTTTGTTTTTGTTTTTTTTTAGTGTTATTTGGTTTTATTATATTAAAATATTAGTTCTGTGATCTATGCATATTAATACTAGTCTTTTGTGTTTATGCATAATAATGCTATATGAAAGCTATAAAGTTATAGCTTTTTGTAGCTATGCATATTAAAATTAGTCGAAAATATGATGCTAAAACTAAAAAAGTGCTTTTGTGTTGGAGACTAAATTACTGCTAGAAAAAATTTATTTTTTCCTTTTTTAAAGCGGAAGTTCACCGGGAAAGTTGACAAGACAATGAAGCATCTCGTATCCAGATTAGATTTATGCACATGTGCATAAACACTAATAATCGTTTTGATATTAGATTATTTGAGTTTAGATTATTAGATTATTTGACTCGACATTAAAATTTGTCGAGTGAATCCACTGAAATAAAATTGATGTTTAGAGGTTCATATCTGTTTAAAATAATTTAAGACCTTAATGAAGTAATTATTGAAGTCAATAATTTTAAGTATAACACATAAGTATTCTATATGAGAAACTTTGATGAACAAATAGGAAATGTTACACATTTAACGTGATCAGTCTTGCTTTTATGTTTCACTAGAAGAGATCGAATTTGAGCTGTGTTTATTCAAGTGCGCTGAGCTGCTAGCAAGTTAATGTTGTTCCAGACGTGTGTATATGTCCTGTCAAGTGAAATAATATATTAACTTTTAGCGGATGTCATACGTTGGTTAGGAGTTGTGGTTTCAATACTTTGTTCTGACATCCTTGGTGGTTCGCTTGAATAAGTAAGTGCCTTCTTGATATAAATGCTAACATGATTATTTCACTCCAATGATTTGTTCAGTTATCATTATTATCCCATCTGTAATAACGTTGCAAAAACTTTTTTTCTATAGAAACCATTTCAGCTGGTCATATATATAATATATTATTCAGGAGAATTATATTCCGTATATTATACTAATATATTTTTTGTTTATATTTATTACTTTACTATAAGTAAAGTATAGTGATCTTGAAAAAAATTTATCTCGATATTTTGACGAAATTATATGTTTGAGATTCCAGAAGTCGTTTTATGAAGTTTTTTCGATGGTGTGTGTGTGAGGGAGTGTGTGTGTGTGAGTGTGTGTGTGTGTATGTGTGGTTGGGTGAGTATGTATTCAAAGTTTGTGGTCACGCTACGGTCAAGAATCTTTGATCGATCAAATTGATGTTTTCACAAAAATTGGCCTTATAGTATACACGAGTCCTATTGTCTGGGAGCAATTATGCAAGATGAGAAATTTACTTTTTTTGCCAAAAACCTGTTTTCAGACAACATTTTATTTCTCCTTTACTTTTAATTCTAGAGTCTTGGAAATTTGGCATTGTCTTTTTTGGCCACGAAAGAAGTAAACGAAAAATATTCTCTGAATTTTAAAACAACAAGAAATATATTTTTTTCTATAAAATGTAAAAATTTTGACTTATAATTAAAGCTAGTAAGAGCGATATAAGCCATACCGTTTGACGGATCAAAATGAAATTTTACCTCAAAATAAAACCTTATGTGGAGGATGTTAGAAATATTTTTTTTTAAAATTACATTAACCAAACGATAAACGGCTCAAAAAAACCATGAAAATGTGCCAACAAAATTAACAGATAATTAACCAATTATAAAAAAATATCATAAAATTACAATTTCATCAAAGAGTAATAAAACTATAAAAACTGAACATTTATCCTGGACTAATGGTTTACTTGTCCTATACTTATCGTATTTATTTACATTGTTTACATTGACTTAGAAATTTGTCGAGTGAGTCCACTGAAATAAAATTGATGTTTAGAGGCTTTTATTTGTTTAAAATAATTTAAGACCTTAATAGGAGATGTAAAAGAATAATATTCTTACACATACAAAATCAACTACAATCAAACATATAATGTTGTATTATGTGGTATGTAATATTAATGTGGTATGGTGGATTTGTCTAACAAAATTCTCAAATCAGTCTACATATTGCACCCTTGAACAAAACTCCTTTTTTTCTTTTTTATGGATCATATTATCTTTGGGTAACATTGAGTTGTGAGAAATGGACTATTTCCTATTATATTGTTGACAAATATCCAGTTTTTTACTTTACTATAAGTAAAGTATAGTGATCGTGAAAAAATTCGATCTCGAGATTTTGACGGAATTACATGTTTTGAGGTACCAGAAGTCGTTTTATGACGTTTTTACGACGATGTCTGTGTGTGTGGGGGTGGGTGGGTGGGTGCGTGTGTTAGCATTGCTTGTTACCACGCTACGGTCCAGAATCTTTGATGGATCAAGTTGATATTTTACAAAAAAATGGGCCCCATTTAGACGAAGATCCCTATTGTTTGGGAAGAATTATGCATGATGGGAAAGTCACTTTTTTTGCCAAAAACCGTTTTTTTTAAAACATTTATTTCTCCTAAACTGATAACCCTAGAGTTTTGAAATTTTGACATTATCTTTGAAGTTACAAATGCAACAAACGAGAAATATATTCAGAATTTTAAGACAACAGGAAATATTTTTTTTTCAATAAAATGTAAAAATTTTGACTTATAATTCAATCTCAAACCTTGTGAGAGCGATACAAGCCATACTGTTTGACGGACAAGAATGAAACTATGCCTACAAATAGAACATTATATGGCGAATGAGTTGAGATATTTTTTTTTGAAATTACTTTCGTTAAAGGGGCGTTACAGTACGATTTGTGTTTTCAGAAAATGATTTTTTGACGCTAAACGGCTCGTTAAAAAATAATGAACATTTGACCAAAAATGGATCAAAAAATTAGCAATTCACAAAAAAAAATTCATGAAGTTTCAATTACGGGAAAGAGCAATAACGATATAAAAACTGTTTGTTTATTCTAGACTAAGAGATCACCTGCTATACTTGTCGAATTTTTTGTATTTTTTTACATTGTTTACATTGACTTAGAAATTTTTTGAGCGAATCCACTGAGATAAAATTGATGTTTCTAATGGAAAAATTAAAATATATTATTGACTTATAAGAGATGTAAGAGGAATAATATTGTGCAGGTAAATGATAACACTCATTAAAAAAAAATTCGTATATATGTTATTTGACAAAGGGGAAGGAAAATGATCTTATTAAATACTAAGAAGCCATAAAATTCCCAGGATAATAATTCTGTTAAAAACCAAAAATGTAAAAGATAATTCAAAATTGAAATCTTTCGTTTAGAGATTAATAACTGTAATTATCGTACATCTTTAATTAACAAATCACCTTAAAACAACATTTTCTTCGCTGTTTAAGAAGTTTTTCAGAGAAAAAAAGAGTGTTTTAGTGTTTCAAATTTGAAAATTTTACATTAATATTCAATGTAGAAGGATGTCAAGTAAACGATGTAAGAAATCTACTGGCTATTTGAACAATAGCCATGTTCTCTTGTAGGATACTATTTCGTTTCAAGAAATGTTCAGTTTGGTTTTTCAAAAATGTTATTACTGCTGTAGTTATACTAATGAAATTATTTGCAAATAATAAATTATTTGTGATGTACAAAAATAAGCTTATAAATTGATATGTCCTTCAATCACTATCTGTACTACCTCAGGAATGACAGGCTAATAATTATATCCCATTTAGATGTTTACGTTATGCTTAAATGAGACGTTATGTATATCTCCCATTTAGGCATCTATGTCTAAATGGGACATTATATATTATATGCCCAAGAAGTATGATATTATATTTTTTTTCTTATAGTAAAGTTGAGTGTTTATCCTTTTTGCTTGTATTCTTTCTTAGATCTTAATTTTTCCATAGCATCTAATCTTGAAACTTTTTTTGTGTATTTGGTAATACGTGTTAATTTAATCATATCAATTGAAGTAGAATGATATTTGTTCGTTCATTTTGTTAATTTTTTTGGGTGTAAACCTGGAGAAGAACATTAAGTGTTCGAGTTTTGATATTTATTTTTTTTCTTATTTGGAGACGTACATTTTTGCAATTCCCCAATCGTGTCATCATTATAAATATCGGACAGTTTTTTTTTCAAAGAGCTATACTGTGAAAACAGTCCCCAACGATGATTTTTGTAGTTTGTTTCAAGTGCACACACCTGTAAGTTTTCAACAATTGGGATTTTATGAGAATCTAACTAATCTAACGAACACCACTTGTTTTGGTTTTAGATCATCATTTTACTGATGATCTAACTGTGGTTTAGACGTTGATGTTTATTTCACATGTTTACTGTAATCTATTGTTAAAGTTGTAAGGAAATCTTCATCTAAACAAGAGCAGTGAATCTGAGTGAATGTCTTCAGATCCTTCCTGAGATCTAGGAATCTCAAAAATAAATTAAGACTTTAATTTAGTAATCTTTTTTATTGTCTGCCAAGTATAATCATCGTGAAAAAAATCTACTTCGAGATTTTAACGTATTTACATGTCTTTAGGTTCTCCAAGTCTTTTTAAATCGATTTTTCGATTATGTTTGTCTGTGTGTGCCTGCGTGTGTGTGTGTGTGTGTGTGTGTGTACGTGTGTGGGTATATCCAAAAGCTTGTGTCACACTACAGTTCACAATATTTGACGGATTAAATTATTATTTTACACACAAGTAGGTTGCATAGTGTGAAATAACTGTTTGGGAGCAATTATGATTTTGGTTCATTTTATCTTTGCCAGAAATGTTTATTTTAATATAAATAGAAATATGTTAAGTATTTTGATTTTTCAAATTTATTACTTTGCTTAATTAATTGAATTCTTCCTAATTGAAATTTTTAAATAACGATAATAATCAATTAAAATGAGTTTTTGGGAGTAAGATGTAATGATTTTAGATACCACCACTATATTAGTAAACAGAGCATTTTAAGGCAGCGATGTGAAATACACATTCTTGATTTAGTGTTTAAATGAATATATGAAGTTCAGGAATAATTGGAAGAAATTTTCAAATTTTTAGAACAGTAAAAAGGTATTTTAAAAATAAAAAGAAAATATAAAAAAGTTGACATTATTGAATATGAAAGGTATTGAGGAGGCCAGAAATCATTATTTTATAATCCAGTTTGAATTTTTTTTTAATTATAATGAAATTTGAGTGTGGACTACGCTAATTTTTTTATAATAAAAACATTAATTACATAAAGTTTCAATAGAAACATTATTGAATAGTCCTTTAAAAAAAGTAGGCAAACTTGAATAGGAAATAATTTAGATGGCATTGCATTGAGTGATGTTATAGGCAGGTTTCATTGGTCAGTCACAAATTATGTGTCGGTAGTGTTTTAATTATTCCTCGAAAATTTGAAAAATTAGTCTCTCATGAAGAATATTATCTTCAAAATTACTTCAAATAGTAAGTACGAAACTGTTCTCAGTTATTCATGTATTTGTTATTGTGGTTTACTTTCTATAATATTAATAAGAAATGAAAAAACAAACTATACATGTACTTAGAGGTTATTTTCCAACAATATGGCTGCTTGAAATCTAGGTTAGTGTCCCATAGCTAAACTAAACTATTTTTTTTCTTTCCAGTTATAATTTATATCAACATTCTAAATGTATTCGTGTTTCTTCCAGTTTTCAAAAAACATTTTAAATAAAATATATCAAGAATATAACACATGATATTATTAACAAAGTTAAATAACCTGATGGAAATTATTTTTCATAAATCATTTAAACCGAACTTAATTTTAAATGTATATAAAATTTTATTGCATTTATTAAAATTTGTAGCATTTTGGCTGATCTTAAAACATTTGCGTTCACTGAAATAATAAAAACTCATAGATTAATTAGAATAAAAAAGAAATAAATTTAAAAGAACAATATGTTGAATATACAATTGAAACTCTATCACTGTTATGTTATATGGTGAGGTTTGTAAAACAAGAAGAAACATAATTCAATTGAATTAACACTTGTTGCATTCTCATCAAAAACTTGTAATTTAAAACCAATAAGGTTGTTCCTAATTGAAATTAATTATAATTATACTTATTCCAACAACTATTAAAGCTTATTCATTCAGTAATATGAATTTATTTTAAAAATGTTAGTGTAGTGTACTCAGTATTAAATTAAGATAGCAACAATAATTACTGAATTATTTTCTTAATTAAATATTTAACAATGATATATCTATTTTCTTGAGAACAAGAAAATTGTTTTAAAGTAATTAAAAATGAGTTATTACAAATATTGAACTTAGCATAATCAAATGAATACTTGATACACTTTTTTGAACCTTTAGTTTATTTCTATATTGTAATTTATAATTCTTACTCAAGAAATGTTAAATGTTTAAGAGTGATATCCATACCATTGTTTCAGACATATCTATTTAATTCTTGAAAAGAATCGTTCTGAGTATTTAGTCTCTTAAATTATTTGTTCTAATTAGATGAGAGAATAAATTTGTCAATTTTTTTTTAATTTCTCAGTTTTCTCAGGTTTTTTTCTTAGTTGTGTTCAGTTTTATTGATTCTGTGTATGATTAAAGTTCTAAAATGTGGAAGAAATAACTTTAATGACCATGATTTAAAAATTATTTTGTCTAGGAAGATACTTTTAAGTGTAATAATTTATTTTACAATAACTAAAAGAAATTGATTGTGGATTGTTTTAATTTTAACAATTATTGATATCAAAATTGAAATATTTCTTTTAGCTTACAGCCATTCAATAATTAGTTGTATTAGATTTATAAGAGTTTAATTAAACACTTTTTGTTATACCTTACATATATACAATCATGTTTCAAGAATTCAGTGTTATAAATGTTAATAATTATTTTGCATTGTGTTATTAATTAATAATAATGATAAAGCAACTTCATTAGGGATAAGAAAATTGTTTTACTCTGTTAAAAATGAACTAATACAAATATTGAGACAAATCATAGTCAAATAAATAATTGGAATAAACACAACTATGCAACAGATTAGTATCATAAAATTAAAATAACACATATTTCAAATGTTATTAAAACTTCAATAGTTATTCTATTTTTTTTATTATGTCTAAGATCTTGCTTAAATATCATTCAATAAAATGATGTTATAGGTTTAACAAATCTCACTGAAATGCTTTATGGAGTTAACATTAAATTTGTTTTATTTCATTTTTTTTTTTTAAAGAAAACATATATGTAAAGAAATTTTGAGTTGTTAGTGTGTTATCAATAATAGATAAATTATTTATTTGATGTTGCTATCTGTGATTCTAACTAAACTTATATATTACTTAATTTAGAAAAATATTTCAGTGAAGGTTTATTTTTTATTTATTTATTTTTTTGACAAAAGTAAGACATCAATTGACTTAACAATATTAGGTTACTTTGTTTCCTGTAGTTGATTACTGATAAGAGAATTTATAATCAAACCAAATGAATAACTCAGTAATCACACATTTACTTTTTATTATTAAGGTGATATTAAATGACCTTTGTATTAAATGTTGATAATTCGTGAAGTGACTAATTTAAATGTTTGTACGACTGTTAACTGTTTCACAATTTACAGAGTTACATTGAAAGTAATGTTCATCAAGCTTTTTTATACGCTCAACTTTACTACAAGTAAACATACTATAAAACTTCTGGGGTATATAGTGTATAATGTCTAATTTAATCATAATATGAATCTCAAAATAGCAGATGTTTACTAGTCTTTCATTACTGGATTTAGTACAGATAGTGGTTGATCCTGTTATCAATATATACCTTTACTTTTATGTATCGCACAACTGATGCATATTTTTGTTCCTATAGCCAGTGAATCTTAAGGTACCACCGTCAATACTTAATTCAATCCCTGATACCATTGCATTCTAGGTGAATAGTATACGCTTTCTTTTCTTTATGAGATAGTTTTCTTGAAAAGTATGACACAGGGTGTAAAATACCGTAAAACTGTTGTTGCTTTAAAGTGTCTCCCATATCTTTATAACTAGAATCTCCTTCCATTATATGCATCATATTAAATACCTATACAATAATAATGTTTCCAATTTTATAATTATTTTAATGTAAATTTTTTATTATTTCATTTTTTATTATTTTGTAGTAATATATTTATTATTATGTTTACATCTGATTTATTTTGGCATCTATTTTCTTCTTTTATTTTAAATTATTATTTATACAGCTTTAGTTTTAACTTATAATTTATTCAAATCATTTTCATTATTATTATTTAGTATTTAAAATTTATATTCCCAGATTTTCTGTTTTCTGTTTGTCCAATGTGTATTATTTTTTTTACTAGTCTCTTTCGGTAGAACACTTACAACTCTAGAACTGACATAGACAAATTTAGCCAAATTTACACAAACATTTTTTCACAATATAAAAAAACGAACCATAGGGACTAAACACATGAAAATTAGGAAGTTTGAAGAGGTTTATAAAACCAATACGATGTGAAAGTCAGCGCAGTATATAGTATGAATGTGAACCATGTGAAAAAGTGGCAAACGAAAATCATATATATATATATATATAAAGACCTACAAGAAAATCAATATCTTTGGTAGTTATCCCTCGAGTTTTTATTCATTATTGAAGTTTAATTGAGGTCAGCCGGCATTTTCTTTGCTGTTATTCAACCATCTTTATGCTGTTCTCAGCTAAAATGTAAATCACTTATAAATATGCAAACTGTTGTGTAGCATTTATTAAAATTTGTCTTATCTACTATCTATATATTTTGGTTAAACATAACACGAAATATCCCAATTAAGTATATAATTGTATCGTTCAAATATTTGTATATACTATTTGCATATAATACAATACAAACCAGTGATTTTCTAGTTATCAGGGATTTTTCTGTTCATTTTGCTTTATAAACTTGCTTAAACTTTGTTTTCCCTAAATCAAGCACTTAGGTTACAACCTGTACCAGGGTTTTAATCAAATAAATACCTACACACACACACACACACACACACACACACACACACACACATATATATATATATAATATATATATATAATATATATATATATATATTCTAATATTTGTAAAAGTTGGGAGCAGTCCTTCTTCAATACATGCTTTTAAAAACTGGATGTCTGTTTCCACTTGATTTAATTTTGTCTTATATTTTTCCAAAATACGAAATTTTTTCTTTAACTCAGAACTCAATTTAAAAATTAATTCACCATAATTACTTGTTTTATTATTGAACATGTTTCGGTGTACGTTCACCATCTTCAGCAAACACACGATTAATTATAATTACCTTAACAAATGAATCTAATAGTTAAATTACATTTCAAAAACAATGAGTGAACAAGTTAACTAAGGTTACACTGACAGGTTAGGGGTTGTCAGTGTTGGCAAAACTAGCCCTAGGTTTCCAAACAAGCGCAACTGGTTGGCAAAATTACCTTTTTGATCGTTCATTCTAGGAGCTTTTTCTAGTATGAACAGCGCTTCTAATATCCTGAGTCTTCTTCCGTCCTTTTCTTTTGCTATAATTCTAGTATTATTATACTAATACAACAATGGCTACAAGAACAGTGAATTTGATGAAACTCTTAAAAACTATATTAATCAGAAAAAAGAAAAAAAAAATGAGGAAGATGAAGTAACAAAGCAAACTACCTACAAGATATACTATGAAAACCAATTTTCGGACAGCTATAAAACAGACGAAAGAATAATTAAAACAATATTAAAAAACAATATCAAGGTTAAAAAGCAAGAAGACAGGATCCAGCTTATTATTTTCTATAGGAACAAAACCACCACGCAACTGATTATAAGGAACCAGCATGAAAAGAAACAGCCGCTGAAACAAACGAACCTAGTATATGAGTTTCAATGTCCACTGGGAAACTGTGAATTCCAAAAATACTCATATATAGGATCAACAACTACTACCCTTTCTAGGAGGCTGACGATGCATCTGGTTTCAGGAGCCCCCAAAGAACACTTCCAAAAGATTCACAAAACAAAAATTTCGAGGGAAACTATGGTGAATAATACTAGAATTATAGCAAAAGAAAAGGACGGAAGAAGACTCAGGATATTAGAAGCGCTGTTCATACTAGAAAAAGCTCCTAGAATGAACGATCAAAAAGGTAATTTTGCCAACCAGTTGCGCTTGTTTGGAAACCTAGGGCTAGTTTTGCCAACACTGACAACCCCTAACCTGTCAGTGTAACCTTAGTTAACTTGTTCACTCATTGTTTTTGAAATGTAATTTAACTATTAGATTCATTTGTTAAGGTAATTATAATTAATCGTGTGTTTGCTGAAGATGGTGAACGTACACCGAAACATGTTCAATAATAAAACAAGTAATTATGGTGAATTAATTTTTAAATTGAGTTCTGAGTTAAAGAAAAAATTTCGTATTTTGGAAAAATATAAGACAAAATTAAATCAAGTGGAAACAGACATCCAGTTTTTAAAAGCATATATATATATATATATTTACGTGATAGAGAAAAAGAGAGTAAATTATCAATTAATAATTTACGTTGTGAACCGTGGTTTGTTCACAAAGAGTTAGTTTTATTAGTTTAAAAATTATATGAACATTACATTACATCAGTGACTACTATTGTTATTAGTTTAAAAAGTATATGAACATTACATTACATCAGTGACTACTATTGTTATTAGTTTAAAAAGTATATGAACATTACATTACATCAGTGACTACTATTGTTATTAGTTTAAAAAGTATATGAACATTACATTACATCAGTGACTACTATTGTTATTAGTTTGAAAAATATATGAACATTACATTACATCAGTGACTATTATTGTTATTAGTTTAAAAAGTATATGAACATAATTAATATGAATGTTTCTAAGAAGGCAAAAAAAGTCGTTTTGACTCTGACGAAGACTGCTTGATATATTTAAAAATCTTAGCCTTTTTTGTTCATTTCATATTGTGGTTTGATCATTGATTGTTGTTTCACGTGTTCATTGTGAAATCTTGTTATATGTATTAAATACCTTGAATTCCTGAAGACGGCAAGACGCCGAAATTATCGAGATTCGTGAGTGCTAGTCCTTTTTCTTGTGTTCTCTAGCTGTAACTTTAATTATATATATATATATATATATAAACAGATTCAATAATATATCAACGTTTGATAGAATAGGTTTTTACGTGATCAAGATTCGGTTAATTTTCTACGTTAAAAAATCAAACCCTCGTTGCCAACGTTTCGTTTTTATTTAAAACCCTTTTTGATAGGTAGAAGTAAGACTTTTTTAAATAAGAAAATGAAATTTGCATTATTTATATGAACTGACAATGTTGACTAGTCAAAAGCTTAAACTGGTTTCCCATAGTATCCGTTGACTCCCTAATTTTTGAACATCACTTTACTGAGGCCGGCATGTAACTCCTTTTAGTTTATATATTTGGTTTAAATTTTAGTTGTTTTTCTTGTATTCAATTTCAATTTTTTTATACATATTTTTGTTTGTATTCTAGATGTAACCTGACGATGAACACTAAGTGTTCGAAACTGTAGTGCGATCAAATCCTTTTATCCCGTGGGAAAGCTTAGTTCTTCTTTTCTCTGTAACCATTAGACTTCTGTATTTTAAAAATATTTTTATAGCTTAATTCAATTTGAATCATCGAACGGTTTTTTTTTAGGATAAACCTTGGAATATAAACTTGCTGTATAGTTTTCTTCTGTATTTTGTAAAAGGATTTTACTTGTGTGTGTGTGTGTGTGTGTGTGTGTGTGTACGTATGACAGATTTGTCGCATTATTCCATATGTCTAAATAAGATTACCAAGTTTTCCAATTTTCAGCCACTCTTTACAAGTTATACCCCCAAGTCTTGCTTTGATATATAGCCCATGATATTTCAGTGACAGTTGACGAATTGTATTGGTGCAAAATGTACGAAGATATTTGGTGATTTTCTTCATCGGTATAATAGCTACCAAAACTTTCTTTTCTACCCTAATAAAAAAGATACGTTTTGTTTGAGCTTCTATAATAGTCCAGATAATGTTGTGTTGTTTGTAAGAATTTAAATAACTCTCCTAATTTTAAATCAATTTATATATTCTCCAAGTATCAATTTGCAAGTTACTTTACATTATTCACCTACATAAATGTTATTGTGCAACTATTAAATGATTAAAGTAGAGATTTTCAATAATTATGACGAAGGATGGAGGGAAAGCGACAAAATGAAGAACAGTGATTGGTAACGAAGAGGATATGTCTGAGGGAGGAGGGACGGTGATAGCCCTCCAGGTTAGGATAGGTGGTCGTAATCGAGAGAACACACATAGCCTAAAGTCCTTTATGATTACATTCAATCGACATTATACTGGGAATACTAAATATTGCCTAACTCAAGTCTACTTAGAGTAGAGGTTTTTAACGATCAGAAGAGTTATAATGAGGTTAAGGGAGAAAAAAAAAAGATACAAAGTGGGAGTTCAACCAGTAACAGAAAAGATTTTATAAGTCAAATCCTTCACTGACATTACTCAGTCTTGGAACAGATGGCCTAAAGTCCTCTCCCGCGTTAAAAATAGGGAGATAGATTGTTTCCACCTCTCGCGTGTGCAAATCGAGGACTAGAATGGATATCTAACCCCGGATCTACCAGTTCACAAGCAAGCAAGAAAGACACTGAGCTGACTCCTGGAGAATTAGTTCTTTAACTAGTATAGGGCGATGGGGATGTTAATATTGAATGTAAAAAAAGGAAAGGGAATCACAGAACGATTGCTGGCACAAGAGATGACAAGAGAGTGAGTGAGGAATAAGAAGGAGGTGGAAGAGAAGTTGGAAAAGAGTTTTGATAAAGGGAGAGAGGGAGAAGATAGATAGAGTTCTATATTGTTGTGAGAAAGAAGGTTCTTAAGAAAAGAATAAGGACTAATGAACAAATAAGCAGCATCTGATTCAAAGGAATGATAGATACAAAGAAACTTTTGATGAACTTTCTGTACAGTAGATCAATAAGTTTATCTTAAAGAAGATACAATGTACCGGTGAGGGGAAGAGATGATAAGGATAAGAGATGATGAGGGGATAGAGAATAGAAAAATTGTGGTGGTCGAGAAATGAAAACTGGAATAACTATATTTGGGAAAGAGTGGGAGTAATAATAATATGGTGCTGAGAGAGAAAGTGAAAATGAGAGAGAGGGAGAAAATGATAAGAGGAAGAAAGAAGAGAGCGGTAATAGGAAAGATGGCGAAGTATAAAATATAAGTAGTAAGAGAGTACATAGATAGAGAGTGAGAGACAAGTCTCTTTCTCTGGAACTACATTATCATTCTCTTTTGACCTAAGATCATCGTCCGTATCATACACTTTTCGCTTTTACAATACAGTTTTCCTTATATTTTTTTATATTTCACCCTTCTCTTTTTTCAATTCTTTCACTCTCAACCACTCAGTTTATTTGAAATTACGACTTGATTCTGTTTGCTCTTCTACTCTTCTTTTCGTTTTATCCTCCCTTATCACTGTATCTCTCTCTCTTTGTTTCTCTTCATCTAGCTTTCTTTCACCAGCTCTCGTTTCCTTCATTTCAGTAATTCGAAATACATTACTACTAATATACGCCGAAACTATATATGTGTTGGCAGCGATTATTTTTGAAATTTACTTAATTTACTTGTAGTTAATTTGTGATTTTGCTACTGGCAAGCGAGTGTGTGGTTGAATATCGGTGAGAGAGAGAGAGAGAGAAAGCGAGAAATAATAAAATATATAACAAGATTAAGGGTGAAAAAAAGATATAAACTGTGAGTTTACCTAATAATTTAGAAAAAGACTTATAAATGTCAAAAGTAAATAATTTATGACTAAAATCCTTCAAAAATTTCACCGTTTGCTGTGTTGTCAGTAAAAAGATACTTTTAATAAGCTTTCTTCAGTTCAGCTTGTCCTAACACCTGTACATCGTTAAACAAGTTTTATCGTTAACAAGTACGTCGTTAAATGAAAATGTAATCCAAAAACCCTTTCTTAAAATAAAATTATCATCACGTTTTGTTAACTGTCCCAGATTTATTACCTTTTTGCTACTGCCAGTAACAATTATATGTACAATAATGGTAGTTATATGAAATGATTTATATTTAATCACCCTTCAAATATCAATTAATTAAATTGATTATGACTGTGTTTGATAATGAGTTTACTCATTCTCATAGTAAAGTTGAGTGTAGACCATTAAAGTTTTTTTCCCCTAAATAAGAGCTTTGTCAAGCGCTCCTCGTTATTGATATATAATTTATTGGATGTCCCTTTATCTTTTCTTTTTATACATCGCCGATTAATGTAATTTCCAATGGGTTCACATTCCTTCTATCTATCCAATCTGGATGCCGCCAGTTTCAACCCTTAATTTGCATAGTTTTGTTCTTCAAGATGAACTACTAACACAAAGTTTAGTCATTTGCAGGGATTGCTAAAGGTAAGGTTGGAGTCATTAGTTTTCAGCATGACTAGCTGTATTTCATAGTTATAACCAAGAAACAGAAATGATTCAAAGCAATATATTACTTGTATCATGATTCCCAAGTAAATTCAATTATTGCCTTTCATTGCAGCATGTATTTTACACCAGTACTTATTGCCTTCTATTTATTAATTCCTGCTAAAACACGTTCCATTTTGCAATAGCAATACTGCATATCGGTAAAGTTCTTTATGGCACTATATATCAAAAGTGCCAATTTGCTCCTTTTCTTATAGTTATCCTGCAAGTGTTTAGGTCAGACTGGTAAACATTAAATTCCTGATTTGTCTAAACAACTTCAACAGTCAGTAGGTAGAACCAAACAAGTAGTGCCTTATTATTGCATATAAATAAAACGAATATTAATATAAATAGGACAGAATTCAAAAGATCCGTATAAAACTTTTAAAAATCCTATGATACACTTTTTTTCCATTTATTCTTAATCGCTTGTTAGAAAAACTCCGATTGGTATAACACTCGTACTAGACAAGCTGTTTATCAACCACAATCTAACTAATCACTTACGTACTAAATAAACGTGCTAAAGGAGTTCAATAAGAAATTTAAAAATTCGTGGAAAATCGTTTAATCAAGTAGAGTTTTTCATCAGGGAATGGTTCAGAGTCATTCAAATCGCATTATTTATTCAATTTATGTCGATGACATCGATATTTACTTGCCAACTGATATTTAACCCATTTTATAACATCTTACAGTGACTTACAGATTCTTATTTTACTTATATATTGTGAAATGTTGTTATATATACCTTTTGTAATTATAACAGTAGACTAAAAATATTGCGTTAGTTAAAATTTCTTTTCCTTCATTCATTGCCCATAAAAACTGTTAGTAGTTAAATGGTCTCCACTAAAATATTTTAGGACTTTAGAACCGAATAATTCTTTGAGGTTTTTATGCAACCAGAATATGTAGACTGGTGGTTGTCTATGAATTTTATGTTTACATGTATAAGAAAGTAGGAAATGTTGTTGAATAAGTTAAATGTAGAAGGAGTGTCGTTGTTAAGGAACTAAAGTAGATGGAGGTGTTAAAAGGGGCCTTAATAGAAATAAATTTACAGCAACGGAACTTGCATAGAGCAGGCCAGGCTGGTTTCATTAGTATCTTACATGAATTAAATAGCCCTAAAGCCTTTCTTATGTAAATACGGTTGAAGGGGTGCGGCCAGGGTTGCTAAGGGTTCGTATTTCACAGCTGATGAATGGAGTTTTCTCAAGAAAAGACTTAATTAATATCAAAAGGATTTTGGTTTCAAAGAAGAACACCGTACTTGTGATGTTTAAATGGATCATGAAGTCTTTTAGAATGGGTTGACTCTTTCAAGTTCATTTTGGCATTCCATTTGTTAAGATTACTAAATGTCCTTCGGGGTTTTATTTTATATACTCTCCTTCTAGATAGCTTACAATTCCATAAATTTTATCCTAAGTTAAACTCACATTTCTTTTGAGTTATACACTTTATTTATTTAACTATATCCAAAAGAAACGATATACAAAGGAGATGTGTAGAACCCCTGAAAAAACTGTGAACTAACATAATACCTTCATCTACATTAGAACAAACATGTTTCAAGAAGTTTTCTATATAATTATTTTAATCAGTAATTCATCAGTCAAAGATTTCAATTTTTTTCGCCATATGTATCCTGGAGTCTACCATGGATAGCATGAAAGCCACTGGCTTACTTAAATCTCTAAATCCCTTATACAGTAGGACCTCGACTTACGAATTCAGTCATTCCGGTACCGACTTTATATATCAGAATAGTCGTATGTTGACACTTATTTTCCCATTAGAATACATTATAAATCGCTTTATCTGTTCCACAGCCAAAACCTACCATAAATCCTTAATAAATACTGCATAAATAAGAGTATAAATAACAATTATACGTATTTATAATGTTAATAACTTGATTTAAAGAGGTTTAAAACAAATACATTATAAATAAATAAGAAATAAAACGGAATATTGCCTTATCTTAGAGTAGTGATTCTCAAACTTTTTTACTTCAGAGTAAACTGTGAAACAATCAAAGCTTTAGGGTGCATCACTGATTTTAATAAAGAAAATTTACCTGAAATTTGAAATTAGGAAATGATAGTAAATTAAAGGAATATTTTTTACGAGAAAGAGTGAGAGAGAGGGAGTGAGAGAGAGACAGAGAAAAATCAGTAACAAATGATTTAAATCCCCAAGGAAAAGAAAATAGAAATTATTATCCATTGCTGCTTAAAAATTAAATAAATTTATCTTCCAGTTCAAAATATCAGGTGGCAGAAACTTGATTCAGACTTGAAAACCATTGATGTTTCTAAAATAAATGAAAATGATGAGAATTTTTAAAATATAAATCTAATATATAAATTTAATCTTCCTTTATCTTAGGGCGCACCTGGCTACTTTCCAGAGCGCACCAATGCGCCCGATCGCAGCATTTGAAAAGTACTACCTTAGAGATTGGAGAATAAAGGCCATGTACACTTTCTCCTCTCAAAGTTTAAGATAATTTGAAAACAGAATCTCTAATAAAACGATTTTAATACCCCTAAAGTTGTTTTCCATTAACTTAAAGGGGATGAAATGTGTAGAGGTAGAGGATACGATGGGACGTGAAGAGAGTACCGTAACTTACTCTCTAATTTACACTACGTAACTTATTTATATTTATTATTTTCATTTTTATGCTTCACTTAAAGTAAAACAAAAAATAGCTTCCTACATTTGTACAGAGAGGGAATATTTTATTTTTTAATATTTTTGTTACTTTTTTTTCCTAATTTTTATTTTGACCTTAGTAACTTTCACTCATTTCAGGCTTTTTTACTTTGTTTCACTTACATTTGTTTCATTACGATCACACTATGTGGCTCACAAGCGTGCGTCGTATCTTAAGCAAATCTTCGTTTATCAAGATGAATTTTGCTTAGAAATTTACATTGCATATTGAAATATTTTGTATGTTGGTACACTTGTAAGTTTGGTTGTCACTGTAAACCCAATAGAAGCTATATATAAGAAGAAGATGTTTATCACTCATGAAAGGACTGTGAACTAAGATCATACCTAATTTAGCATTACAACAAATATGTTTCAAGAAGTACTTAATGTTTTTAACCAGCAATCCATTTTCCAAAAATATAATTTTTTTTCCCCAGATATTATATTGTTTATAGCCAGAGATATACCAGTCCAGAGAAGATAATGGATTCCACTGGCCTACCCTATCGCCCACTACAGATATAAATCCCTAATACATATATATATATATATATATATATATATATAAAGATTTCACATAAACACGTGAAACAACAATCAATGATTAAACCACAATAAGAAATGGGAAAACAAGACTAAGATCTTTCAACCGTAACAAGCGGTCTTCGTCAGAGTCAAAAACCCAACTGAACACTAGATGCAGAAAACATCTGGTGAGGAGTTGAGAAGAGTGGGAGGGAAGAGGGAAGAGTGGTATTTTAAAAGGGTGAAAGCACAGGAAAGGACTAATGTCCAGAAAGGGATGTTTGGGGAAACAAAGGAGTACAGTAAGAAAAAGTAAAAAACTATCCGCTAGCTGTCAACCCTCTTTGAAGAGGCTATTGCCCTCGTGACGAAAGTATCAAGTTTGAAGAGACTGTTACTAATGTTTATAATATTAGATCTATTAAACTTAATTAGAGACAATTCAATAATATTTCTTAACAACATTGATTTTTCATAGGTAATAAATTTAGCTCCTGTCCAATCAATATGATGATTTTCATTTTTTATATTTAAGAATAAGGCACTACTTTTTTCCTGTCTACTTACGTTATATTGGTGTTGTTTTACACGTGTCTTTAATGATTTACCAGTTTGACCAATATAAATTTTATGGCAATTTTTGCACGGAATTTTATAAATACCAGCGGACTCCAATTCGCTGGGAGAGTTTTTTATTAACATATTACCCACGTTATTACGATTAGAAATCACTATATTAAAATCAAGTTGTTTGGCTAATCTTGGAAGGGGGTCCAATGATTCGTGGCATGGCAAAACTATAGAATTTGATAATAAATTTCTGGATTAGTCCAGAATCTAAAAGATTATTCCTTTCTGGACATTAGTCCTTTCCTGTGCTTTCACCCTTTTAAAATACCACTCTTCCCTCCCACTCTTCTCAACTCCTCACCAGATGTTTTCTGCCTCTAGTGTTCAGTTGGGGTTTTGACTCTGACGAAGACCGCTTGTTGCGGTTGAAAGATCTTAGTCTTGTTTTCCCAGTTCTTATTGTGGTTTAATCATATACGAGGTGTATAAATAAAGTAGTGAGACTGGCAACGTCGCTTTCGATCTGGCAACGCTGGAGACGCGTGGCCTTGAGTAGCGTCAGGTGCACGTGTGATGCGCCTCCAGTATGAATCTGAACTCGCCACAGTCATTTGTTTGTCCGTAGCGTTGGTTTTCGTGAAATGGTTTTTTCTTGAGCGTTTTAAAAATGAGTGACCTCAAAGTTGAGCAGCGGTGTGCAATCAAATTTTGCTTCAGACTTGGACATAATGCAACCGAAACTTTTGAAAAACTTCAGGAGGCCTATGGAGAACGTGTTTTATCAAGGGCACAGGTTTTTCGGTGGTTTAAGGAATTTTCAGAAGGAAGAGGGTCGATTGAAGATGAACCACGAAGCGGAAGGCCTTCAAGTGCAAACACCGATGAAAATGTCAACAGAGTACGGAACCTTGTGCGTTCAGATCGACGCTTGACAGTCAGAATGATCGGGGAATGATCGGGTCCTTGAAAGACTTCGAAAAAGAGTCCTTCGTGTGCGGCCAAACATCAAAGACAAGTGGGTGTTGCATCACGACAACGCGCCCTGTCACACTGCCATCTCAATAAACGAGTTTTTGGCCAGTAAAAACATTCCTGTTGCTCCTCATCCTCCTTATTCACCAGACTTGAGTCCTTGTGACTTTCCTCTTCCCGAGATTGAAAAATCACCTCAAGGGAACTCATTTCGGGACACTACAAAACATACAAACTGCTGTAACCGACCAGCTGAAGGCCATTCCAGAATCCGAGTTCCAGCAATGCTACAATGATTGGAAGGACCGTCTCCAGCGCTGTGTGGCTTCCGAAGGGAACTATTTTGAAGGTGACAATATCACATTGTAATTATATTTGAATAGAAAATTTAAAAAAAATCAGTCTCACTACTTTATTTACACACCTCGTATATATATATATAATCTTCAAGAAAAGTCCTTCTCTAACAGAAATCTCTTCAATTTCTTAACTCTTCATTCAATTTTAAAATTGCATGTACTCTTATACAACTTTCTCTTCTAAAAGTTTAAGATAATTTAAAAACAGAATCCCCAATAAAACGATTTTAATACCCCTAAAGTTGTTTTCCATTAACTTAAAGCTAATTTTAACCTACTTACTTCTGCTTCAATAATAGCTAACAATCCTTTATATTTATTCCGCTGCATTGTAGTGACCCTATTATTTCTCAAACTTTTCAATTTCTCTTTAACTGATCCAAAGTCAGAACAATTTTTCATACAATCTTCCTTTATTGTATGCATTATTAAAAAAAAAGCTATGCATTATTCATGTGCATAATTTATTTTTTTTTTTAATCAAATATTTTATTTAAACTTAAATCGTATTAAAGTTTTAAATCAGTTGATTCGGAAAATAACCCATCAATTTTCAGTTCCTCATTATTTAATATTTTCTCTAGTTATTTATTCCCATTGGTTTAAATTTATCTGTTTTGAATCTTTGAATTTTCCAACATAGTTCATATAAGTTTTTAAATTCATCAAAAGTTACCATCTTTTGCTGAAAGTTTCTTTTCCAATCGTTTGGTTCTTGGCAAACGAAAGCCAAGAAAAGTTAAGGGTTCACACTATCTCAGAAAGGACAAACGTTGAGAAAAGAGAGCACGTAACAGGAAGATGAATTGAAATATGTCACGACGAATATAACACCGAAAAATCGGAGAACTACTATGTCAATTAAGAAATGCTAAGAAGAAAAAAAATATGAAAAGGTTAAAATGATAAACTAAATTTAAAAAATAAATCATAGTTAATTGATACGTTTTAAATTTATTTATTAATAATAAATAATGATTATTAAAGATTTTTCTCTGCTACCCATTTCCGTAAATGAAAACACTAAACTTGGACATCTAAAATTATAAATAACACCCCGAGGAGATATTAAGGGGTGTTTGGTGTTTTTGTAGGCTTGGCTCAAATTACAGGATGCTATGAATTAAGATAAACTTTTCCCGGAGGAATTTCTAAATTACTGTATTCCCCTCATACGGATCTCATATCTGCAACAATTTAGCCAACTTATGCTTGAGTTGGGAGAGAGAGAAAAAAAAAATTATTATCAGTGCCAAGTGCGTTGAAACGAGTTTAACCAGTGATGTTGCTGCGCGGTTAATTTATTTAATCTGTGGTAGAAATGAAACTGCTTTTATTGCATTGATAATGAATTAAAATATTTATGTTTCATTTTTTTTCTACCGTCATCCAATTTTAGGTATAGCAAACAGTCCAGGAATGTTCAACTTGCTCTGCAGCTTACCTTCCACTAATAAATTGTGAACAAAAATAGAATGATCTTAAAATAAAATAAATAATTTTCACTCAAAAGGGTGTATCTAAACTAAAAGAAAAAAATGATATTCTTGTTATTGTTATTAAAAAAAAACCACTATTTTAGTTATTGATATTTAGTGAAAATATATGTTGTGTATACGTTACTACATATTTACACTTTTAACCAAAGTTTCTATGGTCTTTTTTCTACATACTTGTAAAATTATGTATATACTTGACTCAAATTTTGGGAAACTATTCAAACTAGACAACAGAAGTTAAAATTCGTTTACCTGTTTTTATCTTGCCGTAAGAAGAACCCTAGTTACCACCCAGGTAGTAACCCTTAGGTCGGTCACTCCTCCCCCTAGATTTGAACAAACAACCCTAATCCTCCTTTATGACTCTACTTTCCCTATATAAAAGGAAAATCATTTGAGAGTTGAAACAATTTGACTGTAGGAAGTACGATATCTAGTTTAGATGAAATAACGAAAACGTTATTCACAAAGATAGAGAAACTTATCAAGAAGCAAACAAGTTTCCCCAAATTATGGTTACATTTTTAATAATATGTGCTTAAAGGAATGACTGCTACCAAAATGTACAATATATATATAAAACAAGATATCACATAAACAGTTGAAATAACAATCAGTGATCAAACCACAATATGAAATGGCAAAAAAGAAAAGCCAAGATCTTTCAACTACAGCAAGCGGTCTTCGTCAGAGTCAAAAACCCCTTTTTTATAATAGTGTGAATAGAATGAAAACAGGTAATTGTTAAATCATTTTGTGTGATAATGTGATCGTCTATACCTACTATGGTAATATTTCATAAATAAAATTAAAATTTTTTTTTTTGGAATCTTATGTTAATTTTAAGATGTGTGCTCTAAACAAACTGCTGAAAATTAGATGAGACAATAGTTTGATTTTTGGAACAAAGCTAGGAATTCATACTGGAGAGTGTTCTGCAGATTAAACATTTCATGACTGCATGTGCAATGGATCCCATGCCATGTCGGGATCAGAGAGTACGAGAGAGCAGAGAAGGTTGCATCGAACTTAGACGATCAGTCTTACATCCTCCAAACAGAATATTCATCATGTTCTGCAGATTAAACTTTTCATGACTGCATGTGCAATGGATCCCATGCCATGTCGGGATCAGAGAGTACGAGAGAGCAGAGAAGGTTGCATCGAACTTAGACGATCAGTCTTACATGCTCCAAACAGAATATTCATCATGTTCTGCAGATTAAACTTTTCATGACTGCATGTGCAATGGATCCCATGCCATGTCGGGATCAGAGAGTACGAGAGAGCAGAGAAGGTTGCTTCGAACTTAGACGATCAGTCTTACATGCTCCAAACAGAATATTCATCATGTTCTGCAGATTAAACTTTTCATGACTGCATGTGCAATGGATCCCATGCCATGTCGGGATCAGAGAGTACGAGAGTAGCAGAGAAGGTTGCATCGAACTTAGACGATCAGTCTTACATCCTCCAAACAGAATATTCATCATGTTCTGCAGATTAAAACTTTTCATGACTGCATGTGCAATGGATCCCATGCCATGTCGGGATCAGAGAGTACGAGAGAGCAGAGAAGGTTGCTCGAACTTAGACGATCAGTCTTACATCCTCCAAACAGAATATTCATCATGTTCTGCAGATTAAACATTTCATGACTGCATGTGCAATGGATCCCATGCCATGTCGGGATCAGAGAGTACGAGAGAGCAGAGAAGGTTGCTTCGAACTTAGACGATCAGTCTTATCATGCTCCAAACAGAATATTTCAATCAGTGTATCTGAAACAGTATGTTAAACATTTTCATGACTGCATGTGCAATGGATCCCATGCCATGTCGGGATCAGAGAGTACGAGAGAGCAGAGAAGGTTGCTTCGAACTTAGACGATCAGTCTTACATCTCCAAACAGAATATCATCATGTTCTGCAGATTAAACATTTCATGACTGCATGTGCAATGGATCCCATGCCATGTCGGGATCAGAGAGTACGAGAGAGCAGAGAAGGTTGCTTCGAACTTAGACGATCAGTCTTACATCCTCCAAACAGAATATTCATCATGTTCTGCAGATTAAACATTTCATGACTGCATGTGCAATGGATCCCATGCCATGTCGGGATCAGAGAGTACGAGAGAGCAGAGAAGGTTGCTTCGAACTTACATCCTCCAAACAGAATGTTCATCATGTTCTGCAGATTAAACATTTCATGACTGCATGTGCAATGGATCCCATGCCATGTCGGGATCAGAGAGTACGAGAGAGCAGAGAAGGTTGCTTCGAACTTAGACGATCAGTCTTACATCCTCCAAACAGAATATTCATCATGTTCCGCAGATTAAGGATGTCATGAGTGCATTTGAAGTGGCTCCCAGTTTAAACTTTAAACACTTCAACAAAACAGTTATCAAAGCAAACTTCAAAAACAACGTAAACATGACGAAATAATGGTAGGTTTTCTAGCGAGATGTCCACTTTCTCTCTCCACCAAAAGATCATCTTCTCTTGCTGTGTTCATACACCTAACTGGAATAACTATCTCCAATTCCACTGGAATTTTAATAATACAAGTTCTCAAGTTCCATTGTTATTGCACTGTAGATTCTGGTTATGGAAGGTGTTCACTATGCTTTGAAAAGTTGGCGAACGGAGAATATACAAGATATGCAAACGTCTCTCGATATAACTTTAACAGTATATGTATAAGGAAGTATTGGCTGCCATCATAAACTAACGTTTATTAGTGCGGCTATAGAAAAATGCTACACTCTCAAAGGAACCAACAACAAATTAAAATCATTTTATAAACAGAAATTATAATAATATATAAAAAAATAATACTTGATTTTGTTAATGAATGTTAGGCATACTACATAATCCTATCAAAACGAACACTGTTTCTGCTTCCTTAACAAATTTATAAGGATTTACCTGTAGGCATTCAAAATCTGTCTCAACTTTGGGAATGTTGAAGGTCTTGTTGACAGGTTTAGGAAGCTAGTGCTAGGTGGTGCACTATTCTCTTGGGAAATTAGGGCTTTGGACTGTTGACATTCCCATTATATAGAAAACAAAAAATGACACCAGACTGTTACTGATTCACTATTGGAAACGTATTTCAGCTCTGAAATGTCTTTAATTTTACTTGGACATATAATATGTAGTTATTTAGTAAGGTTTTTTAATTCGAGTTTTTCTTTTCATTAATCTTTGTCTACCTTGAAACCTCAGTTTACTCAAAACAATATTGTATATTATTTGATTTAAATAAAAAAAAAAATTAAAATTGTTTTAAACATGGAAAAGAAAACAGTCTGAAGTAGAACAGTGTGGAGCCATAAATTGTGTACCTGCCGCAAAAGTAAGTTTCACATTCAATGACATGTTTTCATTGATCGTATTTCCTTCCTTATAAAGGCATTGCTATAAGGTATATACCCACTCTGGTTTTCAAGATACTAGTGAATTGTTAGAAATCAACACTCCACCATAGCCCTCATTAGACCCTTGTTTTGTTTCATCTTTTGTTTGACCAGAAGCATTGATTCCTTAACTAACCAAACACAATAAGCATCAGGAAAACATACCAACATTGAACATACATGAGTGACACTCGTAGAAGTTTAATTACAACATATAATTTATTGGCCTGATTCTACAATTCAAAAACTTGTATAATATGATGGAATAAAACAAATGAAATAATTTGAAACCTATTGAAAAGTATTTGTAATTTTTTATAGGTATTAATGATATCTATATGGTTTTATTAGAACTGACGATCTAGACCAAACTCTGTTAGCTTGTGAAACCCCTGAGAGATATTTTACCATTCGTGGACCCCCACCCCCCGGGGTACCTAAATAACCTAATTATGTGAGTGTACATTTTCAAACAAAATTTAGGTGATTGAAAAGTGTAAATATAAAATAATTACATTACATATACACGTAAAATCAAAATACAACAATTTTTTTAAAACAAAAAAATATTTCTCTATTAAAATTTCATTAAGTATGCTGAAATAAATCTTGAAAGAATAAGTTATGAATATAACACAAACAAAATTGTAATAAAGTATTTTGAAATATTGGAGCACTATAACAAACTATAACAGAAGAGGATTGCCTTATATTTTCATTATTATGTTTGAATATTCAGGTTGATATGCTTTGATATATTTTTACTTTACTAAAGTATAGTAAATAGTAATAAAAAGTATAAAAAGTAAGTAATGTATAGTGATCGTGAAGAAATTCGATCTCGATATTTAGACAGATATATATGTTTTGAGGTCCCCAGAAGTCGTTTTGTGATGGTTTTTCAATGATGTGTCCATGTGCACGGGATGAGTTTCAAGCTATCAGTTTAATAATTTCAATATGATGTAATATTCGTCACTGATTTCACGATAATTATAACTAATAAAGTGATTAGAGCTCAATGTAAACAATTAATACATATTGATCTAAATTTAAACAACTCAAAACATTAGTTGGTGTTTAACAAGTTTGATATGATGTTTACTTATAGTAAAGTTGAGTGTAGACCACTCCAGTTTCTTTGTTATGCTATATTGATATACTTATATAAAAATTAAAACTTAACATGTCATTAAAACTAACGACGTGTCATGGACCCTCAAAATACTTTTCTTCCTTGTGAACCCCCAGTAATCCTCAGGGGTCCATGTGGACCACGTGATAACTCCTGGTCTTTACGAACAAATAACACATAATTCCAGGTATTTTTGGTTGTTGTTGTTGTTACAAGTGAGAAGGTTTAGGTTAAGGTTAAGTGAGATAAGGTTAAATAGTTTACCAAATAGGATACAATATTGAATGGAAGAGGAAATATCTTAAAAATTTTAATATAATATATCCATGTAACTCATTAATTATTTTATTTGATGAAAGTAATAAATTTTTTACAAAACATTGGTTCCAATTATGTTAACCTGATTTTTCTTTAATAAAAATTTGTTAACTAATTTACTAATTAGAACCTTTTATTTTCAGGTGAGTCAACTCAATTTTTGCAGTTCCACGTGAGTGAACATATTTCCATCCATTCAGAATATCTATAAAGATTTAAAACAAATACATTAAATAATTAGTTGTGCAGTCCGTAATTGTGTGGTATTTACTCATTCTGAGGTACAATGGATAAACCAACAAAATTTTATTATTTCACTCTAATTTTTGTAACTAATTAGATATAATTTGTATTATAGTGTCTTCCTGATGATGAACACAAAGTGTTCGAAACGCGTTGAATAAAACTTCATTTGTGTGGAGACTTTTGTTGGTTTATCCATTTTACCTCAGAATAAATACATTAAAACAAGCAGTCAAATTAATTACTCTATCTGGTATATTGAATAATATTAATAAATGAAAATAAATATATTTTTATTATCTGTTTTGGTCTTTTGGATTGTATAAACAAAATAACAGTATTTTTTTGTTTACACGGATTTATTAATTAACTTTGTAACTTTTTTATGTTATTATTTTTATCACAACTAGTATTCGGTTGTGTGTCATGTGTGCTTTCAACAATTATATTTCGTTTTACACATGGATGTTATTCTGGAGCTATCCATGGATGTTATTCCATCCATCTGATAACTGTAGATCTGATGGACTTGCACGATGTCATAATTCCTTATGTGATACAAATCCATGCTCGTCACAACAGCCCCGCAAAATAATTATACGCGTGGTAGTCTCTAGGAGACTGATGGTTACCTGATGAAAGAGATCATAAAGAATTACAGGAGAAAAATATGAAAAGGGAGAAAACAAGAATAACGGTTGACAGGGAGATGAGATATACGTAGAAATGAGTAAGTAAAACAAGGAGTCAGAGGTTACTAGAAATGCTGTAGGGGGAAGGAAGGGGAAACATTCAAACGACAACACTCCGCGTTAGGCTAGGCAGCCCCATGTCAGAAACTACATTTACAAAAAGAAAACATTCAAGTGATTACAGAAATCACTAATATATTCCAACTGCGCCTTTATCTGCAACTATATATCCAAAGATGGATATATAGATATAAAAAGATTTTACATACTCACGTGAAATAACAATCAATGATCAAACCACAATAGTGGGTTTTTGACTATTCAAATTATTTGACTCTTTCATTGACAATGATCAGTTGGATTTTTGACTCTGACGAAGACCGCTTGTTACGGTTGAAAGATCGTAGTCTTGTTTTCCCATTTCTTATTGTGGTTTGATCATATATAGATATATATTCACTCTGAATACGTGAGCTTGTATGGGAGACTAGACACTCTCACGCCTCCACTTCTGTTTTTCTTCTTCTTCTTATATATATACCATGATAAACGAAAAACGGTCCGACAGAATACACTTAAAATAAACTGTGACACATAGACAGAACCATAAGAAAGACTCACTTTTCAATATTTCGACTGCCATTACGGTAGAAATATTGAAAAATTAGTCTTTGTTATGTTTCTATGTGTCACAGTTTATTTTAAGTGTATATATATATATATATATATATATATATATATATATATATATATATATATAGCAGATTCAATAATATATCGACTGTTTGATAGAATAGGTGTGTTCTGTAATCGGGATTCGGTCAATGTTCTAGGATAAAAAATCAAACTCTCGTTGCCAAAGTTTGGGTTTTATTTCAAACCTTTTTCATAGGCCGTTTGATCGTTGAATGTTATTTCACATGTTTATGTGGAGAACATGGAGTCGTTTGTTTGCCGAATATAAGGATATGTAATTATATATATATATATATATATATATATATAAAGCTATGGAGCAGAATATCATGCCTCGTTGTAGGTAGGAAAAGAGTCTCACTGGCAGCTCCGGTTCGACTGTGGTTGGTTGGATAATTTTTCAAAAGTGTTGCGTTTCTATTCGTTTCCAGTCGCTAAATGCTGAATTTTTCCCCTGCAGTATATATGAGTGCCTATTAGTAACTTAGCTGATCGTTAAGACTAATCTTTGAAAACTGTTGAAACCAATTTTTTTCCTGCAAAAGCTTTAGTCTTTCAGTTGTTACAAAATGTTTAAGTGAACAAGTATTAATTGAACCTCTAGTGGTCATTTTTTTTTCTGTACACTTATTAAAACTCCCTCTTTTCAAAGATATTACGCTTTCCATTGTCAGATATGTACACCTGGATAGGTATTCATTGAACCTTCAGTAGCTATTTTTTTCCTATAAGCTTATTGATTGTTTCACTTGGCTAGACCATCGATTCTTTTTCTTCTTCAAAATGTTTAGAAATATAATAATAGAAAATAATTAACCATAAGGTTTATCCCAGGAGCAGAAGTACATATCAGGACACAAATAAGTGCTGTTTCTGAAACTCACAAAGAGACCTTCCATTGAAACTCCATGTACTAGCTTTTAACTACAAGTTTATTCAATTATCTCTGTATTCTAAAGTTCATTGGTATTTCTTGATCTGTTGTATCATTTGGACAAATCTTTTCTATTAGTTTAAGTTATTTATACCTGACTCTCTCTCAACCACCAAAATAAAAAGAAAACATTTATTTTATGCTTAGCAGCCCTGCTGAATTTACAAATAACATAAAAATATAAAATAATATGTTCCAAATATGAAATCGTTAATGTTTATCGTGGCATAAGATTGTATTAACATTGATCAAAAGAAGAAATGAGTTTAATCTGAGAATATTTTTAAGTTTAATAGATATTTTATTAGTTTGTAACAGGTAAGATATACAATTTGCCAGTTTTTCTCAAATTTGGGAGCCCTCTTTCATTTTCTATTTTCTAATCGCGTCTATCTTTTCACATATCTCTTACCTAACCACTCCACTTCTCCCAATGCCGCTGATGGGTGGTATGGCTCAATGTGGCTGTCTTACCTTCCCAATAATCAAGTCTCTTTCTTCCTTCTAAAACTTTTCCCATACCCTATCAAACATCATAAGGCCTACTATACTTCTTCCAACTGCGTTCATCCATTGAACGTAACTGATTGTGATGCTCTTTATGTAGGTTTGGCTTCCGCTAAGCTCTTCTTGTATTTGAATAAACACAGGTCTTCCGTTGACCATCGTATTTCCTGTTGTCATTCAAGCAATTCATAAGGAATGCCTTTCAATGTCTGTTTACGTGTACTGGTTCTTCGCCATATTCCTGGTGCCAACACTGGTATCACTTTGAGAGCTTCAAAAGAACCATTTAATTACCCCCTGGGAGGTAGATCTGTTCCCGGGGTTACCTTAATTATTCTTTATTATTGTTTTAATAATGTCGTTAATTATTCTTTATTATTATTATATTTTCATTTTAAACAACTTCACTCACTTATTTACTTTTCATTTATTGAGTTTATTTTTTATTAAATTCTAATTTTTATATTACTTTTTAATTTCTTTCTTTTCTTTTACGTAGATTAATAGTAAATAAAGGCAAAAAAAGTATCCACTGTGATAAGTTCAAGTATGTTTAAGTACTTCGATATATTTGTACGATGGATATATGTCTTTCAGAGATGTGCTGTGTTACAATGCAGCTTTCTGCGGTGTCAATGGGGACCATTCAATGAATAATCCATGAATAATCTTGCAACCTTCTACAGCCATGCTGCAGCCTATTCTCAAAAGTCCTAAAGTTAGCAGATTCAAAGTAATTGAAAGTGTACCATAAAACCATTAGTCATTCTATAAGATTTGTGGATGGTCCACCGTGCCCTTTCCTGGGTGATCAAATAGTAATAACTTTGTTTTCAATATACAAAGTTTCTGTTCTGATACTCAATTAAAAAAGAATTATTTTAAATCAAACATTAAAATAAAACCGAATATGATTCATACTAATAGACAAAAGGTTATTCATGGATTCTAACACGTTCATAGTTTATGTGCACAAATTTTAAGAATTACAATGAATGAAGTAAAAAGGAATGACATGTTAACAAAAAATTAATATGAAGTTAATTGGTATGAATACCTGCTTCAGAGGCAGGTTTTTTTTGGTTTATTTTTTTACATAGTCACAACAACGTAAATGCAACATTACCAGTGACAATATATAAATTACCAAAAGAAAGAAATATATACATCAGAGACAGATTAATATCAAAATTTAAACAAATGAACGCCTCTTTTGTAGTTTCACAATTCAAGATCACTTTTACAGTTTCATATTCTGGACATAAATAACATTATAGCATTAAAGTTTTCGATACAAGTTGAGAGAATAACATTTTAATAGACTATGTGTTTTCAGGTTTACTTTAAACTTCTGTTTTGTTCTGTCATAATATCAACAATTTACTGTCTAGTATATGTGAAATTTTTATATATTTGATTTTAAATTCTTTAAGATTTAGACTTCGTCAGTATCTAAAATGTCGATCATATAGAACTAGTCAGTTAACTAATTGAAAATCATTGACATTTTCATAGCATTAGTCGTCTTTTATAACATTCATGAGTGTCCACTGCCTTTTCCCAATTGAATGAATAATAATAATAATAATAATTTTTTATGCGACAGTTTCTGCGCTGAAGAACAATTAAATTTGTATTGGTTAGAATCAAACATTAGAATAGAATCTAATTTGACCCATGCTAACAAACAAAAATGTTTCCAAAATATATTATTAATATAGTTTCCAAAAAGCCAAATGTTGAGTACACTTGTCCCCACATAATTTTATTAGACGTATGTAAATTTATATCAACCAAAACATTGTTGAATTCACAGGTCCAACATAATTATATAACACTATTGATTCATCCAAAATCTCATTATATACTCTTGTTCTCACATAATTGTATGATACTATAAATTCAGTCAACCTTATATATTGTTTGATACACCAGGTCTCATTACATTACGGAAAATAATGAACATGGCGTTGTTATTCCTTGGATGAGTAGATTCGTAAGCACGTGTTCGTGCTGGTGTCCTGTGTTGTGCTCTTAGAGGTTCAATTGGTTTCAATGCATAAATAAGCTATAGTTTAGTTGTTTGAACAACAAAAAAGACGTTAATTACAAAAAAATATGTGTTGGTAGAACGATATCTTTAATGATTGCTTAATTAATGACTTAATTTTAGTATGACCAGTTAAAGTAGAAGCAGAGTTTTATTGAATTGTCTGTGTAGTATATTTGGTAATGACTTGTACAGGATTTCGTATGGACGAATTGATGGAATACGGGATATTAAGGTTTGAAATATTCAAAAAGGTTTCTTGTGGATTGACGGGAGGGAGTAGAGCCTGGCCGAGGGATTGTTTGCAGGAGCAGACACTCAGGTGAATTAGAAGGGTGCAGGCGTCGCAGCTTGCCACGGCCTGTATAGATGCATAAAACATGCCATCCTCATCACTCTCCTTACAGCCCTTCAGACTACCCCTTTAATCCCGATTAAAATCAAAAGTCCCCCTTATATCACTCGCCAGTGTAATTAAACATTCAACCACCTGAAAACTAACTCACATATAATACAAATGTCAGTCGTAATCTTACCTTTTTGATTTATTATTTGTATCAAATATGATGCCTAGAATATTAGTGTTGTAAATAGCTCAGTAGCCACGTGTTTTGTCTTTGTACTGGTCGGTCTGGTGTTCAATACCCACTCTGGAACTCGATTTATTTAGTTGGGAGATAAATAAATCTGAACACATCGTCCTTGGAGAAGATTTTTTTTTATTATTTAAACCGATTTAAGGCTTTCTGTTTGATCGGTGATACTACAGATTCTACAGTCGGAGTCCTAAATTTTGCCTGACTCAAGTGCATTTTGAGTAGGGATCTTTAACGAGTACCTGACATCGTACATGCTTGGGACCGACGGCTTAACGTCCTCTCCGAGGGACGACGTCCTCAAGTCGTCCTCAAAACGAGGGCCAGGTGGGGATCGAACCCCGGACCAGCCCAGAGGCGAGTACGTTAACCTCTGAGCTAACCTGGCTCCTGGAGAGGATGTTAAGCCGTCGGACCCCCAGGCTATATGATGTCTGATACTCCTTAAAGACCCCTACTCTAAATATAATTGAGTTAGGCTAAATTTAGGACTTCCAATGCAGAAGCAATCCTCATTGTGTTGTGTCGCAAAGGATCAATGTTCAGCCTATATGTTCTCTTATGGGACTGCCACTGCAACCTTGCCACGACAATCAACTGCTAGTACGATAATAGATTAAAGATAAAAAAAAACGTTATTAAATATAACCTAGTGCTCCTAGTGGAGTAAGAAAACTCACAAATTGTTTTAAAAACTGCTAAGTCTTCAAAAACCCAACTTCAGTTGGGTTTTTGACTCTGACGAAGACCGCTTGTTACAGTTGAAAGATCTTAGTCTTGTTTTCCCATTTCTTATTGTGGTTTGATCATTGTATATACATATATGTATAACAGATTCAATAATATATCGACCGTTTGATAGAATAGGTGTGTTATCAAATCGAGATTTGGTCAAGTTTTCTAGGTTCAAAAATAAAACTCTCATTGCCGACGTTTCGGTTTTATTTTAAAACCTTTATCACAGGCAGAAGTAAGAATTTTTTTTTGACCCTGACGAAGACCGCTTGTTACGGTTGAAAGATCTTAGCCTTGTTTTCCCATTTTATATTGTGGTTTGATCATATATATATATAAGTTTCACGATGAATCACAAACACAGAACTAAGGAGCAAACACACTTACTGTCTCAAATTTTCGGTTAAACCGTGATCAGGAGAGTTGAGATAGGGACACCAAGCCCACTTGTGAAGCTACGGTTGGAGACCCATATATATGTTTTTGGTTAGGATTGAGGGTCAGTAGAAAGCAGTACATCTTTGATACTGATTTTCATAAAAATATAGTGTGTAACCCTAATGATTCTATACTGATACTGATAAATGTAAAGTGTATTTGGAATGGGGATCGAAATAGTTGCAACCTCAATTTTATTGCTTGTTCTACTGACAGGAGTGAATCGGATAGGACATTAGGCCTTTGGTTCCGGTTTTATACAATGTTAAGCGTTGTTAAAGATCTCTGCTTGTGTTAAACAAGATTTAGGGCTCCCTATGTAAAATCAAGTAGTTAATATGGCAAGGGCGGGTGCCGAAAGATAAATGAGGTACAATTCTCGCTACTAGAATAGCGCGAAGAGGCAAAAGCCTGTAAATGTGGATGTCACATGTAAGTCCATAAGTGTGTTACATGAAGTGTATTTCAGTGTAATCACTGAATCATAAAACCTTATTCTGACAATTCATTCAACAGGGAAGTATCAATAAAAGTTACAGTCATATAAATATAAAAGAGATTTAACAGAAGTCACCAAACCGACCTCATTTGCTTATTCAATTATTTATAATTTATCAAAAATTTTATATTTAGTCGACGTTAATATATAAATAAATACAGTTTTCTATCATAAGTTTATGCTCAATACAGAAAAGGTTTTAGCTTTCATAAATTTCTATATCTTATATAAAAGGATATAAAGTGACAAATAATCTGGAAGGCTTTATAAATCTGAAAGAGAGTTTTAATTCAAGTAGCTGACGACTTCAAATGTGAAAGTGTCACAACAGGGGACAGATGAATCTTTCAAGGAAAAAAAATGGTAGCATTTAATATAGAGAAAAACTTTTTCTATTTCTCCTTTTCAGGTTTTCATTCAATATTTGACTTGGAAAGTGAAGGAACGTTAACTTTAACCTCACATATCATTATAACTTCCATTCAGTAGTCCTGCTTAATTAGATGAACTCCATATTATAAGTTGTTTGATGTTAATTAAGTTTTGATGTTTTTAATTAATTAATTAGAGGGTAGTATAATTCAACCAACCATCGACCTTATAGCCTCAAATAAGTCATAAATAAGAGTATGAGTATTTCAATTAATAATATACTTAAAACCCATTTTTTTTAAATTGTATTATTTAGTGTGATGTTAAAATATCCATCTCGCAATTATATATGTTGAAAGTGACCTTCCCACAATTACATGTGTTTGAAATAACATAATTTTAAATTCTAACAACAACAAAGGTTAAAATAATTTTTTCACACTTAAGTCTGTTAAAAATAACCTTCTTACTGAATTAGAAGTTAAAATGTCTTTCTCCTAAATGTCCTTCTAGAATAATGTATGTTAAAAATGACTTTCTTTCAGTTATACATGTTAAAATGACCTTTTTACTTTAAAGTATAGAATAATGTACTTTAAAAATGGCCTAGAGAGAATAATAAAACTTAAAATGACCTTCTAACAATTATATGTGTTTGAAATAATGTAATTTTAAATTCTAACAACAACAAAGGTTAAAATAATTTTTTCGCACTTATATCTTTTAAAAATAACCTTCTTACTGTAGTTGACCTTCTTTCTCGTAGTATTTTCATATGTATTAATATGACATTGTTTAGAATAGTATATGTTAAAAATGACTTTCTGTCAGTTATAAATGATAAAATGACCTTCTCGTGATTACAAGTGTTAAAATTACAATGGAATAATACAATTTAAAAATGACCTACAGGCAATAATAAAAGTTAAAATGACCTTCTAACAATTATATGTGTTGAAAATAATATATTTTGAATTCTAACTATAACAAAGGTTAAAATAACTTTCTCACACTTATGTCTGTTAAACATGATTTTTTTTTTCAGTAATAAATGTTAAAATGACCTCACAATTACCATTACATGTGTTAAAAGTACATTAGAGTAATATAAGTTAAAAATGAACTACAGGCAATAATAAAAGTTAAAATGACCTTCATTACATTTGTTAAAAATTACTTTATTGCAATAATAAATGTTAGTAATAAAACAGATATTGCTTGATGTGTAAGAGGTCACTGCAGTATACTAAGAGGTGAACTGAATAAGCAAGCCGAGAAATATATGGAGAATAATTAAAAAATACAATATTCAAAATTACACTATTTGAAATCAACATTAGATTACTGAAGGCTCGCCTAGGGACAGCTATGTTCTTACAATCTCTAGTGAATTCTTATTACGAAGAAAATGATATTTTGCTTTCAATTGCTAAAAGTCTTGTTCTTTTATTTCACAGAATTGTTCCAAATGTTTAACTTTATCAATTGTACTTAAAAGAAATTAGTTCATAGCTTACTTTTGAGAAAGTAGATCAAATTGTATAATTCGCATTTGTTTGCATTAAACCTGGCCGGTTTCTGGAACAGTTATTCAGGTTCAAAGTGACAATTTGGCCTCAATGCCAACGTTTCAATTTTTATTTAAAAGAATTTGAAAATTGCAATTACAACTGTCTAGTTTGAATAAATACCCGAAACAGGTTCCTTATTCAATCTAGACAAAAAGTTGAATGGAGTGCAGGAAGGTGTTTGTAAATCTGGAAATGTATAGATTGAGAATAATTTCTTTTGAGTGATTAAAAAGGTGTGACCATTATAGTGGAACTGATGCCTTTACAGAACAAATAATGCCCATTAATACTATCGGCATTCATCTGAGAACTCGTGTTCACTTCATTTCTCTTTGATTCTCATGTGTTCGCCATATTAGCTAAAGCTCTGTAATTTACTTAAACAAAATGGATTTATATATTTCATGGTTATTCTTGCAAATAAATGAAGAAACATAGAATTTATTGGAGACTGAATCAATAGTTTACATTTTATGGGCAGCTGGACGAAAGAGATGTAACCCTCTTCCATACCACTGAAGAAGCTTATTCCATCTTTTTTTATAGTAATTGATATTTAACAAGATTTGTCAACCTTTTTGTAAATTGGACTGACCTACAAGTTTCGGTGTTGAAAACAACTTCCCTGAAATAGCTTCAGGAAATAGTCATCTCACAATTGTCTTGTTTCTTGTATCAGCTCCTCAAACATGGCAAGAGATCTGCACTTGTGATTGGTATCCTTTATACCAGTGGCATAGCAACTATTTTTGCCTCCCGAAAAAAGATTTGCAAAAGTTAAAAGTCATAAGATTTGCAGCCCTCTCCCCCCCCCCCCCTGACCGTTGATAATCCGATAACCTGCAAAATTCTTGAAAATCCTGAAAATTTACAATCGTCACCAAAGAAAACCAAAGATTTTTCAAAACAAAAACGCATAATTAAAAAAATAAAAACAATAACTGGCTAAGCAAACAAATATAATAAACTTTCAACCCCTTTAAAAAAATATTCTTGAACAATTTTAAATATATTTTTTTTAATTTGCAAAAAATACAGTTGAAAAATCTGTTTCAAAAATATATTATACTCATAAAATAGGAAAGTAATTACGACCTTCAAAACTCATTTAGGCATAAAATTTAATTTTTTTGTTAGCTTTTTATTAATGTTATTTTTTTCTATTAATACTCTCTCAAAATGCCGCCCCCGGGCACGTTACCGCCCCCCGGGCACGTAACCGCCCCCCCCCCCCTTCTACGTCACGACTTGATACCCAAGAGCCTAACTGCTACGTTCCCTCCATGTCGCTAAACAACGCAGTACCATCTATCTTCTGGTCAAATTAACCAATGGCCTACATAACCAGTTTCTCTACAGATCAATTGAAGTACGGTTTTAGGAGCCTGTTTATCGTATTATCCGAAAGACAATAAAACTGATTAGGAAATGGATCCTTGCATATTTATATATTCTTATTATGAGTAATATACATTAATCATCTTCCAGCCTTCCAGACAGCTCAACCGGTTTCTGAGCAATCCATTCTCAAGAGTAAATTAAAAGAATTTCTCTATAATTTCGGTTCCGAGATAACAATAATAGACTCCTTATAGTTCAAATGTCTTCCTGCTAGATCTAATCTAGTCGATATTACTTTTTTTTAAAAAAAAATAACATGTCACTTTCTTATTTGTAGAATTGTATTTATTATTACCTGTTTCTGGAACCCTATCCTCATCGCCAGTCCCAAATCTGCCTCTTCATCTTTCTGTATATATCAATAGCTTTGACAATGCTCCAAATAGCTCATCCGTCAAGTGGTTGGTTTATTCATTTGTTATAGTCTTGTGAAATGACTTTGACTTAATTATTTGAAAGCCTTACTTTATTGCCAGTCTTAGTTATTTCTAACATTTTTACTCTAAATTTGTTGAGTTTTCTAAATGCCTAGTTCATGTTTGTGATAATAAATTAAATATAATTTTCACTTACAGTGGTTATTACTAGAACTATTATGCCACACGATATATTGTTCTCATTGTTTCGTTCATCTAAAAGTTCAGCAATTATATTCATAGTATCATAGTCTACACAGTAAGAAATCAGAAAAATAACCAAAGTATTTCAACTATACAATGGTCTCAATATCAGTTTGCACGCTGACTATGACCGCTTGTTTTGGTTGAAAAATCTTAGTCATTTGTCTGATTACTTACTGATGTTTAGACGTTGATTTTTATTTTACGTGTTTATTGTAAAATCTTCAGTGTCGACATCTTAAAGAATAGAAATATGTTGATTCCTAAATCGAATTATATTAGTTTTGCATTTCATTGATTTTTATCGTTCTTAATTGTTTAATTAACTCAAGAAATATTTAAAAAAATAAAATTACTCAAGAATTTGAAAAAAACTATAAACAATAATTACAGTATTTATGCTTATTCTACAATTATGACTATAATCTAATGAGGAGCGTGAAAGAGATATAAAGGATATGAATCATGAAGGCGAGTTACTGTTCGCAAATGATTTGTGTAGTTCAATGATTTATATCAAGAGAACTAAGGCTCATCTACCCAGCATATAAAGAAGTATCAGAGAGAAAACTCATTTGAAAGCATTTCGGATGGAACCAATATTTTATTAAAGAAATAGTGATTTATTCGGAAAATATGTTATTTACTGCAGGATAGGTTGGAAATGGGTCACGCTGATGTGGCAGATGGTTCAATGCAAATTGGCAGGCCTGCATAACAATGTATACAGGATGGCTGGGAGCTGCTTATTTAGATCTGATTTGATACCTTCCTTTGTCTCTGCAGCCGTCGAATACCTCTCTTAATCCCTACTGGTGTATCGTTCGTTTTATTTATTCTAATTTTGCCACTACACTCTTTAAATTCTATAGTATCCTTTCTAACTTTATAATCATTCATTCAAACTAATTATAAATACACTTTTCAAATTTCTGACTCTAGTCTCTTAATATCTCTGTGAATACAAAATGAGGCCTCCTATGCTCTATCTCTTCTAACTTATACGATGCAGTATTCAAAATTGATGTGATGTGTTGGATTGCAGCAATCTTATTTCTGCCATAGTGTCCACTGAGTTTCATCCTCTATATTAATGATGTAATATAGAGATTATACTTTTATGCTTCGATGTAATCCTCTGAGATTTCAACCTCAAATATCTCGTAAAGACCTACAGAGGGACATTATGTTTATTAGTAATACCATGTAAATGCAGCACTTTTCCAAATCAATGCGACTCTTTCTGATCCAGTTGGATATTACCTCATATAGTCCATACTGAGCCACATCGTCTATTTTATTTACTATCGTTCCTACACTTTTCAAAACCAATGTGCTCATTTCTTCTTGCAATACCTCACGTAATCCATACAGAGACACATTATCTGCTATATTTTCTAAAACATTGACACTAAACTCTTCCAATCTGGTCATTTCCCCTTGCAGTACCTCACGTAGTCCATACAGAGACACATTATCTGCTATATTTACTATAACATTGACACTAAACTCTTCCAATCTGGTCATTTCCACTTGCAATACCTCACGTAGTCCATACAGAGACACATTATCTGCTATATTTGCTATAACATTGACACTAAACTCTTCCAATCTGGTCATTTCCCCTTGCAATACCTCACGTAGTTCATACAGAGACACATTATCTGCTATATTTACTATAACATTGACACTAAACTCTTCCAATCTGGTCATTTCCACTTGCAATACCTCACGTAGTCCATACAGAGACACATTATCTGCTATATTTGCTATAACATTGACACTAAACTCTTCCAATCTGGTCATTTCCACTTGCAATACCTCACGTAGTCCATACAGAGACACATTATCTGCTATATTTTCTATAACATTGACACTAAACTCTTCCAATCTGGTCATTTCCCCTTGCAATACCTCACGTAGTTCATACAGAGACACATTATCTGCTATATTTACTATAACATTGACACTAAACTCTTCCAATCTGGTCATTTCCACTTGCAATACCTCACGTAGTCCATACAGAGACACATTATCTGCTATATTTGCTATAACATTGACACTAAACTCTTCCAATCTGGTCATTTCCCCTTGCAATACCTCACGTAGTCTATACAACAGAAATCAAAACCAACACGATTTTATCTTTCTCAGTCTCGTAGACTCGTCACACTGATCCTTTTAATACCTCATTTATTTGCCAGCGAATCACATTCTTTCCTTTATTTATTGTGGTTTGAACCCTTCAATCTTTATAGAGTTATGATCCTTTTGACGAAATAAGGATCATAATTATCTATCTCCCTTAATATCTACTGTGACATCGTCATCTATGTTGAACTTAATTTTTACACACAATTTCCTAACTGGATACAATCCATTGTGATTGCAGCCTTTTAATAACTTTCCGCATTCCTTCCATTACTTTTTCCACCTTAGACATCGTAATATTCAAATTCAATAACACCTTTTCTGACTATATTCTCATATTACTTCAAACAATCCATCCGAAGAAAAATATAATTTATTTAGTTTAATTTATGCATAGATGACCTCCTAATATCTACTTTAATGTCTATTTTTTAGTTTTTAATATTTCAAATTCAAAACAAAAAAAAGTTTACCTCGTGTTTTTGTCTTAATGCTATCATTTGTTTTCTTTATGTCATTTAATGTCATTATTATTTTAATGATCAAGAAGATATGATAACGAATACTAGTAGAATTTCTACCAAACTACATAAATAGTTAAGTATGCACGCATACCATCCCAGTGAAGTAATATATCACTTCAATTTTATTGTACTGGTTCATGATCAATTCCATCCAAAAATTTTTAAAATTTTCTTGTAAAAAAACAGTTTGATATTCTTGAACTTTTTATATGTGTAATGTACTTTGGAATTATAATATTTATTTATCAATAACAGTTCAATGGCAAACAAACTTCTATATAACTTGTGTTGTTATATAGAAAATTATTTTCTTAACAAAAAATAACATGTTTTTAATGGGGTTTGTTAATTGAATGAAACTGAGGGAGTTAATTTTAATGTATACAACCAGTGTTGTTCAGCGTTTTTCCCTTGATTTATTATAGTATGTCACTACTATGCCATCTGGTATCTGGCTCAGGAAACAATTGCTACACGTATAGTTAATTTTATTTTTCTCCCACCCTCCTAGGCTATAAATTCATGTTTATTTTTTTTTTATTTCATTGCTAAGCATGTTTAGTCATTTCAGTATTGTATAGTACCTGCTCTATTTTTTATAAATTAAACTTCACTAAAAATGAATCTAAATTTCTTGAAATTCGACAATCACATGGTAAGAAATGTAATTTACACTAACAGATAAAAGGACATCCATGAACTTATGGATAAACTAAACTTACTAAAAATTAATCTAAATTTTAATGAAATTAGACAATCACATAGTAAAAAATGTCATTTATACTAACAGATAAAATGATATCCATAAACTTGTGGATATATGCATAAATTTAAAAAAAATGCTTTATTAATTTTATTTTATTAAACTTATTAAAATTATTTAAATTATTTATTAAAATTAAAACTTATTTCATTTATTTGATTAAAATAAATTTTAATAAATTTATTAAATTTAAACAAATACTTTCCTCGTCTTACTCAGAGAGCTGTTTTGATTTATTTATGAATCTGAGCCTTTTGGACATATCATGATAAAGTAGAATGTAGAATAGGTTGATGTTTTTGACATAGAGCCCTTTCGCTATATCATGAAAAGCCAACTGCTTCCTCATGAATGAGACAAAAATGAGACAATTCTGGTAAAGTGGACCTCGCGTCACATTTGAGTAAGAAGGACGGACAACCACCCGCGAGCGGACTTTCCACCCTCTGACGCTACCCGGGCTAACCCTCTGCCAAATTAGTGCCAAGAGGGAACAACCGCTAAAGCGGGAAGAACACTAAAAGACAGTTTCAAAGAACACATTAAAGACTACACCAATAACACAAACAAATCAAACACCTAAACAAATTTGGACATAACCCAGACAGTATGGAAAACACAGTGGAATTACTACACACAGGACAAAAAGGACAACGAATGAACATACAGGAAGAAATAGAAATATACAAACACAAAATGACCGACAATATAATGAATGAACAAACAAACCACCAAACAGACATTTTAACAAAACCTCTAATAACATATAAAAGACGGCACAAAGAACTCGAAATAGATAATCAAACAAGAAATAAAAGGAAAAAACATAACAATTAAATAAATAAATAAAAATTAACCACACAGACAACACTGATTCCACAATGTAGATGACAAGTGTAGGTAGGTTATAGGAAAATGAAATACACAGTCAGTTAGTTGCTCTTGAAGATGGGATCCGGACGGACCCGAAATCGGTCGAGCTTTTCTGAAAATTTACGAGGTATGACGGACAGTATTCCTACTAATTCTAATATTACTAACCTCAGTGGAACTAATCCATTAACTATATTTAACCAATAAAGCGTTCTAAGCCCCCACCACCCGTAAGGTGAATGCACATGGGGGGGGGGGGGTACGTTACGTAAGGTGAATGCACATGGGGGGGGTACGTTACGTAAGGTGAATGCACATGGGGGGGGGTACGTTACGTAAGGTGAATGCACATGGGGGGGGGGTACGTTACGTAAGGTGAATGCACATGGGGGGGGGTACGTTACGTAAGGTGAATGCACATGGGGGGGGGGGTACGTTACGTAAGGTGAATGCACATGGGGGGGGGGGGTCCGTTACGTAAGGTGAATGCACATGGGGGGGGGGGGGGGGGGGGTACGTTAAACTGTGGGACTAAACCGTCCTACACGATGTCGGATACTCTCTAAACATCCCTACTCAAAATGCACTTGAGTTACCCCAAATATTCAACTCCCAAAGTAGAATATTAATTGTGTGATATCACAAAAAGCCAATCATTGGCATATGTGTGTTCTCCTATGGGACTGCCATAGTAACCCGTCCTAACTATCTAGCAAATACATTGAATTATCATACAGTTTTAAGTTTGACAAGTGTAATAAATAAAAAACAAGGAATCATTATTAGATTGAAACTGAAAACTCTTGAACAACATTTGTTTTTAAAAAATATAATTATCACTGCCAAGTATTCTATCAGATATTTTTTAAAATATCAAAATTGTAAACATATGCCAAATTTATATTTTAAAAGTTTTTTAAGGTTTTCAAAAGATTATACGAAGTTTTAGAGAAAAGGTTTCTTATAAAAATTATATATAATAAAATATAAATATGCACTATAAAACTGATTAGACTTAAATTAATTTAACTGAACATTTTTCTATAAATGTGTTTTATCTTTTATCGTTCATAACTCCGGCAGATATAAAGACAGACTTACTGATTCAAAGGAGACACAGCTATTTTATATTTTCTAATTAAGAAAAAATCAATATTACATCATATTTCACATTAAATTGATTAACTTTTCGTATAAAAAATAAACAACTTATATATATATTATATATATATATATATATATAAGCTTCTCAACGCGAGTACTTCGCTCTTCTTCCTGATGATGACGAATGTCGAAATAACGGAGTGAGTTCTGTAGTAACTTTCTGTGTTCTTTCCTATTTGTTAATTTTATATATATATATTTGTTTTGAAATTAAAAATTAGAGATAAGTTCTTCCAGTGAGATTTCACTCTATTGGATGTACTGAGAATAAATAATGTAACGTTATAATGTAAGTAAAAAGTATAGAGTTGTTGATAGATTTTATAACAGATAAAAGAGTAAATATTTTTTTCAAAACACAAAGTAGTAAGAAAAAAATAATTTAAAGTAATAAGATTATAATTTAGAAATAATTTGAAGAAAATTCTTGCACTTTGCTGAATTATATTTAAAGTTTGTTTATTCATTGATATCGTTTTAAATATTGAAAGTAATATTTGTTATTTTGTGGATTCTCTGTATGGTTTTTTTTTCTAAAAAAAATGACTCTTTTTTAACTCCTAAATATGTTTTAAAAGCTTTATAATGCTTTTTTAGTTTTTTTTTTCTTTTTTTATTAATGAAAGGTTTAAATTTATTTAGTATGAAACTTGAAAACTTTATATCTGTTTTATTCAAATGCGTGCTAAAAGAGTTTTAAATGTTGAATAAGCCAGTCCGTTTTTTTTCTTTTCACTCAAGAATGTAAGTACTTCAGTTAGGAATAACTGAAAACTTTATTTTTAAAGTTTGTAAATGTTTGAGCCTAAATTATTTATGAATTCGGGATGAAGTTTTATATTTAAAATATAAAATGTTAGGGAAATTTAGGATTAAAAGAATAACAAAATTGTATTGGCTCAATAGATAAAAAACTAGTTGTTTGAACTGCAAAGTCGTATAGGATATACAAAATTAAAATGTTTAAAAAATAATTTAGCAGCATTGTAATAGCACTACTTACAGTATTTTAAATACTAATATTAGAAATAGAAAAAACCGTCATACCTCGTAAGTTGATATCGGAGATGTTGGAGCGCTTTCGGATCTTGTTTATCTTCGTTCGCAACTAATCTATGGTCCTATTGTCAAGGGGTTTTATAGTCGTGTCCACTGCTGTCTAAATATTGTTATTTCATCTTATGGCGTTATTTTTGACAGAAAGGACAGAGACTTAATATAATAGAACAACTAGAAATTTATAAACATAAAAAATCGGGTAATTTAATAAACGAACAGATAAACCACCAATCCGATATCTTATTCAAACCACTAACAAAAATAAAAAGAAGACTGGACGGACAGTATGACGAAAAAAAGAACTGTAAAAGAATTAGACTAGATAATAATTAAATAAATTCCAAAATAACGCCATAAGATGAAATAACAATATCTAGACAACAGTGGACACGACTATAAAACCCCTTGACAATAGCCCCATAGATTAGTTGCAAACGAAGATGGACAAGATCCGAAAGCGCTCTAACATCTCCGATATCAACTTACGAGGTATGATGGTTTTTTCTATTTCTAATATTAATCATACTAACCTCAGTGGTAATAACAATATGCATGTATTTTAAATATTGTAATAAATATTCACAGGACACTGAAATAATTCCTGATGACTAAGTTCAGAAAATAGTAAAAATCTACATATTATAGAAAGAAAAAAAGCACTGGATATCTAATGTTTAGATAAACTATCATCAATCAAATGTATTGGCACCTGAAGCACGCCTCTAATCTTTTGATCGATATTTTCAACAATAGGTCGTCATCCAGAAGAGATCATTAGAGATGAAGCGAGATTTCTATCCTGATTCGATCAGTTCAGATCTTATTCATCTACTAGACTGTATCTAATCTTGTCAACCATCTATAATTTAATCCTCAGATAATCAAAATCCGAAAGTGATTGAGTGATGAAGGAAATATACGATGTAAAATAGATGAATTATTGTTTATAAATATTAATGTAAACCTATTTTGTTTATTCTCATTGAGAAGATACTGTTGAACTTTATTTCATTTATTGTCAAAATTCATAAAAATAAAATTAGAACACCTTTATTAATAAGATATAGTATTATTTTTTTAATGATGGTACTATTTAGCGATATTAAAATTACAGAGGCAAATGACATTAGTCCCTGTGATAATTATGTATCTCTCTTTATATCTATGTATAAAAAGTATAAGTATACAACTATTTAAGGGAAATATATATAATAACTACACGTTTATATATTTATACATATATATATATATATATATATATATATATATATATATATATAAATATATATTTTGTTGAAATATACCGCAGCTTCGGTATTAACGACTTTCAAACTAAGCTGTTCCAGTCTCCTGACAGTCTTACGAATATAAGGTGGTAATTCCCAAATGAGTTGATACAAATCATTTGGGAATTACCACCTTATATTCGTAAGACTGTCAGGAGACTGGAACAGCTTAGTTTGAAAGTCGTTAATACCGAAACTGCGGTACATTTCAACAAAATATGCCTCCAAGAAGATTTGCTGCCAACCTATACTAATATATATATATATATATATATATATATATATATATATATATATATATATCATATATATATATATATGAGTCGTTATCAGCCTTTGGAGCGATTCACTTCTTTTCCTGAAGACGAGGACATCGAAATATAGTAGTGAGTTCAGTGGTTTCCTTTCTATGTGTTCTTTTTTAAATTCTAGTTTATATATATATTTGCTTTTAAAACCTGGATGTCTGTTTCCACTTGGTTCAATTTCGTCTTATATTTTTCCAAATTACGAAATTCCAAATGATACACAAAACAAAAATTTCAAGGGAAACTATGGTTAATAACACTAGAATAATAGCAACGGAAAAGGACGAAAAAAGACTCAGGATACTAGAAAAAGTATATATTGTACATACTGGAAAAAACTCCAAGTATGAACGACCAAAAAGATAACTTTACCAACCAGTTGCGCTTGTTTGGAAACCTAGGTCTGGTTATGCCTACACTGAGAACCACAAACTTGGCTGTGTAACCTTTTGTTAACCTGTTCATTTATTGTTTATTATTGCAATGTGATTTTAAGTATTAGATTAATTTGTTAAGTGTAGTTTAATTTGTGTTTGCTGAAGATGGTGAATGTAACACCGAAACATGTCCAATAATAAAATAAAAAGTTATGGTGATTTAATTTTTAAGTTGAGCTCGGAATTAAAGAAAAAATTTCGTAATTTGGAAAAATATAAGACGAAATTGAACCAAGTGGAAACAGACATCCAGTTTTTTTAAAAGCATGCATTGAAGAAGGACTGCTCCCAACTTTTACATATATATATATATATTAGTATAAGTGGGCAGCAGGTCTTTTGGGAGTTAAAAGTAAATTCATATCTCTCGAGATCGAATATTTACAGGATCACTATACTAATAGTAATGAAAAAATGGCAATTTGTTTGCAACGAAAATGTTTATGTGATTAAGAATTGAGATAAATGTAAAAATTCCAAATTACTGAATTAAAGTTTAACTTTGATATTATATGTTGAATAGTAGGAGATAAAAGAATGAATTGTGATTGATGAATGTATAATAATATATATGATTGTTGAATAATGTTTTGTATATTTTGATCTTGAAAACGAGGGTGATAAGCAGAAGATGATGGAAAAGAATATGACTGGGCAGATTATCTAATAATTTTGCGAAGTGTGCCAAGAGGATAGAAATGGAAGACAAGGGGGTGTGTTGGGGGGGTGGGATTATTTAAGAGGGAAGAAGGAATTGGGGGTAATAAATGGTCTGGATAATAAGGGAATCTATTAAGAAAGAGGGGTGTGTGTGTGTATGGAAGCCTGAAGGGGTAATATCTACCACCTCGTAGACTGCTCATCTTTAAAACATGTGTTCGCATCAAACCAATGGAGAAGAATAGCTCTGCTTTTCTAAACGCATTCATCCAACTGTTCAGCCCTCCAATTGAATTGGAAAAGTAATTTCACCTATGGATGTGTGTTGCCACAGTTGAATTTGAGAATAGCTGCGGTCCACTTAACACTGGGGCCTGTTTCTTTAAAAAAGAAAACAGTAAGCCCCAACCCTTTTATCTTTGTATTAAATTCTTTACCATACTCATGAATTTTGTTAAAGGTAACTTAAACGGGATGATACGGAATGTAGATTACCAAAATAAATTTATAAATTACAGTTGAGTGTTATTTTGGATTTGAATTTTTATACGTTGATTCCAAAAGCCTACTTATTTCTTACCATCTATTTCTCTGAAACTAGGTTTAAATTCATTATTTTTACTCTACTACTCGAATGATTACAGTTTGTTAATATAAAAAAAAAGTTATTTAGAAATTTTAACGAATTTACTGGTTTTGATGTCTATTTATTGATGATGTCTGTGTATGTGGGTGGCAGATGTTTTCAAAAGTTTGTTAATTTTTTACAAGTCACATTGTTCGATGAATCAATCCACATTTCACGTGCAATATTTTTTTTTAATTTACCTTATTTTTTCTTTACTTTGCATTACTCACCTGGATATAAAACTTTTGAAGTTAACGTAATAGATATTTGCATTACCTTCTTTTATCTTTAAAAATCTCCAAAATTTGATTTTATGAACTTTCAACGATAAGAAATATTAAAAAAATATTTTCTGAATACTTTTTAATATTCAGAAAGAAAAAAAATAGGACGTTTGAAATGAAACTATGAATATACATGAGTGAGACTAGGGGTTATCTATTGCAAGAATAAGTAAAAGAGCTTCAGAAACTTTTCATGTTTGAACTATACCTATAAAGTGCTTGTCAAACGGTGCGCCCTGGAAGGTAGCCAGGGGTACCCCAAGATACCGGAAGATTAAATGTATATAACAGATTTATAATTTCAAAATTTGCATCATTTTCATTTATTTTAGAAACACCAATGGGTTTTAAAGTCTGTGTGAAGTCTCAATTACTTGATATTTTGAACGGGAAGGTAAATTTCTTTAATCTTTAAGCAGCAATGGATAATACTTTCTCTTTTCCTTTCCTTGGGGATTTAATCAATTTTTTACTTATCTCTCTCTCTCTCTCTCTCTCTCTCTCTCTCTCTCTCTCTCTCTCTCTCTCTCTCTCTCTCTCTCTCTCCCTGTTATAAAAACTATTCCTTTTAATTTCCTATCATTTTTCTATTCTCAAATTTCAGGACTAAATTTTCTATATTAAAATCAGTGATGGGGCCTCAAAGCTTTGGTTATTTCTTAGGTGCGCCCTGAAGTAAAAACATTGAGAAACTGGTATAAATGATAAAAACTAAAGAGCATTACGGAGCAGACTCCAATTATTCATCGAAACAGAATCATATGATTAGCATTTTCATCAATATGATGAAATCATCGAAATATTCAATGGTTATGATTTGTGTGATTGATTGAACATGGCAATGTGTAAAACTAATCTACCCGAGACAGCCTGAAAAAACATCTAGACATCTAAAAATACTTATTCAAAATCAGGTGTTATTAAAATGTTGATTTTATAACTGTTATATCAAGCCTTATAATACAGTAAACTAAATCAGATGCATTGCAAAATATTTCTTTTTTATTTAAGAAAAAAAAATTTGAAAGAAATAAATTATTCTGCTTCAAATAAAATTGAAACTGATAATTTGTTATCTTATTTTTAGATTTTAGTATTGGTTATTTCAAAAAGGATTGCTTGAGAAGGTCTTTTCTGAGCTCTCTGTTTGGATGACATCAAAGCAGAAGAACTGTTCCAATAGATTTCCGTCTGTCTGCTCCGTTACCTCCATATTAACGTCTTATTCTTTTGTTATGTCGATTCTTTATTATTGATATTTATAAAAAAAAAAATTTTATTCTTTTACTATTATAAAAATATATATTTTTTGAGTTTTTAAAATGAATTTTTATTTGAAAAATATCTTCTTTGAATTAAAAATGAGGAATATTGCATTTTTTGAAACAAAATAAAGTTGAGCAAATCCACTGAGATAAAATTGATATTTATAAAAGGAAAACTTTAAATAATTTATTGACTTATACGAGATATAAGAGAATAAATTTTTAGATGTAAAAAATCACCGCCAATAAACATTAATAAACCACGTTTGTCTTCCATGAGATGATGCACTTGTCTCTTAAAATGCTGTAGCAAATCTGTACATTGCACTCCTGTACAAAACTTAATATCAGTTATAATTACTAATTAGAGTGTGTAAATCTGGCTAATTACTTATTTATTTTTTCTCAGTATACATTCAGAGCAACCTTATAACAAAGTACAGCAAAGTATTACAACACTTGCTCAGAAAAAATTGGTATCTATGATTTTTTATTAAATACTAAGAAACCATAAATTTTCCAGTATAATAATTCTATAAAGAACCAAAAATGTGAAACATAATTCAAAATTGAAATATTTCGTTTGAAGATTAATACATGTAATTATCGTACATCCTTAATTATAAATTATCTTAAAACGACATTTTTTCCGAAGTTTTTCAGCGAAAATGAGATTATTTTCTTGTTATAAATTTGTAAATTTGACTTAAATATGCAATGTAGAAGGAGACCAAGTAAACGATGTAAGAAATCCACTGGCTATTTCAAAGAAAGCCATGTTATCTTGTAGATTATTTCGTATCAAGGAATTTTCACTTTGGTTTTTGAAAACTGTGATTACTGCTGAGTTATACTAATGAGATTATTTGCATCAGTGGTGTGATACACAAAAATAAGCTTAATAAAGCCATCCCATTTAGATATTTACATTATGCTTAAATAAGCCATTATATATTGTATACCCAAGAAGTTTGGTATTAAGTTTAATTATATTAAAGTTGAGTGTAGGCCACTTCAGATTTTTATATATGTTTTTGAACCTTTTTTTTTCATTAATTTGTTAACATACTCGTATAGCATAAATAAACAGTTTTATTATTTATATGTACGTTGTTATTATTACAGCTGTATTATTATTTTTAGCATGCAGAATATAAATATATTAAACTATTTCATTTTTGTAATTAATTTCTGTGTTTAATTAATTGTATTTTTTTAAATAGTGATTATAATAAATTAAAATGAGCTTTAGAGGATAAGATGCAATGATTTTAGACACCACTATATTGGATAAAGAGATAGGACATTAAGACAGCGATGTAAAGTGCATATTCATGATTTAATCAAAGAAGAAACAAACGAAAGAAATACTCAAATTTTTAAAACAATAAAAATGTATTTTTTTTCAGAAAAATGTAAAAATGTTGATCTATGATTGCATGTGAATGCAATTGAGGAGACAAAAATCATTATGTTGTAAATTAGTTTGGTACTTTTTTTACTTATAGCAAAATTAAGTGCAGGCTACTCCAGATTTGTTACCATGTTATATGATTTGGTACAAATAAAACGAAAACTTTATAATACGGAGTCCATCAAATTAAGTAGTGCCAGTAAAACAAAGTTCCTCTTATCAAAGTATTAAATGGGAGAAAAGAAATGTTTAAAATAGTTGAATTCAATATAGCTGAAGATTCATAGGTGTCTATTTAGTATATAAATAATTATTCAGGCAGAAAGAAGTCCCTTCATTTCCCGCCAACAGTACATAATGCGCATGTCTTTTTCATCGTATGATTATTTCGACCAATCATCGGCTCTCATTTTTTCAAGCCATTTTAATTTTTAATTGCGTTTCTATTCGACGTACATGTTATTTGTAACAGTTTGAAATTATTTCAAATGTGGTCTTATTGATAAATTTAGTTTAATATCTGTGTTTAAAAGAGTACATTCATTGAAATATTTAGTTTAATATATGTTTTCAATGTGAGTTTACGTTGATTAAATGACAATGCAAGAATGCAGAAGGTATTGAACATCGTAGTCACGGTTAGTGGAAATATTTTCTTTATAATTTTCTTTTCAATAATATAAGTGCATCATTAACACTTAAAGATAGTTCTTTAGACTATCTACACTTATCTAGTAATATTATATTCTTAACATCATTTATATTATTTTTATACTATTCTTATTTTACTAATTCTTATATAATTTATATTTATTTCCACTTCATCAGGATTAAGGAATACTTAATTACCACCATGTATATAATGCAAAAGTTCACCTATTGAGTTTTGTAGGCTCAACGAATTTGTCAAACTGAATCAATATGATTATTTGTATAAGATAATTCAAGAAACGTATTTTAATATCTTTGAAAACAGTTATTTAGTTTATTAGTTATACCTATTTTTCATAATTTGCCTTAGTAATTTCTGGCCTTAAACAATGTTATCTCTTATTTTTTTCTCTTATACTGTATCGTTATTTTTAAATTATTTACTTTATTACTACGAATGGAAGCTATATTTGACATCATACAAAGAATTCAAACTCTGTGTCTAGAAAAGTTGAAACCCTTAATCACATTATATCTGTAATGTCCAATTTATGTCCAAAATGTAATGTCCAAAATTTATGTCCAATTCATAAAAGAGTGATAATTATTGTATAATATGTAAATTTATTTATCTTTTGAATATTGAAAAATTGAAATATTTTAGTCCACAGTGATAATATGTAAACTTCGTATTATTGCTATGTGCATTTTAATTATACTAAAACATCATATTCCCAGCATCCTAGAACAATTATGAGTCCCACTTGAAAATCCACAGCGTGTGATATTGGTCGGTTGGATGTAACACCAATTCATGTGGTATGGCAGACTTTTGTAACAATCTAATGCTTGCTAACCTCTGTGGAACAGACAATTAATATAGCTTAAATATATGTATATATCATTTAAGCTATTAGTATTTTAGCGGCCTAATACCTTTCCGCCTATTCTTTATGGCACAATTCTTCAGATAACTGGGAGAAGTTGGACATTACCTGTGTAATCGATTGATTGTAGTAACTGATTTTAAAACAATTAGGCAGGAACCGGGAGACCACAAACAAGCGGTTGACAAACAGGGGTTCCAACTTAGTGAAGCACCATTACGGACTAACCGCCCATTGTATGTTCAGTACATTGACGTCTCTCTGCTTATCAGATGCTTGATTACCTTTACTTCAATGAGTAATTTACTGTACTTCCGTATAACTCTGTGTTTTAGCAACTTATTTAAAAAAAAAATTGAAAATATAGCAAATAGCTGAGGCTATTGAGGGTTGCTCTGCACAAGAACTTCACATAGGACAACGTTTCGCTCTATTTGTATAGCATCATCAGGGCTGCACACAAATATACTCCAGACAGATAGTGCGAAACGTGGGCCTAAGTGAAGTGTGTTCTTGTGGTCGATTAAATGTATAATTAATAACAATGTAAATAAAACTATTTCTCACTCTTTAAAATAAAAATGTTAAAATAAAAAAAAGGATGAAATTTAAACTGTAGAAATAAATATATCATTCTATTATATATGGTAGGTTTTACAATAAGCAAACAATATAGCTGAAACGAAATGTCAGGAGAGGCGGAGCCGAGGCCGTAAATCAGAAACGAATTTATTGCTGTAGCGATTCAAACAATGTCATTCTATTCCAATATCCAAACGGCATCATAAATTGTACTCTCGTATAATAGAGTCAGTAGGCATCAAGTCGACGAACGTGGTCTGCTGGGTATTCGCATACAACTGCTATCAAGAATTCAGATATGTTTTTAATGTCTTCTTGAATTTCTTTTTTTTTTTTAAAGTAAAACCCTTTGAAACGTTTTAAAAATGTTTATTTGTCAAATAAATGCTACCAGTATATTTGCTTGTGATTTCAATAAGTATTTAAATGTGTGTCCTGAAGAAATCTTATAAGTTTTCTTTTAAAATGCTTATAATTTGCTTAAATAGTATAGAGGTTAGTTGAATTAATCCAGACTGTTTCTTAATGTATGAAACATAAATAGTGTTGCTAGCTTTTCACTCTCGTTTACTTTCAACAGACCTTTAAAAGTGTATAAATGAATTCGGTCAAAATTTTAAAGATCGAGTTTTTTATGAAAATACACTTGTTGATGTCTTCTAGATCCAATAAAGTGAGTGTGTGTGTGTGTGTGTGTCTGTGTTTATATATATATATATATATATGAAAATTTGAGTTTTTAAGTGTGTCTCTTTCTCTGTGTGTTGCTTTTCTTCATTTTTAAGTTGATTTGCGTCCAGGTTGGATAGTGTTTTTCGAATTTTGAGTGATATATATATATATATATATATATAATAAACTATGTTGACACAAAGAACACTCAGAAATGAAACAGAAACTCATTACTATGTTTCGATGACCTCGTCATCGGGAAGATAGAAACAAGTCGCTCCGCAGGCAGACAACGATATATATAGAAACATATATTTGTACATTTGAGAAACAGTCCTTCGTTATTACATGTAAGGTTAAATTTTCTGCCTATTGTTTTTTTAATTAATTTCCAAATCTTTTTTTAAATTCACCAGGAACTAGGTAGTGAGTTTCTGTTTCATTTCTGTGTTCTTTTTCTCAGTATAGTTTATATATATAAACGAGTTCAACATCGAAAAAACATTAACTCACAGAAAAGAAGGAACACACAAACTAAGATTTTCAGGCAATCTTTTTTACGGAGAATTTAGTTTGTAAGTGTGTTTCTTTACTCTATGTGTTTCTATTTTATGAATCTGAATTCATACTGTGTCCAGTTTGGATCGTGTTTCCGATTTTTAAGTGAATATATATATGTAACTGATAAACGAAATGTGATCCAGGAGGACTGATTTCAATTTAAAATAAACAGTGACGCATAGAAAGAAAAAGGTTTGCATAGCGGTCGGAATATTGAAAAGTGAGTCTTATTGTGTGCCGCAAGGTATGTTCTATGTGTCAGAGTTTATTTTAAGTTATATATAAGTATACATTTTTTGAGGAAGACAAAATTTCCAAGTAGACAAATAAATTATACTTCAAACTATCGAAGAGATAAAAAAGGACTAACGTTGAATGTTTCTATAACTGTGGCACTCCTTATCTTAGATCTTCCTTATCTGTTAGATTATTCTTCTTTTGTGATCCTTATATTCATGTTATACCACGACTAGTAAATTAGAGGCATTAATGTGGTGATAATATCAATATCATTTATTTCAAGAAGTATATGTTTGATCTGCCAAACTATATTGTAAGCTTATTATAATGAAAGAAGGCATGCATATAAAGATAAATGCAGATAATTTGGCCCTGATGAATCCAGATGATAAAAAACAATTGCTTATAATAAATAATTTTAATGTCTTATCTTATAAATAATATCTTTTAAAGTTTCACTTATTTCATATCAACAAAAAAACTGCAAGAGACGTTTTCTCTGTTTTCGTTGTCTTTATGTTTTTATAGGATAAGTGGTATGGAGGTAAATATAAGATCTTTCGATGAAAATGTAACTCTTATTTTACCGCAGACACATTTAGAAATAACCTTACTGATATTAATTTATTTGCTGGCTAGTCAGTTATGGTGTGGTACTTACTCATTTTTTGAATATAAAGAAGGTTTCCATATAAATAAATATGATTTGGAAAAAAAAGGAGTTTCCAACACATAGTATACTCCTTCAGATATATCTGTAATTTTATACTAATTCTAATTCCAATAATTAACAGATAGGTCTGTTACTCTAAATGTAAATCCTATCTTCGCTCAGTCCTGGTTTTTGTAATCAGTAGCTTTATTTTCCTAAAGATGATCATTACCAGTTCTGGCATACTATATGATAGTATGTCCTGTTAACATTCCGAGTTTTCCAGTAATGTATGAGTCCAACGACCAACGACCAACGATTCTTTCCGCGCACTGTTTTGCACGTTGTATTAGCAGTTCCAGGTCACGGACCTCCTACTGCTGAATTATAGTCCTGCTGTGGTGGTGGGGTCAGTAAGTAAATGTCCGTACTTTTTTTTTTTTTTTGTTATTATGTGGTTCGTCTGTTTACGTCATTTCGTGGTCGTTTGGTCTCATTGTGTCGTGTCTTGTCAGTCTTTTTCAAGGGTTTGGCCTTCTGTTTTAATAACAGCTTCTAATGTGGATGTGTTTGGGGAATTATTTGGGATAGGCTTTGGATAAGGGGGTTTGGATGGGTTGGAATTTTTGTGTCCTCATGGTCACCAGTCTACTCGAGAATTGGTCAATTGTTTCTAACCTGAGGTCTCTTTGAATATCCACATTTCTGGCATACCAAGGTGCCCCAGCCATAAGACGTGCGCATTTATTCTGAACTATCTGTATGTGTTTTATTAGTTCTTGCAGCTTGTAACCAGGTCGAGCATCCATAAGTCATGCTAGCCCTAATTACCACCCCGATTTTTCCTTTCCTTGTATCGTAAATGTTTTATCTGCCTATGAAAATGGATGGCTGGAAAATCAAAGCTTTGGAAATTGAATGTTTTATTTGAATCTGGAAAATTTAAATTTATTTATTTTATGAATACGATATGTAAATATCGTATATATAAATTTGGCCAAGATTCATTATCATATGCTCAAAAAGACTGTTGTCTGCAGTATTGAGAATATTTTCGTCTCGTGCAGTCGTTTAGGATGTCACATCGATTACAAGAAGACAGTGCTTATCCGTAATGATCAGCCTGTTCGATTTTCTGTAATAGATGCACTTCCCATTCTTGCTTTTTTTCTTCTTTTTTTCCACTATCACTTAGCTTGCATGATCTGGAATACACTATAGTGTTATTTCTTTTTTTTTATGAATTTCAACTTCTTTTAAATAATCTCTCTCTCTCTCTCTCTCTCTCTCTCTCTCTCTCTCTCTCTCTCTCTCTCTCTCTCTCTTCAAACACCCTTGATGAAGCGACATATATATGCGTTTCATCAGTGGATTAGGTAGATAACGTATATAATGTAACGACTAACGTAGTTAGCTAACGTCGTAACTACTACACAATAAACATTCAACGTAAGATCGAAACACTACCAGCTTTCCAGGTTTATACTAAACTCTAGAATACTGATATTTTTGTTTATATTTAATACTTTTTCGTATTCTTTTAATAGATTTTTACAATATGTGAAGTGATACAAGTAGGAATCTGACTCAAGAGTATTTAGAGTAGGGATGTTTAACAAGTTCCTGACATGGTACAGACTCGGGACCGATTGTAACGTCCTCATCAAAGGACATCGATCTCAGATTTTTGTTTTCACTCTGGTATGAATAAATGAAGGTCCAGAGTGCATATCGAAGCAGAGTTTTCCAGTTCAGAACGGATCGCGTGGGTGACCCTGGTCCTCACAAATAATGCGTTTGCTTTAATAGAAATGTTTCTTGTAAGCTATCCCATATTTATTTATTTGATTGATGCTTTTATTAGTCATGATCCTGTACTGGGTTTAATTTATATTAATATAATTTTTATTACTAAGTTACTTCATTTTCTGATTATAGTTGAGTGAACAATAACCAAGTCACATCTGACAGTTTTTTTCCACTTCATGCAACCTGCCGATGTATTATCCAAAATACTACAAAACATTTATTTCAATGCCATATTGCACTTATTCCTAATACTAACTTGCAAAAATATGCATTTACTTTTACAAAACCGTGATTTTTCATATTTTCCTTGAGCTTGTAACTTTTAGAATGATCATGTATTTCGAATTATTTTTTGGAAAAGTCTTGAGGAAGTAAAACTATCTGAGTTATGCTTTAAAAGTTAAAGAAAAATATCATATTAGTTCGTAATACATTCCCATTTGAATGGTTATCAAAATTGTCGAGATTACAGTATAATAAAATATTTAATATCATCTTTGTACTAATACACTTATACTGTTTATAGCAAGAGGTCTGATCTCGCTTAGCAATTGAAAAGCTAAAAGCAAATTTAAAGGAATTATGAGTTTACATTATAATTGAATATTTGATAATTTCTAAGTGCATCTAAAACCTTATATTGTTAAAAACTATTCAAATTATTTAATTTTCATTTTAGCGTTTCTTAAGTAAAATATTATTTGTTGGATATTTGCCAGAGGATAAATTTGAGGTTTTAGAGATGATTTCTAATTTAGTGGGAACGAGACATGTGCGGCAGTGATATCATTAATCTATGAGTGACACCCTTTATTTCCTCGTAAACCAGATTTAGGATTCGTACAACGCCCTACCCTGTCAGACCTACATCCGTTTCCTGTGAGCGCATGACCGATCTCGCAAAATCCCCTGCTGAGTCATATCGTGTTTCTAGATTGACGAATTATCGAGTCAGCTGGCCAACTGTGACGTTATCCTCCTGATTCTGTCTCATATACCTTGTTGTCATCCTGCTAGAAAATGCAATCTCATATCGCAAACGTGTTTTCATTATTTCATACAAAAATAACAAACAAAGAATTTTTATTTATTTATTTAATCACTTTTATTTATTCACACGGCCCGACTCGTTACGATAACTGCCCACCTGAACATATATGGTAACATATATGTGATAACAACATATGAAGTTTAACTGAAATATTATACACTTATAATGCGTTGTTTTATTTCTTGTTAGTGCATTGTGAAATTCTAATATGTATATATATGAAGGGAAAGTTAAAATGAAAAATTAAAAACAGGAAATTATGCTATGAAACCTTTCCCATTACGTAATAAGAGAGCGACTACAAAATAGATAAGGTAATTATTATTATTTATAAAAGATATAATTTGAAAGGCATCAAAGCATATTTTTTTTCATTTTTAATTTTCCATAGTGGCTTTTGCTTCATTAATTTAGATCACATGTTTTATTGTGATTATTTCTATATATATATATATATATATATATATATATATATATATATATATATATATATATATATTATTAAGAAAACGATCCAGAAAGGACAAGAAACGTTTTAAAGTAAACTATAGGTATAGAGTAAATAGAAAAACTACTCTAATTTTCTACTAATGTCATTTCATGCGTTATGTGTCTTCTGCTATCATCCTTATTAAATTTATAGAAAAAAAAGATAACAGTCACTCAGGTTTCCCTATTATTTGGTATTCCAACATCTTCAGGTTAACCAAAGAAAGCACAAACGTGAAAATGTGAAGGATGTGTTGATAAACCGACTGGTTGAATGATCTCAGAATACCCGGAGCACCGTAAAATAGTCAAGACAATGGAACAAAATAGCTATAAGGTCGTCAATGCAGAAGCTGCTGTCTATACATTTTTTTATAACTTTTGTTACTTACTGTCGATTCAATCTATCCTGTTTTTATTAATTCTTTATAAATTGGTTTGTTAGTCTATATTCTATTTATGGTTTATCTGAAGATGATCTATAAGATCGACAGCACGTTTATTCAGTGTAGTTTTAAATTTAGTTATTTAACCATTACAATATAGCCTTGTCGTCAATGAACTGTACTCTCTATTATTAAATGTCTCTTTGGCAACTGATTTGGGATTTACCCCAGGGTATCGTAAAATAAGTCAGGAGACTGGAACAAAAATGCTATAAGGTCGTCAATGCAGAAGCTGCTATCTATTTGAATCCAAGACTAATTATTTTAAATATCTATTCAAAAAGATTTGCTGCCTATATATATATATATATATATATATATATAAAGATTTCACATAAACACGTGAAATAACAATCAATGATCAAACCACAATATGAAATGGGAAAAGAAGATCTTTCAACCGTAACAAGCGGTCTTTGTAAGAGTCAAAAACCCAACAGTTGGGTTGGTTTGATCATTTATATATATATATATATATATATTTGGGGAACAGTCCTCCATTTATACATGTGAGATTAAATTTGCTGCATACTTTTGTTTTGACCAGTTTTTTGGATTTCTTTTCTCAATCTCGTAATAGTCTTTTAAATTCTCCAGGAACTATGTATATTATACTATTATACTAGGTATATTATACCTAGTTCCTGGAGAATTTAAAGGGCTATTACGAGATTTGGAAAAGAAATCCAAAAAACTGATCAAGACAAAAGTAGGCAGATTTTAATTAAATTTTCTCACCTCCGATTCACGTCAGAATACGCTGCAGAAGGGAAATTACCTTTCCTAGATATTATGATACCACAGAAAGCCGGTGAATTCAACACTGAAGTTTACCGGAAGCCATCAAACCCTGGTCTCTGTCTAAACGACCAGAGTGAGTGCCCAGATAGATATAAGGTATCTACAATTAATGCTTACATAAAAAGAGCGCTCACCCCCTGTACGGACTGGACTCTCATATATAACGAAATTGACAAGTGTACACAAGTCCTTGTCAATAACGGATTTTCAAACGAAGCAGTGGCCAACGCAGTTAAAGCATATCTAGAAAAATGGCACAAGAAGAATAACATGAAGAACGACCGAAAATCTGGTGAACAAATACAGATTTGTTCTGAATATCTATCTAATAAATGGGATATGCTCCCAATATCTCTCAACATTGTATATTTTCTTCAGAGTTACTGATGACTCTAAATTTAAATAGTTTTCTTTTTCTTCATAAGCAATACCCGAATTTTCAGGGAGTTTTTTATTATGAGTGCACCATTTGAAGAATAATAATTATTGCTTCCTCATATGTATAATGAGATAACAACTTAATTATTTTAATTGTAAAACTTAATAATTGTACTTAAGCCACAGTTTGGACATTTTTTTTCTTATCGTCATGGCATTTTGTAACATCCCTTTCTCAAATCATTTCTTTTTTTTCTCTAGTATGAGTATTCCTTCGTATAAAGATTTCACATTGCTTTGATTGATCTCCAGTGCTATTAAATTTTTGAATTAAATATAACGGTAGGGGTACTACCTAACTTTTTATCTCAGGAAAAAACTGAGTGATCTGAACTCAAATAAATTAATCTCAACACGTATTCTATTTGTCTGATATTCTCTCCGCTTGTCTTTTAATCAAATAAACGTCATTCTGTTCTGTACTCTTCTCAACATGCAGTATATTTCCAGTTAAATTGGCTGGTTTTTGGGTTTTCATATTGATATAGATTTTTATCGTTCAGTTCATTGTTTGATGTCATTCAAATCTTGACTTTCAAGATTGCCATTTTTTTTTCTTTTTTTTTTGGTCATTAAACTATTTATTTTTCTGGTAGCCAGGTTAGCACAGTGGCAACGTGCTCGTCTCTGTTAGATCCAGGGTTAGTATACCCACTCTGGCCCTCGATTTATTCATACGGAAGGTGAAGAAATCAGAGCCCGTCGACCCTTGCAGAAGAAATTAAACTGTCGGTCCCTCGTTAAACGATATCAGGTACTTGTTTAAGATCCCTACTCTAAATACATCTGAGTTAGGGACTATTTAGGATTTCCAATGTAGAATCAACAGGTTATGTTACTCGCAGATTACTGAATTGGGTGCGAAATAAAAAATGAGTCACAAATGAGCACATAAAACAGCAGGTGAAGATCTTATCTGTGTGGTCGTTCGAAATAAAAAGCAAGCAAACAAATTATTTCTTTTTCTTTTTTTTCCTTTTATTATTGTGATTTATGGTTGGTTTTTGTGACATCTCTGACACTAATTAGTTGAATGTTTCTTTGTATATTGAGTAAATAATTCTCAAAGAGCATCCAGCTTATAATATTTTGATCAGTTTTACTGCCATCTATGCAAATATCTTGAAAAGAAAGGGTGTGTCAAAATGTTCAATGCAGTGATTAGTTGTGGCTAGTGGTAGTCTTCGGATTCAGAATGGCATTCTATTCCACAACTTGACAAAAAAAATGAAAATAGATAATTTCAACTTTTTAGCACTATGTCACAGTAATGTTTAAAGTCTTCTAAAATGGGTTTGAGGGTATGCTAGAAAACTACCCTCAAACAAAGCGGAATAAAACGAAACTAGAAAGAGAACTCTGACGATGATTTACAAGGAAATATTGCGTATTCTGAATGATTATACATTGCAAGTCCTAAATGTTGTCTTGCTCAAGTATATATAGAGAAGAGATATTCAACGAGTACCTGTCATGTTACAGGCTTGGGAACAACGACTTAATGTGCTTCCCGAAGGATAACTTTCTCAGAAGTTTTAAATTTTCCGAATCAAACAATCGAAGTTCAAAGTGGGAATCAAACTCAGATATACTAGTACAGAGGTGAGTGAATAAACCATTGGACTACTGTTACCGCAAAAGAAAATTTTAACGAGAATTTGGTTACTAGGGACACCGTTTCTTACTAAACTGAAAACCCGAATGTTCCAACTGCAGTCAGACATATTTACGATACAAAGAGCCTCTAATTATATGTCCTCTTTGTAGTTACAGAAAAATTCGAATGGTCATAATTTTGAAAAAATTATTATTAACCCAATGGTTAAAATCTGTGAAAAAATACTTATATGTATTCACAGTTACTAGGGACTCCAAATGTGCATACTTTAGACGGTTATGATAATTAACACACTGAATGAGCTAATTAACATAATTAGAGGTTTTACTGCAGAAGTTTTTAAAAATTGTATAATATAACTTTAGAGTTATTGATAATTTGTTGTGTTCATATAATATTTACCGGCGTAAGTTCTTGTATGATTATTTATTCTTCACAAAATCAATTGTTCTAATCAGTATAAACAAGTGAAAAGCGGTCTTTTTGAGAGTTGCCGTTAAGTGAAATGTTCTTAATTGATAGAGGCACGGGTTTTTGCTTAGTAAATATGTCATGCATCTTACATTTCATCACAATTTTAAAAGCCATGTCTTTAGTCTTATCAGTTAACAGTCGTGAATATTTCTCAAAGGGGTCTTATTTGGAAGAGAAATTTCCCTGAAATTGATCGCCTACTTTGAAAAAGAGACAAATGAAGGGACTTTGAAGCCAGTCCTTTGTAGCTCTGAGAAGACAAGATTTAGTTGTTTTGTCTGATAGCAATCAATCACTTCGCATTACTTTTATTTCTTTTAACAAATACGTAATTTATTAGAGTTAATATTATTAAAGTTTATTTATGGTTTTTAACGAAAAAGCACTATTCATTTAAAAGATATCTGTTTTTAAACTTATATATATACACAGTTCAATGTACATAAAGAAACATAGAGAAATTGAAAACACTAACACACAGTCTCTAATTTTCGGTTGAACCGTCTTCAGGAGAGATAAGAGAGCGAAACCAAGCGCACTGGTACAGAGACAGTTGGAGACCAACAATGTTGCCACATACGCGCCCGGTCACCGAGAATAAGGTAGCCAAGAATCAATTTTGATTAAAATAGGAATATGAAAAATAATAGTAAACACAAAAACAAATAAAATAATGAAAAATAAAAAACTGAGGGATAAACAGAAGAAATAATACATAAATAAATAAAAATTAAAAATTATGGGCTAAGCTTTAATAACAAAGCTAAATAGAGTTTTTATATTAAATCCACTCTTTTACCTCCTGAACAGGGGTTACCTACCTGTGTTTCTTTCACCCACTGGGTTGCAGGACGATATTCCAGGGAGTGCGAGAAATTCCCATCTAAATAACAGAACATTATCATTATTCAAATTTTTTTGTATATTTTTATTTTTCATCATTAAGGTATCCATTAAACTTGTTAGAAAACATCTCATGTGTTTTCGTTTGTATAAATATATTTCACATCATGCGTTGTTATTATATTCGTTTTGTGTTTAATTCATTTGTTTTTTGCTACATTTATCTATGAGAATAATATAATTTGCAAGGGAAAAAAAGTGAAATTTGTTTGGATATATGGAGTAAAAAACTATTGGGAAACACTCTTATAGAGAGTAAGAGATAATAGGTGTAGGCATTTAAACATAAACAAAGATGTTCATAAACATATAAAATCATAAGATATAAGATAAAAATTATAAGATAATAAAGAAACAATGTTCATATTTGTATTTCCATATGATTTTTGGCATTTTATTTGTAAAACTGCTACTCTATTTGAAAGTTAATCATTTTCAATCAAGATTATTGATTTAATCTATCAGTCTTAAATATTTTTTTTTTTAATAACTTGATTACCTGATGTGAAAAAAAAGCGTTGATATATGAGCATTGAGTTAATACAAAAGCATGGGTGTTGTGGGGAACAAGTGTTAGGAAGTCAGGGAATACATGAGAGAGCAGGATGTAGTGTAGCAACAAAAGAAACGAAGAAGGCACTGTGGGAAGGGGTTGGTTTTAAAACCACTGGCAACGGCTTTCTCTCTTAATATTACACAATGAAAAGCGCGGCTTTTAATTGTCGTGTAGTGAGAGGGGTTTTCAGTATGGGAAACTTATTTTCATTCCTTTTTTTTTTTCATTTCTCTTTCTTTTTCCAATGGAAGTTTTTCATAAGTGCAGTTTTAAGGGTGGGGTTTGTGGGGGAGTGGTAGGAGAAAAGGGATATTCCTCGTGGCATCTCTACAATGCCTGGTATCCATTAATGTAGAAATACCCTTCCACTCGACTCAAAAGTAATGCCGCAGAGTCTGATTCCGCAATATATTCCTTCACCTGAATCTCCCCAAACACATCCATTAACCTACTCTCAAATCATACATGCTTCTTAAATCCCCTTTCCATTTATTGAAAAATGATTATTGATTAAACAAATAATTACAGTTAAAAATAACATACTTTGGTTTAAGTATCCTTTATGTTTGAGCTTATACATTATGTTACTCCCTGTAATACTTCAACTGCCTCCTCTGCTTATATATTGTCCATGTTTCCTTTGGGTCCTTGACTTTGTTATAGAACCGTTGAGGGTCCACTTAGTTTCAATGCAATTCAAAAGGTGTTACCACTGAGGCAGAATGCATACTTACTCTAATTGTAATTATACGTGCATAGTATTCTATTATAATGTGAATATCCATAATAATATTTTGCTATATTAATTGTATTATATTACTGTTGTTAGTCAAACATGTTTTGTATTTTTATTTCTCATTATAAAGACATTCATCGATCTTGTTAGATAACGCCTCATTTGGTTTGTTTTTATAAATATATTTCACATCTTGGGTTGTTACTATATTAATTTTTTGTTTGCTTTCGACCTAACACTATGACAGGTTATCCAGGCCACAGTAGTGGGTCCCATTATGATCCTAGCATCAAATAACATTGGAAGGTGTTCTCACTATGGTTTAATGACCATTTATATTAAAATGCTTCTTATTTTTTCATTATTAAATGCCCGCCCTTGGACCACGTTAATGGTACTCGAGTATTCGGAAAGAGCAAAGTGCTTCACTTGTACTGTCTTCTGATTTATTAATCAGAAGCCATGCGGAGGCTAATTTAGTTTGTCTCTACTCGTTAGATATTCATTCCATCATATGTGTATATGTTTGTACAGTTGCTCTAAAGTGTTATTTTGTATTAGTTCTGCTGCACTAGCCAATTCTCGTGTACTTCTTTTACATGTTTCTCTCCTATATGTTCTCTTTTCTTACTCTCTTCCTCTTTTACATTCCCTTATATCTTTCACACACCTTTATCCCTTCTTCCATTCCATTTTCAGTTATAAACTTTCTGTAACCCCCCCGATAATTAACCTTTCCTTGATTATAGACCAATACTATAACTTGCTGCTCCTCTTCCTCCACCGTCTCAGGATGTTGTGGGAAAGTCCCATGTGTTAATTTCTATACATTGATTATTCGAATGAACTTGTCCTCAAGCTCTTGTGATTCCGAAAGATATTTGTTTCCTTTCATGAATATCATGAATTCAACAACTGTTCTTCATTTGCGTTGGGTTCTTTTAAAATTAAGTTTATTTTATGCATCCAAATTTATGCAAGTGAGAGTTTACTACTCTTCAGAATTGGTCTTAAATATAATATTATTTATGATTTCTAATTTCTAGGCTTATTCTCACAGCTCCATTGACCTGATGCACTTCAGCTTTTCTGTTCTGAGGCTAATTACTGAAGAATTCCTCCACTTATCGTGGAGTACCTGGTTTCTTCGCTATACTCCGCGTTATTGACTCTCTGAGACAAGTGATGTGCTACCTTGATTTGTATTCTTTTGACATGTTGAACAGTGAAGTCGTAGGCGACCATCCTTTTCTTATATTTTCTAACCTTACAGGTACTGGTAAGAAGTTTATTTAAATTAGAGGTCTCTTGTTTGCCCTGATTATAAATTATTCTACAAGAAAAAGGTAGGGTTGACAATACTCAACTGCCTACACAATTCGCATCAGTTCCTCCTCTATAGTGCTGTGCAGCCTATCCGTGGTGTTAATTTCCTGCTTGCATATGTTATCGGCGTCATCCCCTGCTTTGTCAGCTCCACTAACGCCCCTCAAATGGCTTCTTGGTTCGCATCTGTCATCACAATGAACATCTCCTCCAGATCCTATAACTGAAATGATAATGGTCCTTTCAACGTTTCCTTGCACTGCTTCACAGCTTCCTTTCATCTGTCATCGAAACAAATTTCCTTTCCTTCTTTATACTTTCTATTACGGAGTTTGTCAATCTCGCAAAATCTATTCTGTGCAGTCCTGTGGAATCCATTTATTGCTAAGATCACCCCAGTGTCCTTTTTCCTCTTGGGGTAAGGCACTCGGTTAACTGCTTCATCATTCTGGGATCGGGTCTTACTCTGTTTTTAGAGATATGTCCGATGAATCTAACATCTCTATGATAAAGGCAAAATTAATCGTGAGTGACTTTTAGCCCAACGTTCTTTAAACCCCTTTTAACCCCTTCTCTTCAATACAATTCAAATATGATTCTCGTATTCCTAAATTTTTTTGATAAACACTATTATGCCATCCATGTAGATAAATTAATATTAATATAATTAATTATTTAATAGGTATAATTTACATAAAATAACATATAATATATGCTTCTTATTATTTAATATTAAGACATTATTAAATATTAGCTACTTATTACACGATATACAAAGAAAGTTTTGAAATACGATAGAAATCTGGTGGTGTAATTTATACTTCTTCTTAGGGTAGTAATATTCAGTGATTTTAATAGTTTTAAGTTAAGTCTATACGACTCTAATAATGGACAATAATATATTTAGTACTGTTGCATCCGTTTGCTCGCATGTACAACTTGATTTTTGGATAATATGTAATCTGCTTAAATGTTGTTTATATCTGTCCTGTTCAGTTATTACCTGAGTTAGTGTGTGTGTGTGTGTGTGTGTGTGTGTGTGTGTGTGTTTGTATTTTTTTGTGTCTTATATACTTTCATAGTAACAAAAATCAATATTTTTTCTCATGTATTTTAAAAATTGAACAACAAACTTTCTGTAGACAATTTTTTAATGTATAAATTTTTTATGTTACAGGTGAGTCCATGACGACAACGTTAAACCAGCACTTAAGATTGACTTCCCAATATAGTGTATGTGCATTTTAATTACTTTTTCCTTATATCTTGTTATAATGATTTTCATTAATCACTTGACCAAGTAATGTATAAGAACTTTATGAATTACTAACATTTAATCTAGTTTTTAAATTTACTTTAATCAGTATAGTTAATACAGTCAATATACAAAAGAAATCAGTTTCGAGATTTCAATAGATTTTCGTATACTATATATGCATACATTTAACATATATTGCATTTTATATATTACTTATATATATTATGTAATATAATAATTATAAACGAGATGTAACTAATTTCATATTCTACTGTTACTTAAGTATTAATTCCTGAGGTGTTGCTCGTAAATAATACAGTAGTATCAATTTCTATTCGGAGGAAACAAGAGACAACTAATTAGATATTCCACTGATAATTATTATTTCTTACAGTTTCAGATAATATAGTAGTATCATCTTCTATTCAGATTAAATGAAAGGCCACTAATTTCATATTGTACTGATAATATTATTAATCCTTAAAGTGTCAGATAATACAGGAGTATCATCTTCTATTCAGAGGAACGAAAGGCCACTAATTTCATATTCTACTGATAATATTATTAATCCTTAAAATGTCAGATAATACAGTAGTATCATCTTCTATTTATAGGAAACGAGAGGCTACTAATTTCATATTGCATTGATAATACAATTGATTTTAAAGTGTCAGATAATACAGTAGTATCATCTTCTATTCAGAGGGACGAAAGGCCACTAATTTCATATTCTACTGATAATATTATTAATCCTTAAAGTGTCAGATAATACAGGAGTATCATCTTCTATTCAGAGGGACGAAAGGCCACTAATTTCATATTCTACTGATAATATTAATAATCCTTAAAATGTCAGATAATACAGTAGTATCATCTTCTATTTATAGGAAACGAGAGGCTACTAATTTCATATTGCATTGATAATACAATTGATTTTAAAGTGTCAGATAATACAGTAGTATCATCTTCTATTCAGAGGGACGAAAGGCCACTAATTTCATATTCTACTGATAATATTATTAATCCTTAAAGTGTCAGATAATACAGTAGTATCATCTTCTATTCAGAGGGACGAAAGGCCACTAATTTCATATTCTACTGATAATATTAATAATCCTTAAAATGTCAGATAATACAGTAGTATCATCTTCTATTTATAGGAAACGAGAGGCTACTAATTTCATATTGCATTGATAATACAATTGATTTCAAAGTGTCAGATAATACAGTAGTATCATCTTCTATTCAGAGGGACGAAAGGCCACTAATTTCATATTCTACTGATAATATTAATAATCCTTAAAATGTCAGATAATACAGTAGTATCATCTTCTATTTATAGGAAACGAGAGGCTACTAATTTCATATTGCATTGATAATACAATTGATTTCAAAGTGTCAGATAATACAGTAGTATCATCTTCTATTTATAGGAAACGAGAGGCTACTAATTTCATATTGCATTGATAATATTACTTTAGTGTTTGGAGAAATCAGTCCTTTATTTTTTTTTAAAACTCTCGTGCTGTTAATACATCCTAGACATACTGGATAAGTTTAATTGGAATCTTGTAAAAAAATTGATGCTAGAGGATTCTATGACGTTGTTTAAAGTTTTCGTAAGAGTTTTGGTTGAATAATTCCATTTCATGTATCCGTTAGAAACTCACTAGAAGGAATTGATTTGTATAATTGTCTGTTAAAAGTCATAGCTTGCTATTATTGAGTCATGTTCAACAGTAAAGTTAGCTGTGGACTATGAAAAGCATGGAGAATGAGGAGTGGGGGTAGTTGAGAGGAGGTGGGGGGGGGGGGGTTGTCAGAACGAGAAAGCATGTAAATCAAGCAGGGAAAGTTACAATTGAAACAGAAGTTACTAGGCATGCATGATTTACAAGTCTACAGGGTTCTCTGCTTTGCCTCGAAGTCAAGGCGAGTTAAGCTTCGCTATTGCAGAACCTTTATATTTACTTTGATATCATTCTCAGTCAAAGCGGGAGAAAAAAAGAAGGAGTTTAGTTAAACTGTTGAGGTTTTCTACTTTACCTGGCTGAATTTTATCATGATTTAGCAAGCAGCGGAATTTATACTAAACATTGCAGGTATCTTTTAACAAAGAATTATAAAACTCAACAATAAAGTTTTAACCCTTCATTTAACTAATGCAAACAGTAATAATTGTAGTCTTAATTTCACTTTGATCTTAAACAATATACTATCTAATTATCTTAAAAATCTAATATATATATATATATATATAACAGTTCAAAATTGAAGATAGGTAGCACACAAAGTCAAGAAACACACTTACAGACTCAAATTTTTGGGCAATCCGTCTTCAGGAGAAAAGAGAAAGGGACACCAAGCACGTTGTAGACGCAACTGGCTAACCAAGTTACTAGCCAGTCCAGTTTGGATCGTTTTTTCGTTTATTATGTGAATATATATATATATATATATATATATTGATAAAAGTATCGACCGTGGAATAGAAACAAAACTAAAGTTTATCGGGACTCGGTTAGTTCTTCAGGTTCAAATTAAACTCTCATTGCCAACGTTTCGGTTTTTATTTAAAACGTTTTTCATAGGCAGAAGTATAAATTTTGAAACAGAAAAACTAAGTATTACATTACAAATTATTTTACAACGAAAAATAGTATGTGGATTTTAACAACAACTGTAGTCTGAATGAACACGTGACACTGAACTATATATATATATATATTTATTTATTATTTGTAGTACCTCTCTGATGAGACAGTCTAGAAATCTTGTACAAAACACCATCATTTTAAAGCAAATTAATGATCCAGCCAGACTACAAATATACGAAGCCATTAAAATCATGTAACATAAGCCATTAATTAATCGTCAACACACCGGAGATTCACGCACACTGCAGTTACTAGGTGACCAAACATCAGTTAATCGCCAAGCCAACAGCCAGTCAACGCCTATTATTCAGCTCAGCAGCATCTATATATATATATATATATATATATATATATATATATATATATATATATCAATGATCAAACCACAATAAGAAATGGGAAAAAATGGGAGAAAATGGGAAGATAAGGAATATATATATATATATATATATATATATATATATATATATGTTGAATGCCAGATTAGATATTGTAAAAGACGAGCCAATCCCTGTTACGTATTACTTTGGGCACTTCTTATTGGTTGTGGGTGTTTATTTGTTGAACACGTTTCTTCTTAGCACACTCCGTCTGCTCGGCCGCCTCAGCCTTCACTCCGGGAGAGGGCTCGCAGTCCCTACTTAATTTTCCAATAGAGTTGGATGAAGGTCTTGGCGTCCTGGCTTGGAAGTGTACCTCGTCGAACTCGGTGTTCACTATGGGTTTAGTGGATTTCATTAGATACTGGTTGTTGGTGTTTTTTGTAAATTCTATTGATGTGGGTGTATGTAGACCTTTTCCCCGTCGGTTTCTTAACACGCTTGGCCGCATCCGCCGTCCTTCCTGGAGAGGGCTCGCAGTCCCTACTTTAATTTCACAGATGGCAGGAATGGCATAGGCGTCCTCACGCAGAAGAGTTCCTCGTAAGAATCTGGTCCGGGCTATGGGCATTATGAGTTGAAGTTGAAGTTGAGTGTGTGTGGCGTTTGTCATTAGACCCCTTTACTGCAGTGTTTTCTTGAAGAATGCGTGGCAACGACACGAGGAAGGCGCCACGCATTCTTCAAGAAAACACTGCAGTAAAGGGGTCTAATGACAAACGCCACACACACTCAACTTCAACTTCAACTCATAATGCCCATAGCCCGGACCAGATTCTTACGAGGAACTCTTCTGCGTGAGGACGCCTATGCCATTCCTGCCATCTGTGAAATTAAAGTAGGGACTGCGAGCCCTCTCCAGGAAGGACGGCGGATGCGGCCAAGCGTGTTAAGAAACCGACGGGGAAAAGGTCTACATACACCCACATCAATAGAATTTACAAAAAACACCAACAACCAGTATCTAATGAAATCCACTAAACCCATAGTGAACACCGAGTTCGACGAGGTACACTTCCAAGCCAGGACGCCAAGACCTTCATCCAACTCTATTGGAAAATTAAGTAGGGACTGCGAGCCCTCTCCCGGAGTGAAGGCTGAGGCGGCCGAGCAGACGGAGTGTGCTAAGAAGAAACGTGTTCAACAAATAAACACCCACAACCAATAAGAAGTGCCCAAAGTAATACGTAACAGGGATTGGCTCGTCTTTTACAATATATATATATATATATATATATATATATATATATATGAGACAAAATGCAGTAGGGAAGAATCAAAATGAAGAAAAATAAACTATGAAGCCTTCTAGACTATATAAATACAAAATTGATTGGCATACAACAACAATTCATAAAAAAAATCTACACTCCAGTTTACTACAACTAAAAATATTAAACTCGTTGACTATGAATCGAGTTTATCAATTATACATATATTTTGTATAATTTTTATAATTATAATTTTTATAATTTTTGAAACCATACTGTAACCAAATTTAACTTTAGTGTAATTTTACTTTTCTATTGTTTACATACCTGTTTGGTAAATAACAATATCAGAACATTCTGAAGATGGTTGAAGGCAACCGAAACATGTCAATAATTTAGGTTAATTTAATTCATCTGTTACATTTAGAATAATTGCAACTTATAATAAATAGTGATGTCTAACAGTAGCTTTGCTCAAATTATACATGAACTCAACCTCGAAGAATGAAAATTAGCTAGGAGATTTGAAAAACTCAATAAGAAAAAGGTACGTGCAATCAAGTCTATGATTTTAATACAACTTGTATAAAAGAGGTTCTATATATATATATATATATATATATATATATATATATATATATATATATATATGCGTTTAAAAAATGAATGTCCGATTTCACACTTTTTAATTTGTTAGAAAATGTTTCTAATTTTCTGAAACTCTTTTTTACCTCTGGGTTACCTCTGGAAAAATTGTATATATATATATATATAGAGTCGCCGCCCTACCTTCCTGCGGGACTCTTCGCTCTTCACTCTTCACACCTCCTGATGACGACGATGGTCGAAATATCGATGTGAGTTATGTCTGTGTCTTTCTGTGTGTTTCCTTCGTTTTGAATTTATTTTATATATATATCCTAGCAGACTTTGGGGTAGACCTTCTTTAGACCCATTTCGTTAAAGGACTTCCATATTGCCAATCTAATGTAAGACTATTATAATGAATGTACGTAGTAGTACAATATTGGAAATATGTAAGTCATTTAACGTAATATATATATGTATATACGTGCAAAAGCACGTTTGCTTGTGTGCGTTTTGAGAGAGAGAGAGAGAGAGAGAGAGAGAGAGAGAGAGAGAGAGAGAGAGAGAGAGAGAGAGAGAAAGAGAGAGTGTGGTTTCTATGTGTATGTATAAACGGGAAAATTGTTCATTACATATCTGTCATCTACAATTTTTTGGGTTTAAAGGTAGATAAGAGTTAAATTATTCGAAGATACGTTTCTGTGTGCGACCATAGAGTGGCTAAAGTCATTGCGATATGTTAGACTTCAAATAAAAACATTGGATGTAGTTATTTGCTGACCTAGTTAGAAGATAACGATTTCCCGACAAGAACAAGACAGGTGAGATAAAGACGACGTTTACAAGGTACTTTTATTTTTTCTTTTCACCTCATAGGATGTTGTAAAGTTATGATTGGGATTAGCTTAGAAACGTGTACTACGCCTCGTCTTCACTACAGTCTTCGCTTTCTCCTTACATCTTCAATAAAGTCATTTTTTATTTTTTATGAGTCAAACAATCACCCACAGTTTACTGCCAGTCACAACCAAGTTTTCCTCATTTAAAAACTTTTGCTATTTAAGCAAAAAAGAATGTACGCCACATTTTAGGAAAGCTGTATCTCTTTATTTACCTTCAGAGTAGATCAGTCAAACCCAAGCACATCTAATACTTTTACTAACATCAGCATAATTCAATAAAAAATAATTATTAACAACAATATGTATTATTTAAGTATCTCATGCAACTATACTTGATGCTTTTAGTCACAACATATTGATGTACTCCAGATATAAACTTTTTTTTTTTTACAATAACAGAAATACGAAATAAATTTTTAAATTTTATTTTTTCTTTCTAAACCATGTTTCTATTCCTCAAGCTGCAGCCACCAAATAGTTAGGACTACACCTTGATAGACCACTTACTTAAGAGTAAGTTAAGTTTTATATAAGAATAAAACGAACCGAACAAATCAGTCACTATACATTTTTACTCACTTGATGCATCCATGATCAAAATAACATGTGAATGAACAGAAATCTGATTAAGCTTATTCGTACATAAGACATTGAGATATGGGGAACAACGAAGAAAACCAATTCTCTGAGGTACTCTTCAAACCAAAATCCTTCGCAAAATTCTTCACTCTCCCTTCTCTATACCAAACGAAATAGTTTATTCTGACCTGAAGATCCCAACAGTTCAGCAAGTAGTTATATCTCTTTAGAAAGCATTCCTAAAAAAAAAACTTCCCAATAAGAGTAACTCCTGAAACTTAAAATCTGAATAGACGTCTGATGTGGGTGTGACCCGCAACCTTTTCTAACCTAGGACGCACCAAAATTCTTTCTAGAATTTCGCGGCACACCAAAAGCTAAATTATATAGGTATTAATTGATATACAAATTTTACAATTAATGTTTGTTTTTTATTTGAAAAGTATAGATACATAAGGCTATAAAATATTTATTTCTACTCAATCATAATAATTATTAATGTTATACCTGCGCTTTCTTCAATAAACACAAAAGTTTTATATTCAGCTCAATATTTGACAACACAACCCGAAGTTCTTGGTCAAGATCTTTGAAGCATGACCGTTTATCATTTTTAACTAATACAAGAGTTCAAAAACTTTGCTCACAAAAATACGAGTATGTCGGCGAAAATGGAAATAATGTTAAGATTGCTTTGTAGGAAATGTTGGGATATTCTTTTTTTAACGTAAATCCAAAAAACATCTAATGGAACTTCGGCGAAAAATTGTCACTGTGTATTAAATACATGATGAAAAATTGTAAAATGTCAAATACAATGTATTTGACCGCGGCCGCGGCACACCTGTATCTGGCTCATGGCACACCGGTTGCGAGGCACTGGTGTGGCCAACAGACTTATTAATGCCAACTGTTCTTAGGGAGTTTTTTTTCTTTTCTGTGTGTTATACTAGGATTCATTTATATAGTATTATGACTTATGTTCCATGCCAGTAATTGTAATCACTGGATTACTTCTTCCCTACAGAATCTGTATTACTCGTATCAGTGTCACTAGTAATGTAATACTTACACTGTTGAGACTTTAGGGAAATAAAATAAAAAAACAAAGTTTTTCTTCAAAGAAAATCTTATGTCTGTTTCCTCCTCTCACTATTAGCATAATAACCTGATGAATTAATAATAATATAGTAATTAATTATTAATGAGTGTTAAATTAATTAATAATAATCAATTATTATTAAATTAATTATTAAAATAAACGATTAATAATTAATAATAATAAGTTTTAAATTATTAACTTTTTAGTATAATAAGTTTTAGCATAAACATATTTAAACTTGTTTAAAGGTACTTATTTTGTTATTAAAAAATGCTTACTTGGAGACTTTTATTTTTCATATTTTTCAATAATAAGGGACCCATTTGTTTGTATGTTCTATTTTTCTCCTGATGATGGCATGCTATCAAAATTATGTACATGCTTAGTTCTTTATTTTCTTTTTGTTTATTCTAGTTTATATTTGATTTTTCTTTGATTTAGAACTCATAAAGTTTTAATTAACTTGCTTTAATAATTTTGTATAAATAATGATAACAGAAGTTATTTTTTAAGGGGATGTATTTCTAATTGATGCAAATTGAATACTGGATGTTTAAGGGTGGAAAAGTTTTCACCAGCCCAAATACATACCATTCATTAACAGCTATTAGCAATCGCAGACTAGGCTAGTTATTAGCATATAGCACATTTAGATAAAGTGTTTAGCATGCTAATTATCTCAGCTCCCGCCGCCTGCTAGTCTTATCACGATCCTATCACTAACCCTCCTGTAAGTACCCTATTTCCAAATAAAAAAAAAACAGCTTTCCAATCAGAAATCAACCCTTTATAAAAGGGTTAATTTTCATCTTTCTAAAAACCAAAATCACAGTTATTTGTTTTCCTTTCAAATAACCTATAATATAAATCAACATGTACCTAATCAAAATGGCATTTTATGTTAATTAAATTGCAAGAAAAATTTAAAATTTAGATATCATATAAAATTTTATAAACTATCTGATAGCTGTCAACCCTCTTAGGAGAGGGAGGCTATTGCCTTCTTCAAGAAAGTAACAAGCTTGAAGAGCCCGTTACAAATGTTTATAATATATGATCTATTAAATTTAATTAGAGATTGGATATTTCTTAACAACATTGATTTTTCATAGGTAATAAATTTAGCTCCTGTCCAATCAATACTATGATTTTCATTATTTATATGCAAAAATAAGGCGCTATTTTTTTCCTGTCTACTTACGTTTATTGGTGTTGTTTTACACGTGTCCATAAAGATTTACCAGTTTAACCAATATAAATTTTATGTCAATTTTTGCACAAAATTTTATAAATACCACCGGACTCCAGTTCCCGGGGAGAGTTTTTATTAACATATTGCCCATGTTATTACGATCTTTTTTCCCTTTTCTTATTGTGTTTTGATCATTGACATATATATATATATATATATATATATATATATATATATATATGTCACATATATATGTTATCAGGAACCAAGTCCTGATAAACTACAATTTTGTATAAATAGAACAAAACACGACAAAATTAAATTACAATTTAATTACACAAAACACTATAAAAAAAAAGTTCATATGCACACTTACAAAGTTCAGTATTTCAAACTGTTGTTCGTCATCAGGAGAAGACTAGAAGAGAGGACGAAGTGAGGGACATCTCCCCTCGTCGAAGGAGAGAACGCGAATCATATATATATATATATATATATTGACAAATATACTTCAAGACGATTAAGTAGGAACAAATTAATTTTTCTTTTTTGGACTTAGTTAGTTTATAACATATATAATCTGAACAAGTACTGATAAAATTTTATTTCCTAAATATATAATATATATATATAATTATATATATATCAATGATCAAACCACAATAAGAAATGGGAAAACAAGACTAAGATCTTTCAACCGTAACAAGCGGTCTTCGTCAGAGTCAAAAACCCAACTGAAATCTTAGTCTTGTTTTCCCATTTCTTATTGTGGTTTGATCATTTATTGTTGTTTCACGTGTTTATGTGAAATCTTTATATATATATATATATATATATATATATATAACAAAATGTTACAATGAACGTCTGAAATAACAATCAAACCTCGAATCCTCACTGCCCGTAAAGGTAAATCGTCAAAATATTAAACAGAAGTGGTGCCTGAATTGTATTTCTCGACAGGAGTAGAAGCAGTCTACTCAGCTGTCAGTCCAACACTTTTTTGCGCGATTTATACATTTTTGCAATAAAAATATCGACCTAGGCAAAAAAAAAATTACATTACCAGTTGATTTAAACTCCTAACTTTACTGAAATTTTGTAATAATTTCAATACTTATAAGTTTTTTTTTTTATAGATTAAATTATAAAATTTAATGCATTTAATGATGCACTCCTAAGTTTTTGTTAACTTATAAAACTGCTCTGAGGTAAAAAAGTATACATCATTGGATTAGAAGAAATTGTTATTTATCAAAACTAGTGGAAAATAAATAAAATTTACAACGTTTGATGATTTATTTTCTAATGCTATACCCAATTACTTATAAATATGTGAATATTTGCCGAGCTACTGGAGCTATTGTCTCGTGATCATTCGTGACCATTGTGATGTACAATGGTGAACATCAGCTGTTCTTCTAGAGAGGTTTACTTGTATTTCATCCTTTTTTTTTTTTTTTTGTAACCAGTGTTCTTCCACTATCCTAAATATCCCATGATCCTAAAAGGAATTATTCTATTAATACTCGCTTTTTTGTTGAGTTGTCAATATTTATAATTTTAAATATTTAAATTTTGTTCATTTCAATAATCTTTCAGTCATCGAATGCTTTCATTCATTTCTACCAAAAAAAAAAAAAAAAAAAAAAAAATGGGCTTTTATAAACAGTTGACTTAATTAATCAAGGAGTTGGCAGTAAAAGAAGAATTGCCTTAGAGGCCTTGAGCTGTAGCTGTTTGGTTGGTCGAGTGCCCACTTTCGACCCCCAGTTGTAAATTCCCTTCTCGGGATTCATTTATTCTGTCGACCACTCCACCTGATTCAGGCAAACATTTCCTACCTCAGTAAACAGCTAGTCATTTCCTTTCTCAAAAAGCACCATTTTCACTCCAGCCCACTTCAACTCTTCTTATTATTCCATTTAAAAATATTAATTACTCGCGAAAAACAAGTGTTTTGATTCAAATTTAAAAAAAAAATATTATAACAATATCGTTAATAATAGAGTCTATTTTTATATTCTGATCAATATATTTATTCCCTACCAAACTTTGCTATATTTTGTAAGCTAATCAACTGTAAATATGAACTGAAAATTTGATAAAGCTTGCAAATTTTAAACAGAATTCTAAGTTTTTTTTACTTTCTCAGTATTTAGGTTTGATGTTGTAATTAGTGTAGTATTAGTATTTATACTTTACTTTAGTACTAGCTGATCAACCCGGTGTTGCTGCCTGGGCGGTAGATTATACTCCAGTATTTCAGTTATGGGTGGTAGATCCCAAAAAAGGTTCAACATCAAAATACTGTATTTAGTACCTCTGAAAAAATTATGTAAGATTTATATGTTTCTTTGTATCTAAATTTCCCCACTTTTATTTCTATGGCGGACAGACAGACAAACAATGTATTTTATATATACATATTCGTTATTGTAATAACTCAGGCAACAGTATACAATATTTAATGTCAAAATTCGAGAAAGGCCAAATTCTTTTACGATTTACTCGTTCTTGAAGCGCCATTTCAAGATGATCAGGCAATACTGAAGAAGATCAAGTAAATGTTAAAAGAGAGGCAAAACTCAGAGTTGATATTCGTGTGGATATCCTCAGAATGACTCATGATATCCTCAGAATAAGTTGTAACTCTTCGTGAAACACATTTTAACTGGAATTTCTTATCGTCTTTGTTGGAGGTGTGAAGAATTTAGTAACTGAAAAAGTGAAGTAAAGGCTAAATAGAGGCAAAAACTTGAAAATAATATTGACCGGAAACCTGTTTATGACTGGTAGACCAGTAGGTTGCCTGAGGTTACTTGGTAGTCACTCGCGGTTTGACCGTCGTCGACTAGTAGGAGGTTACCCTGGCTGTAGGCTATACGGGGGGGTAGTGCTACGTCATTAAATGACATTGCTCAATACCGTATACAGAAAATACCAGAAGCAAGTGTTACCTAAAAGATAATGTTAACTACACTAACGTACATAGTGCATTAGAAACCCCATGATATCATTTATAAATATTTAATTAACAGTTATAACTATACAGGGTTTTCAATTGTATTTACAAAAAAAATACAAAGTAAGTATTTTTGTTCAGTTTTTAATAAAATTGGTCTAACCAGTTTGTAAATAGAAATGTCAAATAAATTCTGTTCGTTAAACAAAATGCTAAAAGGATAGCGTAATATCAACATACAAACAGCACATTGTTGTTTGCACTTGGCTAAATCTTTTGCATATAAAAAGCATTAAAGTGTAGAATTTAAAAACTTCCATTATTCAAACAACTGATACTTAATGTTTGATGGGAAAATATACTGTATCTAAAGGGAAAATAAATTTAACTGCAGGCAATGAAACGGAGCTGAAAATTTCACTCTCTCGTTCACACACGCATACTCTCTTCTCCCTGTCATTTCACTAATCTATATTAACAAATATCCCAGGTTTAGTTTAGTAATCATTAAGAATGACAAACTACAAGCAACAATGTTCCTCTTTGTAAAAGATTAAACGGAGAAAATCTTCTTATAGTTTGTTTTTCAGTTCTCTTATGTGCTCTTTCTGCCTCTCTCTCGCACACACTCAGTGTCTTTATATTCATCTCTCACTCACACACATACATACACACACACACTCTCAGTGTCCTACTGTTCATCTGTCTCTCTCACATACATACACACACACTCAAGTATCTTTCTCTTTCTCTTAGACATACACACACACACTCTCTCTCACTCAATGTCTTTCTATTCATCTCTCTCTCTCTCTCTCTCTCTCTCTCTCTTTCTCTTTCTCTTTTCTTGTCTCTGTGTCTTTCCATTCATCTCATCTCATACACACACACCACACACACACACACACACACACATTCAGTGTCTTTCTATTCATCTCTCTCTCTCTCTCTCTCTCTCTCTCTCTCTCTCTCTCTATCTATCTCTCTCTTTCTCTCTCTCTCTCCTTCTCTTGTCTCAGTGTCTTTCCATTCATCTCATCTCATATACATACACACACACACACACACACACACTCAGTGTCTTTCTATTCATCTCTCTCTCTCTCTCTCTCTCTTTCTCTTTCTCTTTCTCTTGTCTCAGTGTCTTTCCATTCATCTCATCTCTCTCTCACACACACACACACACATGCACACACGCACACACACAATTAGTGTCTTTCTATTCATCTGAAAACATTAAAAAAATTTGGAAACAATAATTGTGATAAAGTTCATAATTTGGATTATGTCTTTTGTAATATTATCCATACAGTTTATAATAAACATTTTTACACATTTTTCTAAAAAAAAAATAAAATAAAATGAATAACAAATAACGCGATCATAAAGGAGCTCTATTGTAAACTTATTCCTATTTTAAAAAGTGACAAGAAATTTGTCAAGTTATAATTAACTTTGTATAAAAAAATAACAGTTTTCCCTTTCATCGTTTTACCCTTTCATAAAATTATGCTGTTAATTAAATAAAGGTGCGTTAGTTTTAAAACAACTTTAAACATTTCTTTCCTGTTCTATTTAAAATAATAAATAAAAAAAAATATCATCAAAGAAATGCGGTCTATAGTCCTTGTAAAGATTTTCCACTGCAGTCCGTTAACAAATAACTAATTTTTTACCTTAAAATTTTGTTCTCATGACTAAATACTGCAATATTTAATTTATTTTGCAAGATTCAGCTGTAAATATTTGTTATATTTAATAGTGTAATTTTTAAACTAACAAAAGAAGTAGTACTTTATATTTATTGTAATTTTAAAAATAGTGAATAAACGGAAAGAATTGAGTTTTCTTAATTTATTAATTGAGGTGTAAATTTAATAAGTAAGTTTAATTAGTAAATTTAATAAATAAGTAAATTTAATAATAAGTAGAAAAATGTATATAATGCATTGACTGTGCAGGCTTCCTGCACATTATTATTGACTAAACCAAATATAATAATGATAAATTACGTCTAAATAAGAAAATCAAAGTAGCTTTTGTGTTTTATATTATTTCTGTATATATAATATTAAAATCTCAACTACGTTTTTATAATCATACAATAATTTGAAATACTTGAGAAAAATTTGTAATTTTTAAGAGAGTGCATGTTCTTTCTGAACAAATCCTTATGTAAAACTAAGGATAAAAACATGGACGTTTATCATGGACGGTTTTTCCATAAAATTATCTATTGACCAATGCAAATTACATTGGAATTTTTTTTTACAAAAAAGGTCCGGTTGAATGGTTAAGCGAAGTATTTTTCGATTGGCATGAAATGAAATATCGAGGTTTTTTTTTCAAAGTTGATTGAAAATTGATGACGCCTTGGGCAGGAGAGTGGAGTCGGGTAGATTTATAGTCGTGATGATGTGGTATGATTTATGAGAGTGGCCGAAGGAAAAGTAAAACCTTGTCTTGCCAATGCACCACCTCCTAACTACCCTTTGTTGACCTGAATTAAATCGGAATAAAAAATATTGAAAACATTCCATCTCTCTTGTTTAAGACTTATTTATTTGAATTTCTTTTTTAATAACCTTTTTTGATAAAAACGTCTAATTAGTAATAGTAAAAAATTATTGTTTTTATGATATTATAATTTTATTTAGAGTTTTCATCAATAGGAGATGTTGGAGGTTTGATCAGTAAACCGAACTGGGAGTTCTGAGCAACAATCACACCATCAAACAAGAGAAAACTGTAGAAAAATGTGTATAATGCATTGAGTGGCTAGGCTTCCTGCACCGCGTTACAGTTTAAGGACTACTACAGGATTCATGAGGAATTCGGTCGTCCCCCTCCGAAGAAGGCAATGCCTGTTACCCCGGGATCAGGGCTTGCTACTTGTAATTCATAGGACTCCATCAGGGAGTCATTGTGAGGAGCATTTAGTATCTTAGTGAACGGCTCATAGAGAGATTACAAATCCCTCGTTGGCTAAACGCCACCTGGTCAGTGCTAATATGTGTTAGAGAGCCTTTAAGGTTTCTCTATACTGGAAGATAAATGGGCTCGAAGGGGGTGGTATCAAATCATCCCTACTCTGAAATCCCGTCAAAAGCCAGAGCCTTTACCAGGCAAGTATCAGTTGTCCAGTCCAATTAATTGAGTTCATGGCCCGTTCCCACGGGTAAGGGTTTGGGGTCTCCAGCTCCCCGGTATGCTAAGCAAGCATCCTCCCGTGAAGATACTGCTTCTCACACAGCGACAACAAGGGTCTACCCAACTTGGGTGAGAACCAACAGCCTCTACGAGTCCAACCTCAGATGCGAGATGGAGAGAAAACCCTCCACGGGCCCTCGTCACCCGTAGTACCGACTTAATTTAAGAGTTTCGGATCAAACTACGGACCAGTGGTTCTACTAAACCTGCTCAGCTACAGGTAAGGTCAGAGGCCTTTGTAGCCCCTGATTCAAATAACCTGTAGAAATGAATCCAATGTCGTCTGTGGAAGGGCTGCATGGTCCCACTAGGGGAGGATAATGCATTGACTAAGCATATATATATTCTGTAACCCACATTTTATAAAATAAAAAGAGGAAATGATTTGAATGAAATATATTTTCTTATATAGAGGCCAAGGTAGCGCAGAATCTTACATACTTGCCTCTGGACAGGTAGATCCGAGGTCCATATTACGCTGGTTCTCGATTTATTAACTCGGTTCCAGAAACGACCGTCCCTTGGAGAGGATGACATGAAGTCAGTTTCGAGTCTGTACAATGTCAGACAATTGAGTTAGGCAAAATTTAGGACTTACAATGTAGAATATCATTATGTTGTATCACAAGAGACCTATCTTTGGCCTATGTGTGTTCTCTCTTGTGACAGCTACTGCAACCTAACTAACATAATGTATATTTCATATGACAAGAAGAGATTATTAATGAATGAAATTTAATAACTTCTATTCTTTTCTATTAGGTTAAGATCGATAATTACATATGCTGTGTTATTTTTTTTTGGCTTTTAATAAATTAGTGGTTCACCTAATATACAATTACAGTGTACAGAAGGTTGAGTTAGTGTAGTCTTAAATATTACTTTAATGCGGTTATTATTTGAAGTGTAGAATACAGAAAGGGATTTTGCTGTAATCCTGTAACTGTCAAAGTTTGAAATGTTTTGCTGGCAAGGAACAGCGACATCGTTTTAGCTTCAACCAAATCCAATGTTTGCATATGCCACTTCTCCATAAGCCTGGAATTGGCACAAGTGATATTTTCAAAATGAGCCTTGCTCAGTATTATCTGTTGAAATCCTTTGTTGGCAGAACGGCAAACAAACGGCGTTATTACTTAAAACAATGAGGCGATAAAACCATCACAATGAAGCCCTCGCTTTGTTTTGTCTTCTATGACTTTTTCTATCATTGTTTCAATAATAAATTCTCTTTACTTCTTTTATACTACATACTGATAAGAAAATATGAACACTTTTAAATCTGTTTTCAAGTTAAAACGATCATGAATTGTGCTCTGTTATAAAGAAAAAATATCGCTTACTATTAGACAAAATTTAAGTCATAACTTACATAATACTTTCCATTCATTGAACTATAAATATCTTCACGATGATATTTAAACATAAAAACTAAAACATTAACATAAAAACTGTGATTTACATAAAAATGACTCTAGTGTACTTTTAACATTAATTTTTATTTCAGTTGTTTACTGTGAAAACTCGTATTATATACATATATATTCCATATATAGACACACACACATATATATATCACTTAATAAACCGAAATACGATCCAAACTGGACACAATACAAGTTCAAAATTCAAGAAGAGTTGTAATAAATAAACCCGGTCTAGCCCGCGTACGGGGAGCAGCACTGGCGGTTGGTTACTTGCCGTTGCGTCTACAACGTGCTTGGTCTCCCTTTCTCTTTTCTCCTGAAGACGTATTACCCGAAAATTTGAGTCTGTAAGTGTGTTTCCTTACTTTGTGTGTTACTGTTCTTAAATTTTGAACTCATACATATATATATATATATATATCAATGATTAAACCACAATAAGAATGGGAAAACAAGACTAAGATCTTTCAACCGTAACAAGCGGTCTTCGTCAGAGTCAAAAACCCAACTGAACACTAGATGCAGAAAACATCTGGTGAGGAGTTGAGTAGAGTGGGAGGGAAGAGTGGTATTTTAAAAGGGTGAAAGCACAGGAAAGGACTAATGTCCAGAAAGGGATAATCCCTATATATATATCAGTTCACAAACGAAGAAAAGCAACACACAGAGAAAGAGACACACTTACAAACTCAAATTTTCGGATGATCCGTCTTCAGGAGAAAAGAGATAATGGGCGACCAAGCACGCCGAAAACAACGGCAGGAAAACCCGTTGTTGGGTTTTCCTGCCGTTGTGTTTCCGGCGTGCTTGGTCGCCCATTATCTCTTTTCTCCTGAAGACGGATCATCAGAAAATTTGAGTTTGTAAGTGTGTCTCTTTCTCTGTGTGTTGCTTTTCTTCGTTTGTGAACTGATTTGCGTCCAGTTTGGATCGTTTTTTCGAATTTTAAGTGGATATATATATATATTTCACTGATAAAACGAAATACGATCCAAACTGGATACAATACGAGTTCGAGATTAACAAAGAGCAACACACAAAGTAGGGAAACACACTTACAGACTCAAATTTTCGGGTAATCCGTCTTCAGGAGAAAAGAGAATGGGAGACCAAGCACGTTGTAGGCGCAACGGCAAGTAACCAACCCGGCAACCGCCAGTGCTGTCAACCGTACCCGGTCTTAAAGTATAAAATTAGGAGAAGATATAAACAAAAACTCAGATAAGCAGTACTGGTTGGGTAAAACTATAAATAGGTGAAAAATTATAAACAATATAAGATAAAAACAAACTATAAAAACAAAAATAATGATAGAGAAAAGAAGAAAAAATAAATAAATAAATAAAAATAAATACAATACAAAAAACTTGCATTGGTTGTTTTAGTAAATACTTACCCTTTTATTCAGTCTCTATCTTTTATTTACTAAAACAACCAATGCAAGTTTTTTGTATTGTATTTATTTTTATTTATTTATTTTTTTCTTTTCTCTATCATTATTTTTGTTTCTTATAGTTTGTTTTTATCTTATATTGTTTATAATTTTTCACCTATTTATAGTTTTACCCAACCAGTACTGCTTATCTGAGTTTCTGTTTATATCTTCTCCTAATTTTATACTTTAAGACCGGGTACGGTTGACAGCACTGGCGGTTGCGGGTTGGTTACTTGCCGTTGCGCCTACAACGTGCTTGGTCTCCCATTCTCTTTTCTCCTGAAGACGGATTACCCGAAAATTTGAGTCTGTAAGTGTGTTTCCCTACTTTGTGTGTTGCTCTTTGTTAATCTCTAACTCATATATATATATATATATATATATATATAATATATAATTATATATATATGTATATATGATCAAACCACAATAAGAAATGGGGAAACAAGACTAAGATCTTTCAACCGTAACAAGCGGTCTTCGTCAGAGTCAAAAACCCAACTCTGACGAAGACCGCTTGTTACGGTTGAAAGATCTTAGTCTTGTTTTCCCATTTCTTATTGTGGTTTGATCATTGATTGTTATTTCACGTGTTTATGTGAAATCTTTTATATATATATATATTATATATATATATATATATATATATACATCTAAACCACAGTAATAAATCAAAAAAAGTATAAAATCATTCAACGAAAACAAGCTGTATTCGTCAGATTCGAACTGATACTGAAACCAGTGCTATAGAATCATCTGGATATTGCTATTGCGTTAAGACATTTTTAAAATGTAGTTAACAAATAAAGTGAAAATTTAAAATAACAAATAAAAAAAATAAATAAACGTAAAAAATAATAAAAAACCAACGGTTTAAAACGTGCTTTAAGTCACTTGTGGACTTCCTTAGAAGTTTTTAAAGTAACTTTTCTATTGTGAGAGAATGCTTACTTCAAACCTCGAACACAATAAGAAGGGGGGGGGGAGTGAAGGGTCCTCTTGCCATGTTTCTACATCTTGTGTTTTATTTGGGTTTGGAGCCTGAAGAAAATCGCCTTTACGGTTGAAAGGTCTTAGTCTTATTTTTCTATTTCTTACTGCGGTTTACATTGATATATTACGAGTATATATACATATATAACTTTAAATTACAAAAAGCTCGACACAGAAAACAGAATAAAAAGCATGCTTACAGAATTCTCAATTTTCGAACTGTTGTTCCTCATCAGGAGTAGACTAGAAGAGAAGGTGAAGTGGCGCGTGTGCCAAGTGACGCGGACGTGGGGAGATCTCTCTCACTTCGTCCTCTCTTCTAGTCTACTCCTGATGACGAACAACAGTTTGAAATATTGAGAATTCTGTAAGTGTGCTTTTTATTCTTTTTTCTGTGTCGTTCTTTGTGTAATTTAATGTTTTATAGTCCTTGTGGACCGTTTCTTAAATTTAGTATATATAAATATATACGTGGGTTTATATGTGTGCGTGTTGTGTGTTTGTCGGTGCATGTGTGTGAAGAAAAGAATAAAGACAGGGAACTTCTTTGGGGATTGCAAATCTACTGTTTGAAAGTTAAGATAATTGAGTGTTCAAGAACAGATTAACACAACATACGGAGACACATACACACGCACACGCACGCACACACACACACACGCACATTCACACAAACATTAGTATGCATAAACCCTGACTACAAAAATGTCTAAATGTTGTTTTGATTAGCTCATATTGAAAATGAGTTTTTGTTATTGCTATCATGATTATGCGTTATAAATAAAGCTTCGATTTGATTTAAAGACATTTAATGACTGTTGAAAAGCTTTTACAAGTATAACAGGATAAGTTGATTAGACGTAACAGCCAGCTGTTTCAGTTGTTTGTGTTAGGCATACGATGGTAATGGATGCAGCCTAAGTAGGAAGGAAGAGACCTTTAGGGCGGATTCAAATCGCTTGTGCCCACTTGCCCTCAGAAGGGCTTGAGTACTACCTTCCCTTCACTCTATCACCGATACCTTCCTCTACCTGCCTACATCCAATGCTACTCTACTTTGCCAAGGGCTCTTAGCTAATATTATCTTATCCCTGCCAAGTTAGCTGCAACCACTTCCTATTACAGCTTCTCAGGAGGGTACTCAATTTTGTAATCAGTCATTAACTATATATATTCTCAATAAATTGTTCTTGACCTCTTCTATTCTATTGTATGTTTTGTTATTGAGGGCTAGATCATATAAAAGAAAATAAACTTCTTCATAGGCCAACGTTTCTATTATAGTTCTTACTCTAATTTTAGCCCTGAAGATGATGTACAAATACATCGAAACGTTGGCCTAGGAAGGAGTTTATTTTCTTTTATATGACCTAGCCCTCAATAACCAAACATACAAATAATATATATATATATATATATATATATATATACGAAACTAAAGTTTATAGGGACTCGGTCAGTTCTTCAGGTTCAAACTGAATTCTCATCGCCAACGTTTCGGTCTTTATATAACAACTTTTTCATAGGCCTACAAAAACAGAGGAAATATAAGAAATAATACAATCATTCAAATATTATTAGTTACTAATTAATTAGTTACAATTAAGAAATTACAACAGAAATTTTGACTATAGGTTAGTGAGAAAAATTACAGACGTATAAATTTTGAAACAGAAAAACTAAGTATTACATTACAAAGTTTACATTCAATTTTTTCAAGTGTACATGTACGTTTAGGTAGTTTATGCATTACACTACTTTCGTGGAGTTATTGAAGTGAACGGGTGTTGGAAAAAGGTATCGAAAGAGAAGGAAACAAGGAAAAAAGAGAAGGAACGTCCATTTTAAAGTGTCAGTTTTGGTGTTTCAATGTTAACACAGCCGAAATGAAAACAAGAACAAGAACTCAACTATTCATTGTTGGTTAACTCTGTAGGAATGGGGTCCATTCAGTCGGGGTTAGAGGAAATGAAAGAGCAGTTAATATAGCCATGACTCGAGCAACATGACTCCAACCAATATATTTCATCATCCCAGAGGCCTGTCAAAAGATTAATAGAAGCAGCTGTCAAGCAACAATTAGCGATAAACCATACAAGAGAAGACAATAGTGAAGTGTGCGGGTTCTGCCTTACCGACTCACTTCCGACAACCTCCCGCGCAGACTGACTGAAGCAGCCTTCCTCTGCGCACTTGTGACGACCTACTTTTAGTCTACCTTAGTTTGACCAACTCAACCATCTGACCGGTTTGTTTGAAAGAAAAACTGAATACTGCTCACTAGGCAATGTGTGGTGCATTAGGAACTGTTAAAACAAGCCTATACCAACTGACCATACCATTAGACCAACCCATCTGGCACTCTGATCAAGAGCCGTATGGCTGAAGTGAAAATCTGCTTTCTTAAAAGAAAACTGAACACTGCTCATCAAGTAACGTGTGGTGTATTAGGAACTGTTAAAACAAGCATGTACCAGTTGACCATACCAGAGACCAAGCCCATCTGGCACTCTGATCAAGAGCCGTATGGCTGAAGTGAAAGTCTGCTTTCTTAAAAGAAAACTGAACACTGCTCATCAAGTAACGTGCGGTGTATTAGGAACTGTTAAAACAAGCATGTACCAGTTGACCATACCAGAGACCAACGCCCATCTGGCACTCTGATCAAGAGCCGTATGGCTGAAGTGAAAGACTGCTTTCTTAAAAGAAAACTGAACACTGCTCATCAAGTAACGTGCGGTGTATTAGGAACTGTTAAAACAAGCATGTACCAGTCGACCATACCAGAGACCAACGCCCATCTGGCACTCTGATCAAGAGCCGTATGGCTGAAGTGAAAGTCTGCTTTCTTAAAAGAAAACTGAACACTGCTCATCAAGTAACGTGCGGTGTATTAGGAACTGTTTAAAACAAGCATGTACCAGTCGACCATACCAGAGACCAACGCCCATCTGGCACTCTGATCAAGAGCCGTATGGCTGAAGTGAAAGTCTGCTTTCTTAAAAGAAAACTGAACACTGCTCATCAAGTAACGTGCGGTGTATTAGGAACTGTTAAAACAAGCATGCACCAGTCGACCATACCAGAGATCAACGCCCATCTGGCACTCTGATCAAGAGCCGTATGGCTGAAATGAAAGTCTGCTTTCTTAAAAGAAAACTGAACGCTGCTCATCATGTAATAGGAACTGTTAGAATAAATCTGTATCAACTGACCATACCATTGTACCTCACCTATCTGGCACTTTAACAATCCTACGCTGTATGGTATGGCTGAAGTGCTGACGGTAGATTTATGAATAAGTGAAAAACTATTCTATAAGATTATAAGAATATATTGTAGGTATGTTTCTTTTTTTTTTTAATAGAAAACCGAATGGACGTGAGATGGGGGATATTTTCTCTGTTTTGTCCTGCTGGATGTGAGATAAGGTGTCGTAAGGGATTAGGCATGGTGGTGGGGAGAAAAAGGTTTTCACAGGGGTGACTTGTCAGCGGTTGGTTGGACTCCCGGAAAAGGTTTTTTCAAAAAAAAAAAAAAAGAAAAGAAAAAAAAACAAACATCCCCCGAGACCCATTGAGCCTGTCCAACTGTGTGGAACACTGATAACGTTTCTCTATCCCGCATTTTAGTGTTTTCAACTATCGGTTTTCTGATAGCAAACTTGATTTTCTTTCACACCAAGCATGATATATTTTCCAGCAACAAACACAATTCAATTTAAGAAATCACATTTTAATTTCTTTCTCTATTATTTCTAGTGATACTATGTATAAGGCTGACAAGCACAAATGCATTGTTAATGTAAACAATGTCTCATATAACTTCGTGTTTTTCAAGCCCATCCTTCTTTAAGATAGACCTAATTGAAATCAAGGAATAAAGAGAAAATATTCCTATTCCTTATTCCTATATTTGTTTGTATTTCGTTATAGCTCTCTGTGTTATATTTTCAATTTGTTTCCTACACTTAATCCTAAAGCAAATGTAAAGGCTCAGCCTAACCTTTAGGAAAAAAAAATAACAATGAATATACCTTTTAATATGAAACGGATGTACCCCATACCCTCACCCACGTCCATCCTACACTTTCTTATTTTATTTTATTTTTATTTTGTATTATATTTACTTTATACAATAGATAACTCTCTGGTGTCACATTGTATTTTTTAGTTAATACCTGAGGAAAAACACTACGTGTTCGAAATGCGTTGTTTATACCATTAAATTGTTATATGTGGAGACCATTTCATTAGCTTTTTACCCTACAAATACCACGTAATAACTGATTGCACTATGTTACAACTTATATTTGATTAATTATAAATATACAATATCTCATAAATTATATTAGAATTTTTGAACAAATTTCTAAATTTTGTCTACTATCCTGTTCAGAAAGAAAACAGAAATGGAAATATGGAATGCTTGATTTGATCTAAAAAAAAATGGTTCAATTTTTGAAACATTTAAATATTTACTGATATTTATAAGGTAGTTACTCATTGTATGGTAAAAAGCCAATGAAATAGTTTCCACGTTTACAGGTTTAATTATACTATATATAACTCTCTTATGTAATTGTATTTTTTTGTTTTATGCCTGAAAAAGAATACTACGTGTTTGAAACGCGTTGTTTAGATTATTAAAGTTACATTTGTGGAGGCTATTATAATTAGTTTTTACCCTATAACGTACAATTGTGTTTGATTAATATAGATAATTTTGTTATTTCTTTGTTTCAGGTAAATATTCTATTCAAAACTCGACAAGTGTTGTTCGTCAATTAAGTAAGTTCAACATATTTCTCTCTGGATTGATTGATCAAGTTTGATATGTTTGGTCTGTTATGTTGGCCAGACTGAAGGGAGGCTTGCAGACAGCCAAGGGTGGGTGATAAACAAGAGGGTATGTAGGTCGGCGCCACTGCTTCTTTCATCCCTTATTTTTCACCCTCTTCAAATTCTACCCCCTTCAAAACTCGCAAGCTTAAAGCCATCTTAATGAATCCTCGCTATATCAAATAATATTATCCGACTACAAAAGGAAACGTTATATTAAGAAACAAAAGTGCTGTTTTGAAATTTTACTCCTCTATTTTTGTTCCTTTGTCAATTATCTCGAAATTAAATTTAAGACATTTCAGATATTTCCATGTTTAAAAAAAAAACAACAAAAAATAATTTAGCATCGCTTATACCGTCAATTTTATTTTATTCAAAATTACAAAATTCATCCAGTTTAGCTCAAAAAATCAAAACTTTGATAAAATAATATTATAAGTTGTTACGGTGTGCAAGATTTTAGATATATTTATATAGTTTCAACATACCCTTTACAGATACCCTTTACAGATCACAATTTTGATTGATTACAGATCGTATTCATTCTCATAAGCATATTTTTTATATATAAATATCAATCAGTGTTAGTGGATCCTATATAAATTCCATTACTTTTTACTCCTTTCAATTTTGGACAACTAACTACCTTAATTGTTGTTTCTATTCTAAAGACCAAAGAAACAGTAATTTCAAAATTAAAAAAATGGACTGGCATGCTACACAACTTATATTTGATTAATTATAAATGAACAATATCTTATAAATTATATTACAATTTTTTATCGTAATATATACGTATAAAAAATGTACGTAAATACGTAAAAAATTTACATAAATACGTAAATGATCGTAATATATCATTTATATTTTCTCGACCCATGTAATTTTCATATGTTTAGTCAATTTAAACTTCTTGTAGTCTGGTCAATGTTGTAGGCTCTTGGTAACTACATAATTGATAATATAATTTAAATAATCCTTCTTTATTTCTAAATATAAACAAAAAATAATTTTTGACCTACACTTTACAAGTTATATAGATTTCATTATTCAGCATAATGTATTACATGCATTTAAAGAGCAATAAGTTTAGTTTGCAGGTAAATATCATTTTATAAAGGCACAGAATCATTATAATTTTAGGGTTGGGTCCCTATATACATGGTTTATATATGAACAAATATACAAACTTATAAAGTAATAAGTTATTTATAGTTATTTGAAATTTGTTTTTCAAATAGTTTTTTCGTCTTATCGTCATTTATAGGTGTAAGTCCTTTTTTTTTCTTATGGTTCAATTTTTGTTTTATGCCCATTTTTCCTTCTAAGACTACAATCTTAGACCATATTTTTCATATTTTTCTTTCTGATGATATAATTTTGATTTAAAATTTTTTTTTTCTTTTTATATCAATTTTTAGTTATAAATCCATTTTTTCTTTTTATGTTCCAATTTTTGTTTTCAATACCATTTAATTTCTTCTTGTGGTTCAATAATAACTTTATTATTGAATAAATTTTGGTACATCATATTTACAAAATTTGAATTTTTTGTACTTATTGTGTCTTATGGTATGCGAAGAGGTCGTGACCCCATCCAGAGCCCTGCCAGAGCTCCTTTTCTCATACTCTTTCTGGACCTCAATTTTTTTCACGCGTGGGTTGAAAAATCTGAGTATATCGTCCCTCAAAGATGTTAAGTCGTCGGCACAAGACTGTCCGATGTCAGATAATCTTTAAGGATTCCTACTCTAAATGCACTTGAGTTAGGCAAAATTTAGACACAAATCCTCTTGAGAAATCAGCCTCAGAGTTGTAGTTTTCCTGTAGAACCCCAATCCCACCCTCAGAAATAATGATTTAACTGTAATAACTAGCATTAAAATTTAAATATGCAAAAAAGGAGTAAATCTGTATGGGATGAATCGAGGCATTGTACGGCAACCACCGCAATGTATGTTACCCCAGTGTTTTGAATGAACTAATGATTCATTCAATCAGTTTGCTTCAAATATATTTCTCATTACATAGAAATTATTAATTAAAAGTAGAGAAAAAATTAATCATTAATGAAAAAATGTTTGAAGTCGATGTTGTACGTCTTGAGGTCATAAAATGTCGACAGAATGGAAAGCCAGGGCAAAATAAGGAATAGATTTTACAATGTGTTGACAGAAAGCTTGATTATTTCTCAGAACGAAGTGGCTCTGGGCTTTAAGGTAACATATATTGTAGAGGGAACGTGAAACCAATTTTTATTATAGCCTCAGCAGGCGCCATTCCTACAAGATGAAGTAGAGGAAGAAATGGATTGGATGTTGGTAGAAAGTAATAATACGGTCAGACGGCTTGTATCGATCGTTTGTTAAATGAATCATCAAACCTTTCTACAAATTGCAAATTAACATTAATTAAATATAAAATCGAATAGGCAACCATATAATTTATGATTTGATTATACTAATATTATATGTTTCATTGTTATGTTTTATATTGTAGCATAATTATTGTTGATAGGTTAACTACTTTCTTAGAATATGTCTGTCTTTCTAACATAAGTAAAGAAAAAAAAATCTGACAAATAAGAAGTATGAATTACACAGTTACTTCAGCCAATCATTGGATACAAAATGTGTATAACTGTTCTACTGTTTCAGAATATCAAACTAAAAATTACAACATTCAATGATCCACAGTTGAAAAAAAAAACATAGTTACAGTCATGGCATCAAATCTGTTAGTAGTTATGTAGTGCTTTGATATAGACCAAATTGCTATAGTTCTCCTTGCAATAAAATACTATTTATTTACCGAAGTACTTAATTGTGTGATAAACGTATAGTTTATCTGTCAATTTCTATTGACTAGTCAATATACGACTGTTGACCAGTAAGAAATTCTATGATAAAATTACAGAAGTCAGCATGACAACAAACTATGATAGTTAGACATCCTATCATTTAGATAGTATAGTGAGCCGGTTTGAAGGCTAGCCAAAACTGAAGTCTACTTCTTAAAAGTACTCTGTCAGTGTTGCCTCTTTACACTGTAATGAACTATACAAGTAATAAATAAATAATAAATTAAAATAAAAGGGAAAATGTAATATAATTAACTATAACTGAGTTAAAACAAGTGAATTGAACATATCAGATATACGCAAAAAAACACGAACAAATAAATTAAATAATAGAAATATTGGTAAAATAAAAAGTAAGTATAAGAAAATAGATATGAATAATTAATGACTGAGGTTATTCGAAGTGATATTAGAGTTTGAATCGGGGATTACAAAGTATTTCCACTTGGAAATTCATTACAACTGAGCTCGTAGAGTATTTTTTTCTAATAGACTTCAGGATTTGAATTATATATATATAAATTAAAAATCTAAGATGAGTGGCATAATGAAGAAGCTCAGTTATTAACTCAAATTTTTATAAAATCCGTCTTCAGGAGAAAAGAGAAAATGTGTGCTTGGTCTTCCTCTCTCTCTTTTCTCCTGCAAACGGATTTTCCGAAAATTTGAGTTAGTTTATGGGTTAGTCTTCTTCGATTTTGGACTTGTATCTGTATACGTTCAGTTTTGATCGTCTTTCTGATATTATAATGATTATGTATAAATATATAACAAATAAAAGTTTATCAGGACTCGTTCAGTTCTTCAGGTTCAAATTAAACTCTCATTGCCAACGTTTCGGTGTTTATTGAAAACAGTTTTCATTGGCATATATATATATATATATATATATATATATATATATAAATTTCACATAAACACGTGAAATAACAATCAATGATCAACTACAATGTGAAAATGGGAAAAGAATACTAATCAAAACTCCAACTGAGTTGAGTTTCAGTTGAGTTTTTGACTCTGACGGAGACCACTTCTTACGATTGAAACATCTTAGTCTTGTTATCCCATTTTCCTATTATGGTTTGATGATTGGTATATATATATATATATATATATATATATAAAAGCTTTCACATAAACACGTGAAATAACAATCAATGATCAAACCAGAATAAGAAATGGGAAAACAAGACTAAGATCTTTCAACCGTAACATGCGGTCTTTGGTTGTCATTGGTTGTCAGTCTAACAAGCGGTCTAACAATCAGTGTTCAGTTGGGTTTTTGACTCTGACGAAGACCGCTTGTTACGGTTGAATGATCTTAGTCTTGTTTTCCCATTTCTTATTGTGGTTTGATCATATATATATATATATACATTTCATTTATCATTTTATATATATAATATATATATATATATAAACAATAAATAAAAATATGAAAAGAAACCATTTTGAAATAACAAAATCCAGTTTTCATGATTACTTATGGAAAAGCAAAAGTAAACGTGTACTTGTTTGTCAATCTAATGAGAAAGGAAAATAATCTGTCTGTTTAAGTGATAAAATCAAATGATTCAAAATGTAAATTAACTGAGGAAATGTCACAATATTATGGAGTGTTTGTGTTTGGATGAAACATTAATCAAGCTGGGTTGCTAAACCAGAGAGTTGATTGAGAGAAGTGAAATAATGCTATTAATTAGGAATGGAAAGACAGCTGGCACTGCGTGTGTAGGTGGATGGTGGAGTGATTACTGAGCTATTTAGAAGGGAACAAAAATAGGAACAAGGGAGTGATGAAAGCTTTTCCATCAAAGAAACAAAAACCCTTCGATGCTGTTTTAAAATCGTTAAATAACATTCATTAATAACCCGGTTTAAAGTACTGAATACTGAAACATTTTGATAAATTTATTTGTAAAACATTATTTAAGCCCTCAGATAACAGGCACTGTTTGCTTGTTCGCAATGTCTACATTCATAGGCTTTCAGCTTGTATTTTATGTATTCTTCCCTGTTGCCTTTTCAACTTATCATTTCTATCTTGTAACAACTATGCTAGATATAATCGAAATTCAGTTTATACTATGACAATATTTTCTTTGATCTTTGCGGTTATCAGTCATACTAGGATTCATTCCTTTATCGTGTATATATGCTTAGAAAAAAGGTTGATTAACACATATTTACAGTTTAATTTCTAATGTAGTGCAATCAGTTATTATGTGGTATTTACTCATTGTAGGGTAAAAATCTAATGAAATGGTCTCCACATATAATAATTTTTAATGATATAAACAACGCGTTTCGAACACGTAGAATATTCCTCAGACTTATTCAGTCTTATTCTCATGAGTCTTATTCAGAGGCACTCATCCTTAGTTAATGCCTGAGGAAGAACACTACGTGTTCGAGACGCGTTGTTTATATCATTAAAAATTTTTATATGTGGAGACCATTTCATTAGATTTTTACCCTACAATAAGTTTAATTTATGTTTAGAAAATATTAACAATTATATATAACATATATATGTAATAGCATACACTTGCAATACATGTGTACATATCTACACCAATTAAATGGAACAACTGCACGAGCGAAATAAATTTGATTCGCAGAAACAACACATAAAACATGAGTTGCTTTCTGTGAATCGTATTTATTTAGTTTGTAGAATCGTTTCATTTAATTGGTATTTATTTGTATCTTGTATTGATTGTATATGTATTGTATGTATAGGTATTAGAGTATGGGAAGCAAAAAAAAACTATTGTGTATACAGAATTCTATATTGAATCATTAGTTGTGCAACCGTAATTGTGTGGTATTTACTCATTCTGAGGTGAAAATGGATAAACAAACAATAGTCTCCACACAAATGATCATTTGTGTGGAGACTTTTGTTTGTTTATCCATTTTCACTTCATAATGACTCTATATTGACATTATGGATTAGTTTACAGTGGACAGACAGGTGAAGGTATTCTCAATGCAATACAATAAGTATTGTATATTGTTGTATTGTATATTGTATATTGTTGTATATTGTATATTGTATATTGTATAAGTATTGTACTCGTATGTGTCATAAGTGTAAGTTGATATTTTATAAACATAAATTATACTGTAAATGTGTGTTTTTCAGCTGTACACAGAGACAGTGTTGTGTGTCTGCATTAAACAGATGTTTAATACTGCAGCTGACTAGTATTTTTGACCGCGTCGTTATCAAGTAGAGAGATAAAAAAGTGAGTCCCTTTGAAAACAGGCAATGCGGCAACTGACGCCATATCAGTCAAGTGATGCTCAAAATTACAACTATCATTTATATTTAAATATTAAAAGTATTCATTTCACAATCGTAATTAACTAATAAACTACAATATTCAAAGAGAAAGAAAACCTCTTTGTGCGCTAACATTTTTGATTGATTGCTCATGTCTGACGAAACATGATGGCAGCTGGTCGATTAAAATTCATAGATTATGATTGTAAGATGTTTGTTTGAGTTCTTTTTTCTTATTATCATCTTGCTTTGTTTCATCTCAAGTAAGACTTGCTCTCTGCTGTTCAATCCATTATTCCCTTAAGCGCCCCCTATTCCTCCAGCACACTGTTTTCTTGCGATTTTTAATTTCCCCTTTATCAACATTCTCTTTCAAATTCCAACATAAACATCTCTTTTGTAGAAAGTCCTCTTTATTTCTCATTATTTCTTACAGATTGTCAATTTTCATTTCTATTATAGAGCCAGAGATTTCGATTTCCCCTTACCACTCGGCCTTTTATTTCATATTTTTTTTTACTATATTATTAAAAAAAAATATATAAAATAAAACCATACTCTCCACCCAATTCTAACTGAATAGAATACAAATTATTTTTTTTTAAATTCTCTGCTGCATGTTGAGCTTCAACAAATATTTCAATATATTAAAGTGTAACCATTCAAAACTATAGTAATTGAAATGTTGGTTCCAGTTCGCTGGAATGCTTTCAGACTCTCTCTTCCTTAAAGAACAACTCTTGTATTTTCAAGATTGCATTTTTCTAATACACAAATTTCATTTTTGTATGATGTGTTATAAATATATTTGTAAAATGAGGGATAATGCTTTACAGTCCATGCTTAAAAGATATACCATCGTTTATGAAAAAGATATCTGAGTTGTATTTATTAGATTAATTGGTTAAAAAGGCTGTTCTATAACCTTATCGGGAGCAAAAAAAAAACTGTTCTGTGTACAGAACACTATGTATAAAAAAGATTTCACAATAAACACAGTCTGTGTTTATTGACTGTGTTTATTGTGAAAAGTCAAATAAACACAACTTGTGTTTATTCCGAACAGTCAGTGTTCAAACCACAATAAGAAATGAGAAAAAAAGATTAAGATCTTTCAACCTTGACAAGCGGTCTTCATCTTTCTTCTTGTTTGTTATTGTGGTTTGAACACTGAACACTATATTGAGATGGTGGTTTAGTTTCTTGGGGGACAGACAGGTGAAGGTCTTCTCACCAGCATGAAACAACACAAGTAATCTATTGGAAAAGAAGATTAAAAAAAAGTACTTTGTCTCATACACATTATGAACAAAAAAATTTATTATATTAACTGGGAAGAAGCAAAAGAATTGGTATTTATGTTTTATAAAAGAAAAAGAAACATTGTTGAAAGCACTCTCATAAAGAGCCGTTATAAGAGTTTAGTCAACTATAACCCAGGGCTTTTTAAATTGGATGAAATTGTAACTGAAGGAATCGTCAAACAGATTAAGACTACTTGTAATTTAATAAGCAGAGACGAGACAATGATACCAATTTCCATATTACTTTAAATCAAATTGTGTAATCTGTTTTTCTTCATTTAGTATTTTATTTCACTTTTTTTTCGGACGGGCTTGTAATACGAAAGGCTTCAGAGAAAGATTTTTCTTTTTTTATTCAAGTTAGTTACTTAATAAAATGAATTGTATATACAACGTCCAAACCATGGTAAGAAATCAAAAAAAAAGACTAACATATTTCAACCGTAACAAGCAGTCTTCGCCAGAATCAAATATCAATTGACTAAATACCTATTCATTATTCAATTAATCAACTTATTAATCAACAGAGTACATTCTTAAATTTTAATTACTAAATTTAATTAACTTAGTAATCAACAGACTGTATACTTATAAATTAAGTATGTACTTAAAAATTCAATTAATTGAACATAGAATGATTGACCCTTCCAGAAAATATTTTACCAATTGTAATCTGGTAATTTTTACATAAAAGTTAAATATTTTCGATACTGCAATGTTATTACTACTTCAAAAAATAAATAAGATAACCTTACCTTAAATATGAAATCTGTGTTTAAAATCAATACCTAAGTAGGTATTAACATTATTAAAATAAGGAAAGAAACACACGAAATCTTTTGTGTGGGGACAGAGTGTTTGTTTCCTTTTTTCTAATCTTGAGTAAACGCCATAAAATAAATGATTGAGCATCTCGTGAGTTATTACAATATTCTTGAAGCAAAAACAATAATCAACACAATTTCTTCAATACTGTTTTAACATGTAACTTTTTATCTCTTTGACTCGCTGATAGCATAATTATAAAACGAAATTGTGCAAGAGGTTTATAAATGATAGAAATATTCACCTACAGTCTTAGTGACCAGGGTAGCCCAGTGGCTTACGTAATCGCCTCTCGTCTGGTAGATCTGGGGTTCGATACCCACTCTGGCCTCGATCTCTTCACGAGGAAAGTGAAAAAATTTGGGTACATTGTCCCTTCGAGAGGACTTTAATTCGTCTTTCCTGAATTTGTACGATGCTAGATACTCGTTAAACATCTCTACTCTAAATACGATTTAGAGGCCTTCCAATGTAGAATGAACCCGGTTATGTGGTCCACCAAATAATAAATCAGTAAAATTTTCCGCTTCCAGAACAATAACGAAAGGTGAAAGTCTATCAGTGGAGTATTGGAAAACAAAAAAAATCCACAGTCCTAAATTTTTTGATGAAACTGTCATGACAGTAAAGATAGGGTCGGTAATCGCCTGAGTAAAGTAACATATTAGTAAAAATTTTCTCTTGAAAATGGTTCTTGAAAAAAAAAATTCTAACCTTCAAGTGTTTTGCTAGATTGTCAATTGCCAAATGTCACTTTGCTAATGTGTTTGATCTTTTGCACTGTTTACTCATGCGATGAATGTTTTCTCAAAAATATGTTACAGTTATTTTGAAAACCTATTGTTTTGTTTCGTGAGATGTATTGATTTTCCCACAGGGAAATGTTTTATTTTGTATATTGGAGTATGTTGACAATGCGAGGTTGTCATTTGTCTCTCAGCTGATTCTCGCAAAAGTCATTCGGCATTGTTTACGATGTTGTCACAGCATTCTTGTTAAGGACATTTGAAACAGAAGAGGAGTTAGAGGCGCCAAGGGAAGTACTAAAGCGTGTAATAAAACCAAGGGCATTACTCCTGACATAAACATGAAGCCGAGGCTGAGGCAACGGCCCGTGCTAAAACACCATGTCACCGAATTAAACAATCATTCTCTTTAACCCAGACCAGAGATTCCTTTCCACACAGGTATTTCTGCAGACGAATTTTTATTTTACATCATCACTACAACTCTTGGACTCCTATATTATATTAAATAACTAATCATCTGCTTGGAGCACCACTTCTTCGAATGCCACAATTATTTCTAAAATATAGTCATCTCATCGTAATATTACGAAGTATTAGTCATTCCTCCTGATTGACTTTGAAATATGCCCATCAATTTAACTAATTTAATTCCAATGTAATTTGTTCAATTTCTAGTAATTACTTTTATAAGCGAATAATCTCCTAAATAGGCTCTAAGGTTCTAAATTATATTAATGAATCCTGATGATATTTGGATGACTGTCTCCTTCTAATTACTTGGACAATATAATAAGGTTTTAGATATACTCATTATTAATTAATGATCCTAATGAAATTTGGACTACCTTCTTGTAATTACATTCACAATATTACGCTAAATCACCATTATTGGTGGTAAAAAACTACGAGGGTTAGTTTTGTTTAAGGTTTTAAATTTGCACATAATTTCTAATTAACCAATCTCTCAATGTAATTTGCCTGACTAATTTATTAATCTAATTATTATTATTGTCATTATTAATTAATTTCACAAAATGTTCAGCTTTCAAAATAAGTTTATAGTTTTAATAAACTAATTGAAATGGAGCTTTATGACTAATTATTAATTCTCGTTGTCTCACCAGCTATTTTATATTTAAAATGAAACTTTTGAAATAAAAGTATATTGTAATAAGCCATGTATTAGAAAATTGGAAATTATTTATATAATGAAATTTGAAAAATAAGAATAAATTTTAATAAATTTGTTTGGGAGATCTCATTTCCTTAAAGGGTCTAACTTATGAATAGATCAAGGTCAAGAAGTGTGCTGGTATTTCTATTTTAATATTATTGAAGAATTCGTTTAATGATAACAGTGGAATTTTATTTCAATTATTTTAATATGTTTGAAATATTTTTTTACTTCTTTCGTATAGATCGTAGTTTTTTTTCATTAGAACCGAGAATTGTACAAATACAATTGGGCGATGCCCAATACCCAGCGTTCTTGGTCACCCTATATCTTTTTTTATTCTGATGATGGTTCAACCAAAATTTATAAAATTTTAAAGTGTACTTTTTTCAACCTCTTTGATTAAATTTAATAAGCCAAAAAACTATAAACATTATTAATAGTTTATTTAAACTAGACTGAGTGTTAACGAGGGCGATAGCTTTGTCTACAAGGGTTGACAGTAAGCAGATTATTCGCTATTTATTCCTTCTTCCATCTTCGTCAGCCTTTTACTCCCATTCCTGTACTTTACTCCCTTTAAAAGACCCCTCCCTTCTCAATACCGCACTAAATCATCTGTATAACTTGTTTGAATATCACTGAAACTCTAACGAAGATCTCTTGTTTTGATTCAAACATCTTAGTCATTTTTATACTTTCCTTACTCTGATTTAAAAGTTTATTTGTATTTCACATTACTGTGAAATCTTGTTCTCGCTATATAAATTTAAAGCCTGTAGCAGTCAGTAAACATTTTTCCTTCTTCATTCGTTTGCAATGTTCTTTTCTCCTGTTGCTGGTGTGATGTCAACATTTTTAATAATCGTGAAAGTATATTCTTTATTTTAACTTTTAAGTTTTGGTTTTATGTATAAATTATAAAAATATTTAACAATTAACAAGTGAAATAACAATCAACGTATAAACCAGAGTAAGACATTCAAATATGAGACTCTACTGTTTCGGTGTAAATAATGTCTTCGTCAGAGTCACATGTGAATTGACACAATTAAAAGTAAACATGTGTTTTTGTATTGAGAGGGTACGGATATAAGAGAGCTATTTTAAAATGTTCGATTTTAAAACAAAATTGTATCCATCAACTAACTAAACTAAATTCACAGAAAAACGTTCATTCTGTATAGATATATAAAATTGAATTGAAATCATGCAGTCGAACTGGATTTTAGAATATTCATATATATATATATATATTGAATATAACCGAACAAAGCAGTTTTTAAGTTGGATAGATGACTTAGACGGCTGAGTGACATCTCAGACAGGCTAGGACAGTGAATCGCTGGCCAAGTGTTCATTTTAAGAAAGCCTTCAGACCAGGGTTCCTAACCAGAGGTCTGAGACATCATTCCAGTGGCTGTGATAAACAAGTTTTACTTTAAGAAATTTCCTTAGTTGAAAAAAATTTCAGCACATTTAAGGATATGATATTTTGTAAGGAACTTCTAATGAAATATTAAAAAAAAATAGTATTTTCGATTTTATTATCTTGTATTTGTACTTGTAGGAAGCAATTCTTTTTTGTCAGGTATATTAAAATGTTCATATTAACACTCAAAGTTCATAATGAACTACTAAATAGAATGTAAACATTTAAACTGGACGGTTGGAATTTTCATTTCCAGGTTGAATTTAAAAGACTCTTAAGGGATTTGGAAAAGTTATCCAAGAAATTAATTAAAAAAATAATAGGCCGTAAATTCAATCTCACATGTATTAACGAAGGACTGTTCCCTAAATATTGTATATATATATATTTATATACAATTTATTATTCATTCGTTGCTTATTATTTATTCACTGCTTTAGCCCTCACCCAGTGAGTTCTTTAGTTGACTGTCGTCCCTCCGTCAATTCACTTCTTCTCCTGAGAACGACCGCTATTACGGTCGAAATATTGAAAAGTGAGTCTTTGTTGTGTTTCAGTTTATATGTCACTGCTTATTTTAATTGTATATATATATATATATATATATATATATATATATATATATATATATTTAGTCTAAAAGGCCTCAGAGTTTATTTTCTTCATTTTGATATATATATCAATGATCAAACCACAAAAATTGATACATATATATCAATTTGATATATATTTGATTATTTGATATCAATTTGATTATTTGATATATATATCAAAAGTTGAATGTAGACAAACAAACACAGAGGAATAAAAAACACACCTACAGAGTCATGTCAAGTCAAATATTTTTCTGTTTCTTTCTCTACATTGAACTTTATTTGTTCGTTCAGATTGTATTTTCGTCTATTTTCGTCTATGACTAAATGATATAATAGAATAACGTGGTTTTGAAATTTTAGGTTTTTATTGTGGAATTAAACTTTTAAATATTCTGACATCATATTTCAGTTAAATCAGAATTTAAAGGAATAATTAAGATATTTCAAAAAATAGTATATATTTATTGCTTTTCTCGAGTTTTACCCTTAGAATGAAGCTCTTTTATAACTGTTTTTCGCAAAATTAAAATTCATAGAATCCTTTTTCTTTAAAATAAAAAGTAGTTTGTATGCTGGATTAAAGATTGTTGGTTTAAAATTACCCTTTTTGTAGTGATCAATACTGATTAATTCAATTTTCAATAACTATATAAGTACGACAGGAAAAAGAATAGTTTTTCACATTACTGTAAAGGTTGTTTTCTTTTCCTTTTTTTTTTCTTTTGAAGAAAAAACCTCTAGCGATCCATCAAAGTATATACATTATGGTTTATCCATTATAGCTAGAAAGTGGAGAGAGAGAGAGGGACGGGGCTGAAGGTTTGGATCTCATATCGAGAGAGTAGAAGCCCTTGCAAATATTTCAAAATGTCTTTTCCATGTCAGGCCCTAAGCCAGCCAGGATATGGCTTGATGGCTGCTGATCCCCCTTCCATAGAATGCCCTCTTACGAAATAAAATGTAAAATTAAAACCCCTCCACTAATGCCTGACCATCCAGAAAACAATGATAAAACTTTTTTCCTGTTTTATTTTTTCTCTCTCTTTCCTTGTATTCAAATACCAAGCTTTTTTTCCTCTCTCTCTCTCTCTCTCATCTGTCACCCCCCCCCCCCCCCCACCATGCCATGAGAGACTTTTATATAATAATCAAACATTATTCTATTATAAATTATTTTCGCCTCTCGCATTAACCAAATCAGTCATCAATCTACTTAGTATTCCAAAAGTAGATTTATATTTTATTTCAATTAAAAATAATTCCATATTAAGCCATTTATAAACTTTTTAATGCAAGCTTTTTTTCCTATATATATTCCCCGTCTATTTTAATAAACTTTTACTTTCATTTGCATTCTATATGACTTATAAAAGGTATGAAAATATTACTCTTGGGTCAACATTTCAAAATCGAATTTTTAGCAGAAATATACATTTTGATGTCCACTGAATACAATGAAATAGGTTTCCTAAATTTGTTTATTCATTTGTGTGTGTGTTTCAACATCTGAAAGTGTATAATAGTAAACTGCATATTTTAGTTGTTACCTCAGCACCAGTATTTCTCATCCTTAAAAGATATCCAATCTGGAATAAAATGCTTTTTGCAATTTGGTAGAATCTTAATTACATAATTTTTATTGAAACCTCTGTGGGTTTTGCTTTTTAGTAGACATTTAATAGGTACTTGGTACAATCCATGTCAGCGGTATTCTTCAGGGTAAACAGTTTTTAAAAATTGTTTAAGAATAGTGATAAACTAACTTCTAAAGCGCTCTGATTAACTTCATTGGGATATTTGACAAAGGATAATAAAAATCAATAAATCAATAAAATCAATAAAAATCAATATTATTGATTTTTAGGGCTTCCACTTAGGTTTCACCTTTACGTTAGGTTATGTAGGGTTGTAGTCGCAGTGTCACGAGAAAAGCAGTCTCACAGGAAACACATTTCAAAATATTTCAATAACACAAAATCCAATTCATGGAATAAAAGAATATGAATCAGTTTGTAATATTATCATTATGATACCACACAGTGAACATTCTTCATGAGGAGCCCTAAATTTTGCCTAACTCAAGTGTATTTAGAGAGGAATCTTCAAGGGTACCTGACATCCAGATACTGATGGTCACTCCACGTGGCTCCGGACCGACGGCTTAACATCCTCTAACTGAGGGACGGCGTGCTCATATATGTTTTCACCTTCCGCGTGAATAAATCCAAGATATGGGTATTGAACCCCGGAGCTACGAGTACAGAGGGAAACACGTAAACCATTGGACTACCCTAACCCTAGATTTCACCTTTAAGTGTTTTTCTGTGGGTGCAAAGTGTGACTCATATATTATTTAGCGCCCATTTTATTAATTTGAAAGCCACACTACCAGGATTAGAAATCTTTGATTAGATATTTCACCGCAATACAGCTTCCGAGCATTTAATATTGTTACGTAATTTATATGATTCATAAATGAAGCCTACATGTTCTTCAAGAGCCTGTCACTAGACTCTCTAAACATTTTAAACCACAATTCCTCAAATTTTCCTGTAAATATTTGGTAAATATAATCTTAAAAACGTATTTCATATATAATGAACAAAAAATTATATGTATAAGAAATGACATTTTTTGGTTACTTTAATTTCTATTGTATATCCTATTAATTGATTAAATTAACACCGTTAATTACGACTTGAGCAGCTTTATTTTACCTTCTAGCAAAATGTATCGAGTGTAGCAAAATGTAGCATTGTTAATGTAAAATCAATCCTTTATTGTATGGTATCGCAAAAGGCCAATTATTGGCCTATGTATGTCCTCTCGTGAGACGGCCGCTGCAACTTAAGCTAACATAACCTGTCAATATACTCCGTATTTAATGGTTTATTGTAACATATCAATATGTCTGCTCATGTGTTCCTTGTTATCTATGTGGATACAGGTGGTAACCTATAATAACTCTGATAACATATTTGCAAGAATTGCTGTCACTGTTATTTATTGCCGTATATGCATCGAACCAAGTAGATTCAGTAAATATTAGTCAGTTAAAACATTTAGTAGATTGTGTAAGATTGAGCTCTGAAAATGAAAACATGATGACTGGAGCGATATCAGATTGTTGAATTCAAGTCTTAATCTTTAACAATAACTGAGTAAGTTATTTTTTTAAATAACAGCACTTACTAATCGTGAAAGCAGTTTATAAGTTTTACACATAAACATTCAAACTAAATCAACTTTGTCAAACAAGGAAATCTCTCTAAAAAAAACTGTACTGTTTTCAATAAAAATATAAAATAAAAACCATATTAGTAAAAATTATGGGGTTACTTTCCTTAGAATACTAAAAAACGTATTTGTGGCGATACTTTTTTACTAAAAAAAAACAAAGAAAGTAAAATTGTTTAGGTCGAATTATTTGAAGGAAGATAATAATGTTTGCAAATAATGAAGTTTTTTTTTACTGATATCTATGGGAGACATGGTGTAAGACTCTTTTCTACAAAGGCCAAACTACTTTTTTTTTGTCGAACTAAATGTAAGGATTGAATTCAAAGGAAGTAATAATGGAGTTGTCTAACATAAATGTCATATTCAGTTATGGGACTTTGATGGGAGGCCAGATTAGTTCAGTGGTAACGTGCTTACCTCTCGACTGGTAGGTCCAGGGTTCAATACCCACTCTGGCTCTCGATTTATTCAAGAAGAAAGTGAATAAATCAGAACATGCCATCCCTCAGAGAGGACGCTAAGCTGTTGATCCTGAGCCTAAATGATGTCGAGTACACTCTTTAGAGATCCCTACTCTTAACATATTTGTGTTAGGCAAAATTAGGTAGTAGTAGTTCATAATGTGGTATCACAAAGGCCTATTTGTGTCCCTTGTGGGGCTGCCACTGCAGCCTAAACTAACTTGGTTGAACGCCACTTGACTCAGTATAACTCATCAGACGCTATTACCAATTTCTTTAATTGCATTGACCGATTTCATCAGTATTATAATTAAATGAGCGTTGCCAAACTAACTTAATAGTTGCGGTTTCTTAAGCGATTATACAATTATAAGCAATTTATATTTTAAATCCTAGAATTCAAAGTAGCGCTAATATACCATATTTCAACTCATTATTAAATTACAGTTATTAATAGAAACATGTTTCAATCGTTTTCTAAATTGTTCTAAACAAACATATCAATTACATTTTAGTATGATTAGTAAAATGTAGTTGTAGTATTAAATATAAATCATTTAATTAACATAATTTGTTTGTAAATTATTTTAACAAAGGGGTGATTACAGTAAACTTGAGTGTAGCCGCTTCATGTGTTTTATACTATGGTAGATTGTGGCAAAAGTGTTAAACCTCGCTCTATATAATGTTGAAATTCTCCATCTAATGTGCCCTGAACATAAAATGTATCCTTAAAATGATGTATAGATAAAATAAAGGCTCGGAAATTCAATGCTCAAAAAAAAAATTAATTTGGATTTCCATTGCAATACTACTTTAAAAATATTTTTCTATTCCATTTTCATTTCTAAAGACGGCGACCAATTCTACTTCGAAACCTGTATATTAAATTCATAAATCTAATATTCCAGAGTTGTATTCTTTTTACTTGTAAAATAAGATCTGCTAATACATGAATCCTGGAAACATTGATTTGGTAATTTTGTAATCTTATAATCTCGTAATCTTGTTTTAGCAATGAGTCACTTATCAATAGTCTGCTAAATGTATTTAATAAATTCATGCATTTCACCATTACCACAGAGGTTAGTATTATTAATATTAAACACATAATATACCATCTTACCTCGCACATTGCTGCCGTAGCTCTCGGACCGGTTTCGGGTGTCACCCATCTTCAACAAGAAAAGTAGTTCTTGTTGAAGATGGCTGACACCCGAAACCGGTCCGAGAGCTACGGCAGCAATGTGCGAGGTAAGATGGTATATTATGTGTTTAATATTAGTATTTAATAAAGGTAGATAGCTCGTACAAGGACTGGTCTTGTTTTTGTTCCATCTATCATTTCCCCAGTCAATTCTACTTATATATTATTTTACTTACACGTTTTTATTGTATTTTTATCAAGTTTGCCTCTGTGTCTTTATTTAAATGTTTTTTTTTACTTTTTTACACTGAGATTAAAAAAAAGCGTTTGTTTGTTGTTGTTTATTTTGTGAATGAAGGATCATATTACTCTTGATGCTCATTTAAAAAACAAAACGAAACAAAATTAAAATTACATAAAAATTGATAAAAAGAATAATGTACAAAAATAAGCGATGAATCTAATTGAAAAACAATAATGCTGTCTTGTTTACTGTATGTAATGAAGTATATTTAAGGATGAAAGGAAGACGTATGGTTTGAGGTGGTGTGTGATGGCTTACTGGCTTCAAACAAAATTGTATATATGGTAGGATGTCATGTCAGCTTATGTTATCTTAAGTCCGTGTGGGTAGGTCTACAAGTTAAGTCGGAAGTGGTTGTGTCCATGTTGAGTAGTTAGATTCTGTAAAGGTGGTTAAGGAAAGGCCATGAATTATTACAATTAACAAACATGATGATTAACGTGATGAAGAATACCATGATCAAGAAGGATTGTAATAATCAAGAGAGTTTACTGTCTTCATCGGTTGAGAGCAGTTAATAAACTGCACAATGAACTCGATAGATGACCATCAGGTCAGTGCGATGAGGCATGGACTCTTATTCTGTTTCACTTTGATTCGTTCTAGATTAGCAGGAGCTGCTTCTCTCTACAGAACATCCATGCGTGACAGCTGATCATATGGCCTACTTATACACCCGTGAAAGGGGCCAGGTTAGCTCATTGGTTAACCTACTCAGCTCTGAACTAGAAGGTCCGAGGTTCAATAAACACCTGACTCGCGAATTATTTACGTGGGAGGTGAATAAATCTGAGTACGTCGTTCCTCGGAGAGGACGTTAAACTGTCGGTTCCGAGCCTGTACGATATCAGGTACTCGTTAAACATCCCTACTCTAAATACACTTGAGTTAGGCAACATTTAGGACTCCCAATGTAGAATCAACAGGTAATGTGACTCCCCCATTACTAAAATGGGTGCCAAATAATAAATGAGCCACAATTTTTGCCCTTAGAACAACACTAAAAGCTGAAACCCTTAAAGTTTGTTCGTTGGAAAACAAACCAGAAAGCTAAGAATAGAACATAGACAGCTCATCAGAGACAAGATATAGTGTTAGTATGATGTAAAATTATAATTTTATAATTCATATAATTTATTGCTTTATAATATAACAGGTCATTATTGGCTTAAAAGTATAGTAATTTGTATTTTGGTCAACTGTTTCCATTTTATTTAAATTATCAATGTTATAGTCTTAAGATTGCCAAACACTATCTCCAAGCAAGTAACCTACTTATAAAACTCTTGATGTATTATTTTATGATCTGCTAATATAAAGTAATCAGAAATTAATAATTCTTGAAAAAGAATTGTTATAAACATAAAATTCAATTTTCTTTATTGTTATAAAAATGTGGGCCTTGAGTAGAAAGTTTGTTGTTGTTGAAGGTGTCTTCTGAGGACTCTATGAATTCAATTTTCTAAATTAGACTGTCATTCAGTATGCAAATGGCTGCATTGGCATGCTTGTAGTCATGTGTTTCTGTCTTTATGAAAAATATATTTATCATCTTCTGCTAGCCTTGTCTACATGTTTTTTTTCCCTTTTTATTGCTCACTCATTGGGAATTTTGAATTTCTTACTAATTTAAATAATTGATAGAATGTCTCATTTTTTGTAACTATTTTAGGTACGAATTGATTACATTTCCAGGTTGGTTATACATTAATTTGTAAAAGAATTTGGATTTCCTTAATTTATTTCATTTCTATTTCATTTCTATTTCTAGCAAGTACCCGATATGATACTCAGGACTAATTCTGATTTTAATGAAGGAAAAAGGAATTGAAAAATAGTGAAGTTATTGTAAGATTTAGGAATTTTAAAAAGTTAAAATTGCTATTACTGCTATACTTTATTCTTTAGAGGTGGTCTAGTGGAAACATGCTCACCTCTGGACTGATAGATCTGGGTTCAATACCCACTCTGGCCCTGGAGTTATTTCACAAAATTTATTCTCATTACTTGTGCAATCTGTTATTGTGTGGTATTTACTCATGATGAGGAAATTCAAAAATGACGTCACCACAGAAAAAAGTTTTATGTCAAAACTAACAACGCGTTTCAAATATAGCACTTAGTGTTAATATAGGTTTACATCTAAAAAACATATATATATATATATATATATATATAATAAAATAAAAAACGAAGGAAACACACAGAAAGACACAGACATAACTCACATCGATATTTCGACAATCGTCGTCATCAGGAGGTGCGAAGAGCGAAGAGCGAAGAGTCCCGCAGGAAGACAGGGCGGTACTGAACTCGGAAACCGCAGCCAGTACCCCACCACTTACCACCAAGCGGGGGAAGGGAGGGAAGGAAATGAAGAGCCAAATTAAGACGTAAAAGGAACGAGTAAAAATTATAACTATAAAAAATTATAAAAAAGTAGATAAATCAAATTAAAATTAATAAAAATAATAAATAAAAAGTAAAATAAAAAATAATAAATAAATAAATAAAAAATAATAAATAAATAAATAAATCATAAATAAATTATCGGTTGAGGTTGAGTCCGGGGGAAGAGCGAGCATCAAGTAAGCATATGTATGCCTCCTCTGAAGCTCTTAGGGTAACTTTATTGTTGGATTCGGGGATCTGTTTCAGGATCTGAACCCTGAAACAGTCATTGAAACTGAGTCCATGCGAGTTCGCATGGATGGCTACAGATAGTTACTGCGTTGACCGACTGAAGCCCTATGACCATTCATACGAAGGCTCAACTTATTAGAAGTTAAGCCAACGTAAAAGGAGTCACACTGAGTGCAATCCAGTCGGTAAACACAGTTGCTCGAGGTACAGGAGGAATTGACCTGAACCGGGTAGGAACTATGGTGGAGAGGGGAATCGAAGGAAGGATTAGGATTAACAATCAGGCAAGTTTGACAGCCACGGCGTCCACATTGTTTCATTCCAGAACAGGATTGGAAGGCTGAGGGAAATATGAGAGAAAATGCTTTTTAGATTGGCAGGTTTACGGTAGGAAATAGAAGGGGGGTGATTAATGATGGAAGAAGTAGAAGTAGAAGTAGACAGAATCGGAAAAGACTCCTTAATAACAGCACGAAGCTTATAAGCGCCAGGGAAGTAGGTTGTCAGGAAGAAGGAAGCGTTACTTCTATATATATATATATATATATATATATATGTTCTTAAAACTCATATATATGCATGTTTTTTATATGTAAACCTAATGAGTGACACTGAATAACAATCATTGATTGTTATTTCACGTGTTTATGTGAAATCTTGATATATATATACAGTGTTTCTTTACTCAGTGTGTTATCTTCTTCGATTTTGAACTCGTATTGTTTCCAGCTTGGATCTTCTTTTCGTTTATTAAATGTATATATATATACTTTTTTGTTGGAAATACGATCCAAAACAGACAAATATAGTTCAATATAGACAACGAAACATAGAGAAATCAAAAGAACACACTTACAGTCTCTAATTTTCGGTTTGAACCGTCTTCAGGAGAGATAAGAGAGGGAAACCAAGCGCACTGGTTCAGAAACGGTTGGAGAAACCGAAAATTAGAGACTGTAAGTGTGTTCTTTTGATTTCTCTATGTTTCTTTGTCTATATTGAACTATATATATATATGCCACTACTCTACCTCCCTGCGGGATACTTCGCCTCCTGATCACAACGATTGTCGAAATATTGAAGTATGTTACGTCTGTATCTGTGTTGCTTTTGTTATAGTTTTTATTTAAAGTTCCTTTTCATGTAATTATATATATATATATGTATATATTAGTGTAATTAGGTAGCAGACCTTCATTAATACATACACAATTAAATTCTTTGCCAATTTCTCTATCATGAAGATTTATAACACATCTTTTCAGTTTTAACAGAAGGATAGTCGAATTGACAAAGTGAATATTGATTTTATAGGAAACCCTATTATGAAGAAATAAAATAAGAAATTAACTCGAAATTCACATACAATATAAAAACTCAGCTGTGATGTCGAATTATCGAAAATATGGGAACCCAAGCAAACGCTCCTGATTATTTATGGCCAATTTTCATTGTCCAAAGATAAACCAATAAACAAATATGACATTTCTGACGAATTCCAACAATTCAAATAAAACTTAAAAAAGCAATCACCTGATATTGTTGTAATGTAAATATTACAACAATTTTGTTTATTATATAAACAAAATTTATGATATATTCAACATCTTTTTCTTCATCTTGTAAATGTGTGTTAAATTGGTGTGATTTTATTTGTATGAGGTGTGTTCAAAAAGAAATGGGACTTTTTGAATTTTACGCGCTCTGTACTTTCCAATTTGAAAGTATTTTTTACTCGTCACGATCATATGTTTACAGTTCTGACTAAATAGCATGTGTTGTTTCTATGTGAAAGGCATACACATTAGACTCATGTTTGAGTGCTTAGTGATTTTTTTGCTTTTGTTAAAGTAAAATTACCTGTGTAATAACTTATACCACTTAGAAACTTTTTTTTTTTTGCTCAAGTAGATTCACCGTCTCCAATTGTCGCCATTTCAAGAGTTTTTGAGCACTTAATACCAATTTTTACACAAATACAAATACACACTCTCCGCTCCATTATTTTCAACAGCAAAAAAATGGCGAACATGCAGACCCTCGTCTAACATCGTTAACCTCGTCTAGCCTGTCACATGAAAACAAAACATGATGTTTGAACACTTTTACTTCAGGAACTGGGCAAGCATGTGAAAACACTATTAGTCTCCAGCTGTTCCTTCGCGAATGAGAGTAGTATCCCACTCTCTTTCCTTCTGACGACGTTTAAAACAAAAACTTCATCTAATTCGGGTTATAGTTTATAATTAGTGTTACAGTTTCTAATTTATGTTTACCTGTGAATATATTCACTAATATGTTCACAGTTGAGTTCAAACTGTCAACATATGATCTCAAAAGTGTACCAACACAAAAAAATAAATTTTGAAACTAGAGTGTGCAGAGTGCGTAAAATTCAAAAAGTGTCCTTATTTTTTGATCACATTTCGTATATAGCCAATTTCAGAAGAGTACAAGGGATTTAGAGTTATTCGGCATTGTAATTCGGGCTTAGATTTGTCAATATCCTCGTGGAACATCAACTTACCAACATGATCTCTTCTACTGATTGTGTAATACAAGCGCTTTAATTACAGTCTGTTTTTAATATTAGTTAGATTTGATTCATATACTCGTATTTGACAGCTTGATAGATATTATACTATAAACGCTAGTATAAATAGTTATATTTAGTGAGGTATGCATGAATGGTTGAAAATAGATCAATTTTTTAAATTGATTAAATTGTTAAACATTACATTCAGTCATCAAATGATTATTCTACAGAAAGTTGTTTTTCAATTCCATATAAATTTCAAGTTTATTTTATTTATGAATTTTACTTTTTCAATTCAGATAGATAATTTATTGTTGAAATAATTCAATAATTTTAATGTGCATGATTACTTTAAAAATTTACTTGTATAAATTCTAAAATTTATTAAAAAAATGTCAAGTTTAAAAAAAAATGAAGATATATAAAGAGAAAGCGGGTTGTAGCTCAAGAGTTGAGGGAGTATCTCTAGGGACAGTTACTTCCAATTAGGAAATGTGCTCCGCCCATTGGTGGCATTAGAAAAGTAAAAGCTAGTCCAAAGCCAGCTTCAAACACGGACTTAGAGCGATCATCCAATCAGGCTGTAACCCAATCCAAAAGCCCAAATGAAGGGATGCAATCATAGCACTGCCAGCCGGCTTCGTCTATAATCACTTAACCAGTTTTTCCAAATGTCTCTATTTATCTGTATATGATAACTGTTCACAATAGAAGTTTTGTTTCTTTTTATTAACAACTTTTTCATTTCGTCTTTTGAGCTATAGAAGGGGTATTTTTGTTTCAACACTCATTAAAACAATGAGTAAATCATTAAAGGGACACCAAAGGCATGCGGTATTCTAATAACCAATGTTGCGTAACCATAGTTATCTGACTTGAAAATATCTTTTGGTTTGTTTCAATAACTAACCTCAAGTTGAGAGGGCTAGCATAGCCCAGTGGTTTCCACGCTCGCCTCTGTACTGACAGATCCCCGATTTTTTTTCCTCTCATTCTCTATTTTTTCTTCTGAAAAGATGAAAAAATGTGAGAACGTTAATCCTAACCTGTAGAAAATAGAATAAAAGATAAAATTCTGTTCTCTGTTTTCCAACGCTCACACTTATAAGGTGATAAATTTAAGTGTTTATGCTAGTTTTTGAAAAATTTATTTTTCAGATTCGTTTTTCTTGAATTTTGCTTCACTTCGTCTCCGTCATCTTTCCTTTGAGTGACACATACTTTCAGATTTGTTGGACTTAGAACTGTATGGAAGGAGTATTTCAAAATCAAGTAGTACAATCTATGGAGGGATTTGAAATTCATTATTACTGCGGGGTAGAGGGGGTTATTTTGAACATGTTTGTATGCCTTTGATCTACTTTATTATAAACCTTTGTTATGTGTTAGTAATAAGTCGTTAGTATGTAAGTTTTACTCCTCGGATACGTAAGAGTCTTAGTTATTTTAGACTTAAAACTATTTTAGCTTTTAGTTGGTCTTCGTTCTTTGTAGAAGGAAATATCTTATCACTCCCTGGGTATTTAGATGATAAGTGTTATCCTCGTGGGCATTTTTAGTACCACGAAGGGTAGTCCTATTTGTAGTTTTAAAATTAAGTATAAGCCTTGTGCTACAAGACTTATGCACTGAGAGTATGAAGTGCTCTTGTAATAGTTTTAAGTTATTATGTATCAGTCTCACCGGTTTTTATTGTCGCATTGTACTTCTGATCTGATACAGATGCGTGAGTATATCTTAGTGCGCGATGTAGTATCCTGCAGACCCGCCTGCGCGTGATCACGTCTGGCACTTTGAACTCATGAATTCAAGCAGCTAAAGATCGGCACGTCAAATGCATCAGCAGTATATTTGGTAGTATAGTCGAGAGGCCTAGCTACACATCAAGTAAAAACATATAGAGGTGGGATTCTATTGTGTACAACGGCAGTTGGGAACAACTTAAGTTGTTTGATGATCTAATAGCATCATAGATTCACAGATATTACACATTTTGAAGGGATATCTCCAATACATACAGCATCCTTTGATACTGAATTATCTACTATAATCTTTAAAAGTATAAGAATACTGCCTTGAATAGGGCATTTTCTACACACAGAAACCGTTTAGTTTGTACTTACCATTCACTATATAACAAATAACTCGACACTACCGGCTGGAATACATTAAGACATTAGCCGCTTTATACAAAGCCTCATTCCTGCCTCGACTTCATAGGTCCAGGGTCTTCAATTATCCTCATTTGAAAACATTTGCATAATTGGTCAAAGCTCCTAAAGTTCTAGGTCTGTTATTTCAATTCTAATATCTTTAGTCATTATGAGACATACACCGTCTACATTGCAAATTCGTCCACACCAGATTACTCTTATTATATATGGCATGAAAAAAAAATTAACTATGCATTATTTTCCCATTTATAGCCTACTACTTTCTTGTTGATCATTATATATAGAAAAATAAACTTAAGAACTATGGTGATCATATTAAAGTATAATTCAAGGGAATCTATAATGAACATATATATATATATATGTTGACTGTCGTGTCAATATATATGCAGTTGACTGTCGTCCCTCCGTCAATTCACTTCTTCTCCTGAGGACGACCGCCATTACGGTCGAAATATTGAAAAGTGAGTCTTTGTTGTGTTTCTGTTTATGTGTCACTGCTTATTTTAGTTGTTATTTGTCCTGCCGGACCGTTTTTCGTTTATCATGGTATATATATATATATATATATCTATTTTTTCCTGAAGACGGATCATCCGAAAATTTGAGTTTGTAAGTGTGTCTCTTTCTCTGTGTGTTGCTTTTCTTCGTTTTATGATATATATATATAATATATTAAACATATCAAAGTTTCTCAGGACTTGGTCAGTTCTTCAAGTTCAAATTAAACCCCCATTGCCAAAGTTTCGGTTTTTATTTAAAACCTTTTTCATAGGCAGAAGTACAAATTTTGAAACAGAGAAACTAAATATTATATTACAAATTATTTTACAAAGAAACATGGTCTGTGAATTTTAACAACTTTAGTCTGAATGAACACGTGACACTGAACTGTTCTTCAACGTAATATTTGTTGTAGATAACAGTTTCAATTCATGTTATACATTTTTGCGTTGAGGTTTTTTTTTTGCTGTATTATATTTTTTTTTCATTCGGGGTTTTTTCTACTCGTGCTCTTAACTGTTTTATATAAAATATAATATTGCATCGTATGCGATTAAGATGGATATAAATAATTACAAATGATCAAGTTGGGAAAAGGAACGCCGTCTGTCTATTATTCTCAGTTTAACTAAAGGATGACCTGATTATGCCTTGGAACACCTGACTGACGATGAGACAATGCCAGATGTCGCTGATGATTAATTATTACTATTCCTTTACGTTTCAAACATCAGTGCTAACTCAGTAATATCTCATAACTGATTAGTTTCCAAACTACTCTAATTAATTCATTAAATATTTAAAAACTAAAAGACTGCCAAAACTTTAACAACTCTAATATTTAATTTATCTACATCATTCATAATTTTCATTCGAAACAAAAAAATTCATCTGTTAAAAGGAGCAGTTTTCAATGCTTTCTTGAGTTTTGAATCAAAATTTAAAATTTGCTTAACAGTTAAAAACTAATATAATATTAACTATTATTTCAAAAGTTTCAGTTCACCCAATTCTGTGGTCATTAATCCTCAAAATGAATAATACAACTCAACATTATCAACCAACATAATACAACTCAACATTATCAACATTTTAAATAATAAACGGTTAAAGAAGAATTTATTGTTGCAGAGTTACATGAAGGCAAGATAAAACTAGGGAAAAGATATAAATAAAAAGAAATATGTATGATTAAATAAAGAAGTGAAATAAAAAAAAACGGTTTAGAAATACAACTAAAGTTATATATATAAATATTGATAAAAGTATCGACCGTGGAATAGAAACAAAACTAAAGTTTATCGGGACTCGGTCAGTTCTTCAGGTTAAAGAATGACCTGAAAAACGTCAACCTGAATATATATATATATATATTACATTACAAATTATTTTACAAAGAAACATGGTCTATGGATTTTAACGACAACTTTAGTCTGAATGAACACGTGACACTGAACTGTTCTTCAACGTAATATTTGTTGTAGATTACAATTTCAATTCATGTTATACATTTTTGCGTTGAGGTTTTTTGAGAAGAAAGAGAGAGAGAGATTGAGAGAGAGAGGGAAGAATGAATACTATAAATTTCTTATCTGTATAAAATGTACGTGTTTTATGTTATTTGTAAATATGAAATATAAAAAAGAGAATTTGGAATATAAAATTCTCTTTGCACCCCTAGAACAGCATTAAAAAGTATGGTTAGTGAATACCTATAACTGTGTACATTAAAAAAGAGAAAAAACTTTATCTTTCTTTAGTCAGTGGACATGCGTTTTGCATGCAAATTTCCCCAATTGCTATAACATAGCAAAAAAGGAAATGCTTAAGAATCGTAGAATTTTCAAACTTTACCAATTTTTGTTTTCTTTGTTTTTCTGTAGTTCATTAAGTGCTACACAAAATATTAACTTTTATTGAATCCTACTTACATAATAGCTTAGTATTCAATCAGTATTGGTTTGTTTGAATAGTTTAGTTATATTATTTGTTTAAAAACATGTTTTCTTTCAGATCATTCTTGTTTTTATTGGGAATCTGTTACAGCAAAGTTCCAAATGTAACCATTTTCTTGTTTACATATTCACTAGTACGTGACTCGTTAAAGTTAAACTTTGTAACTCTTTTTGTTATTGTTCTTTTTAAGTGTTTCATAAATTAATATTTTCTTCCCATAGTTATATCATGGGTAGTATAATGACTTGTATGCTAGTCTAGTATCATGGAATTTTGGTAAGCTGAACTATCTTAAAACAGTGTTCCACTATATTTCAAACAACATCCAAAAGTTATTGAAATTCATGTGAATCTGATATTCAAATTCACTCTTCATATCTTCATAAGTCCATGTTGCAAATATTTTTTTTAAAAAATATTTACTTTTGCTCAACTTTTCAGCAAGTTTCTTTAGAAATTGTTTAACTAATTCGTTTTAGAAATGTTACAAATGAATTGGATCAGTATATTTTCATTGAGTTATTAATTCAATCCAAAGTATTACTTTCAACGCGCCGCTTTCTTTTTTGCGCGGTTTTTTTTTTTAATTAAAACTTGTTACTTGCTTTCAGTTGGAGTTGACTGTCAAAAGACTCAATTAAACTGGTAGGGAATTTCTTAGAGCTAATTCCTATCTTGAAAAAGAAAAACGGCGTGGAGGGTGGAAAAGTCTTACAACCGTTGTACATAAAGAAAATTCTTCATTTAACTGCTATTAATTAGAATTTTTTTTTGCAAGTTAGTTCTGGTTTTAAGATAAGATTGAAAAAGAATTTGAGGGCGTGATAACAGCATTTGGCTGATGATTTGAAATTGGAAAGTTTTAAGTCACAAGAATTGAGACGAACTTGGGTAACAGAATGCTCCAGTCTAATTGCATTCCTCTTCGCCAAGAATAATTCCCTAGGAGCTTCTTTGCTTCTCTTCACATGATCTTCATCTTTATAGTACAATGATTAATTTTCTTTTTAAAATTTCTCAACTTTTTTGTCCAATCTATATTGGTTTGCTTGAATCGTATGTTTCTATTACTCGTATAAATAGTGTGTTTTCATTCAAAACTTTCTTATTCCCATTGAAAATCTGTTACAACAAGATTACCGAATCTGTCCATTTTCATGTTTGCCTCAATAATAATATTATTATTATTGATAATAAATAATAAAATTAAATTATTGATTTAGAAACAATTTAATTTTACTAAAATCAGTAATTTCCTCCTGAATTTGGTTGTAGAGCCTCATTATAACATATTTATTTTCTGTGTGTGCGAGTGCCTATTTTTTCTTTGTGTGTGTGTGTGTGTGTGTGTGTGTGTGTGTATAAGAAGAGAGAGAATGTGTTCGAGTGTATGGTTTGTGTGTATAAGAGTGTTGTCTTAGTATGGTGTGAATAAGTACGTTATGTGTGTATGTGTATGCATGTGTCAGGGATAGATAGACAGATCGATGGAAAGATAGACAGGAAAGAGAAACAGAGACTAATTGAGATATTCCTTTGTCTATCTGTGTGTTACCTTCATTTTAATTTCTTCTTTTTTTTTTAATATATACATAAGTGAATATATATATATATATATATATATATATATATATATATATATATATATATATGAGTCAGTTGCCGCTCTGCCTTCCTGCGGGATTCTTCGCTCTTGGCTCTTCACACCTCCTGATGACGACGATGATCGAAATATCGATGTGAGTTATGTCTGTGTGTTTCCTTCGTTTTGAATTTATTTTATATATATATATATATATAGTATATTGAGTAGAGTAGCTTCAGCTACTCAAAGGGACTACTTCTGCCCGATTACGACGAATGTCGAAATATCGTTGTGAGTCTTTTTTGTGGGTGTTTTCATTTGTTTTTTTTCTTTTTCCTGTGTGAACTATATATACCATATATATAGTATATATATATCATGATTTGTTTTCTTGACTCAATATTTATATTATATAATTTTTTTAAGGGTTGAGGTCTAATGATTTGAAACTAGTCCTTTTACCAACGTTTCGACATATAGTTTTGTCATCTTGAGGGCTACAACATGTTTGTATTACAATTAGCACTACTATTAAATGTAATAAATAACCAAAATAGTAGTAAAAGTAGTGGTAATTGTAAACAAATATGTTGTAGCCCTGAAGATGACACAAATATATGTCGAAATGTCGGCAAAAGGACTAGTTTCAAATCATTAGACCTCAACCCTCAAAAACATTATAGCAAATATATATATTACGACTTCACATAAACACGTCAAATAACAATCAATGATCAAACCTCAATATGAACAAGGGAAAACAAGATTAAGAACTTTCAACCGTAACAAGCGGTCTTCGTTAGAGTCAAAAACCCAACCAAAAACCAAACTGAAGCACTAGCTGCAGAAAACTTCTGGTGAGGAGTTGAGAAGAGTGGGAGGGAAGAGTGGTATTTTAAAAGGGTGAAAGCGCAGGAAAGAGTGATGTCTAGAAAGGGATGTTTGGAGAAACAAAGGAGTACAGTAAGAAAGAGTAAAAAACTATCCGCTAGGTGTCAACCCTCTTAAAAGAGACTATTGCTCTCGTGACGAAAGTATCAAGTTTGAAGAGACCGTTAATAATGTTTATAATATTTGATCTATTAAATTTAATTAGAGACGATTCAATAATATTTCTTAACAACATTGATTTTTCATAGGTAACAAATTTAGCTCCTGTCCAATCAATATGATGATTTTCATTTTTTATATGCAAGAATAAGGCACTACTTTTTTCCTGTCTACTTACGTTTTATTGGTGTTGTTTTACATGTGTCTTTAATGATTTACCAGTTTGGCCAATATAAATTTTATGGAAATTTTTGGACGGAATTTTATAAATACCACCGGACTCCAATTCGCTGGGAGATTTGTCTGCGTGAGTTAAGCTTTTTAAACCAGACTGCTGTAAGAAATAATAACTGGATGACTGAAAGTTCTGGAGGAAGAGCTTAAATTGTCTCTGTCATATATCCCTGCCAGGATAGTGGTAGCTCTGTGATCATCCAAATGACCCCGGGTTTCTAGGTGAGTATAAATATAAGAGTTTATAAAATAATTTGTTGTTGTTGTTTTTTGATTCCTATTGAAGTCTTTATATAATATAACGTTTTTAATGAATGTTAAAATATGGTTATATTAACGTTATAACACTTATATTAGTTATATAAAATTTTGTTTTTCATCTTCAGTTTGTTAGGGTACCTGAGATATTTTCAGTAAAAGAAATGTGCTTTGGCTAGAACAAGGTTGAAAAATACTGATCTAAAAACTGTAAGAATTTAGTAGGTATTGGACATGATTTCCATCAAGTTAATTCCAAATAGTTTTCATTTCACTGTGAATCTTCGCCTGAATCTTTACACAATATCTGTGAAGATAAGATTGCTTTGTATCTTTATAGAATTTTCACTTTTTAATTTGAAATCAACGATCTCACTTTTATTTATTATGAAACCCCCAGAGTGATTTGAAGTGATTGTGTATTGAAGATTGCTTCAACTATAGAAAAACTTCTCTTTTCGCCTTTTTACATTTCCTGATTTTATTTTATCATTATACTTTTGTAATCTTGCTAAAATGTTTATAACACTAAAGAATGTTTTCTTGTAAGTAAATGAATACGAAAGTCTATTTAGACAGATTTTCTTAATGTGTTTAGTTAAACTGTAAACTGCAACCCGTGACTTATTGTCGAGAGAGTTTTCCAGGAAAACAAGCCTAGCGTTAAATTAGCTTCGGAAGGAAATAAACCTTATCACTTGATACCTGCCTATTCCACTTTAGAAAATGGTCTTCTTTAACAAAAGCCAATTTCAACTAAATAGTTCGAAAAACTAAATTACTTTAAATAGTAAAACTTTACTATTTAAATTTTTCTCTAAATATTGGACTAACATCTTTATATATTGTATTCAATAGCAGAATTGGTCTTCTCCGTATATGTAGAAGACACTAATGAGATCATATATTAAATACATGGAACACTATCATTTGAAAAACAGAACTAGCCTTGTCCTTCAAATACTAAAATAGTACCGGAGAATTTTAAATATTTTTTGATTAATTTTAGGTTCTTATTTATACTGTTTCATTAGTTATAATAATATCTCTGTTTGTGTGCTAGATTAAGTTGCAATGGCAGTCTCACGATATAACATACATAGGCCGAACATTGACTTTTTTTGACACGACACAATGAACATTCTCTATTGGGAGTCCTAAATTTTGCCTAACTCAAGTGTATTTAGAGTGAGGATCTTTAACAAGTAACTAACATCGTCCAATCTCGGGACTGACAATAAATTGAGGGCCAGAGTGGGTATCGAACCCGGATCTACCAGTCCAAATGCGAGCACTGACCCCCTTTGTGTTTTTTTTTTTTGCTTCCATATACTCGGACCATAAAGGCCTTTATTGAGTTATTTAGCACAGAAAAAGTTGACCATCGTGTTAAAAACCTGAAAGCGCAAAAGAACTTTATTCTCAACCAAGACTTAAAAAACAAAAAAAAAAGACTTAATTCAAGGCTTTTGGAAGTTTAATAAAGCTGTCAACAATTTTTAAAAAATTGATTTAATTTTCCGAGATATTCATGACAAAAGTTTTATAATCATTAATCAGAACACTTTCTTCAAGTGAAATCCCAACTGACGAAGCACTGTCCAAGTAATAAAGCTGCTTCCCTTCAGTCAACTTACACCTAATACTTTCAATTTCAACATGTATTAGAGTTTGACATTTTCGTTTAATATTTCCGATATAAACTTAATATTTTTTTGCCATTTAAATTATTTTTCAATACTTTAAATCACTGGAAATTTCAATTAACTTTTTTTTGGGCGGATATTTTTAAGCGGTTGAAACCAAACTTTTGCCTTCCAGGTAGGATAAGCTGCAGAAAGAATATTACTGGTCCACTGTATGGTAAAAATTATTTCGGTATAAAGGTTTAAAGCTAGACTCTCATTGCTTATAAAACTACATAAACTAAGCTACTTAAATAGTGTATGTGTATTGTACGCTTATACTTACGTACGTTTATAATGAACATACGCAACGGTATATTGTGCATACGCTTTGCGTAATTATATTATCCGAAAGGTTCAATAAACTTGTTTGTCACTACTTTACATTTGGAGAGTTCTGTTACTTCATGAAAGGCTTTTTTTAGATCCAGTTAATGTTATCTTTTACATCTGTAAACATTATAAGTACTAAAAAATTTTAAAAAAATTTGGAGTGGCCTACACTCAATTTTACTATAAGTAAACTTAATATCAAACCTTATGAGTATAGAACATTTATATGTTCTATACTATATATTTATATGTCCCATTTAGACATAGTAGAAATGGCTATATGGGAGAGAGTTAATAGTCTTTCATTCCTGGAGGTAGTACAGATAGTGATTGTTCCACTCATCAATATATATGCATATTTTTGTATATCACACCAGTGATGCATATATCATTAGTATAACTACATCATTAATAACATTTTTGAAAAGAGAAAGTGTAGATTTCGTGTTACGAAATAATCTCTTACAGGAGAACATGCTTTTGTTTCAATAGCCAATGGAACTTTTACATAGTTTATCTGACGCCCTTGCACATTGAAGATTTAAGACAAAGTTTCCCCATTTAAAACTTGAAAATATTCCTATTTTGTCTGAAAAATGTCTGAAACGTGTATGAAAAATGCTGTTTTAAGATAATATTTAATTTAAGATGTAGGATAATTTTATTATTATTTTTCAAAGAATGTTCTAATTTTAAATTATGTTTTACATTTTTGGCCTTTTATAAAATTATTATACTGGGAATTTTTTTCCCTTTGTCAAAAATCCAATTTACTCTGAGCGAGTGTTATCTTTTACCTGCGTGCTGTAAATGTATATTGAGAAAAAATATATCAGTTATAAGCCAGTTTTGCATATTCAAATCGATTTCAGTGCCGGCTATTCAAAGTAATTTAAAACTGTTATAGCTGGAAGCTTGAAATTTTTGAAACTAACAGATATGAACTATTAGACCAGAATAGTAAATTCATATTTTTTTTATATATATTGTTAATTTGTATTCAATTTTTTAAAAAAAATTGATTTTTTTTTAATGAGCCCTTTAGCGTCAGAAAAATATTTTCTGAAAACAGAAATTTTACTCTAACGATCCTCTGGTTAATGTAATTTGGAAAAAAATTATCTCAACGTATCCTCCACGTAAAGTTTTATTTGTAGGTATAGTTTCATTTTGATCCGTTAAACAGTATGGTTTATATTGCTCTCACAATCTTTTAGATTTAATTATACGAGAATAATACTATTCTATACTCGTATAATTATACTAGTAAGTCAAAATGTTTACATTTTATTGAAAACAAAAAATACTTCCTGTTGTGTTAAAAATCTAGGATATTTTTCGTTTATTGTTTTTGTAGCCCAAAGATAATGCCAAAATTTCAAGACTCTAGAATTAGTAGAATTAGTATTTTGGCAAAAAAAAAGTAACTTTCCCATCATATTTAACTGCTCGCAAACAATTAGGCACAACTACACTATAAAGCCAATATTTTGATTTAAAATATCAATTTGATTCATCAAAGATTCTGGACCGTAGCGTGACCACAGACTATGGATACATGCTCACCCACATACTCACATATAGACAAAATCAGGAAAACTTCATAAAACGACTTCGGGGATATTGAAACATGTGATTCTGTCAAAATCTCGAGAACAAATTTTTCCATGAACACTATGCTTTACTATATAATTTACTTATGTAGTAAAAATTATAGCATTTATTCATATTAAGATTGTTTTAAAACAAATGTCTTTGATAAAAATCAGAAAACTCGTAGACGATTACAGCTTTTATTTCAAACAGTTTTCTCTTAGACTTCATATAAGAAATTGAAGTCATAAAAATATATTATACTGTAAAAATGGGGATTAACATTTGTTTAAATTTTAACATTTAAATGTCAGTGGTGCAGATATTCTTATCCAACAGTGTTTGGTTTTTGACTCTGACGAAGACCGCTTGTTACGGTTGAGAGATCTTTGTCTTGTTTTCCCATTTCTTATTGTGGTTTGATCATTGATTGTTATTTCACGTGTTTATGTGAAATCTTTTTACCAACAGCGTTGTATCAATTTTGTTGACTTGAAGTATACTATTTTGCAAACAAATTTTTCAAAAGTTGTATTTTGTTGAAGCTCATGAACTAGAGTAAAAGTTGTTCAAATAGATTTGGACTTTATCGATCAGTGAAATAAGATTGACATCGTCCAAAACTGGTCAAGAAACTCCTACTTCACTACATGAGGTAAGACGGCACTACTATAGTATCTGTTATGGTGTCGTCGCTGTAATTAGTAAAGTGTAGCAGCTATATTATGATGAAACAGTTAACTAAACTGTTCTTACATAAATGAACTAACTATTAATTATTTCTGATGATGCATACTTTATAGTAATGACCAAGGTAGATTAATATATATATATGATTAAACCACAATATGAGATGGGGAAAAGAAAGTCTAAGATCTTCAACCGTAACAAGCGGTGTTCGTCAAAGTGAAGAACCCAACTGTGGTTACCCAACTCTGACGAAGACCGCTTGTTACGATTGAAGTATCTTGGTCTTTTTTTTCATTTCATATTGTGGTTTAATCATTGACTGTTATTTCACGTGTTTATGTGAAATCTTATATATATATATCAATGATCAAACTACAATATGAAAGAGGAAAACAAGACTAAGATCTTTCAACCGTAACAAGCCGACTTCGTCAGAGTTAAAAACCCAACTGGTTTATTGACCAGTCAAAAATCCAGTTGGGTTTTTGACTCTGACGAAGACCGCTTGTTATGGCTAAAAGATCTTAGTCTTCTTTTCCCATTTCATGTTGTGGTTTGATCATTGATTGTTATTTCACGTGTTTATGTGAAATCTTTATATATATACTTATGATTACTTTGTTCATCATTTTAAACTGATTTAACTTACATGATCCTACTATCAAAGTAATTTGTTTTACTTCAGCGAATTACTTCCAGCAAGCCTTGATAGCATGTTAAACAAACCTAATAACTTTACACTAAATGCCTTCAAAGTGAGTATAAATGTTGTTAGCTGACTGATATGTGGGAGACTTTAAGCGAGGTAAACTATTTGGCTGATATTTGAGTTGGTATTGATTACAAGAGAGATGCTTGTCGGTGGGTTGTAGTTGAGGGAAATGTTTGCGTTGCTCACTGGATCTGTTTGCTCTCCCAGACTCTTTATTTCACTCCTCTCTACTCCTTGCCTCCCCCCTCCCCTTCATCACTCCATGATGCCTACCCATACACTCTGACGATTGTAAATATTTTTACAACAGAAACATCACATTTTTTATCGATCCTCAACGATACTCATTTTATAACTAATAAAATCCAAACTGATTCATACTTATATATACGTATATATATATATATATATTTATATTGTAAACAGGAAAACGATCCAAAAGGACAACAAGCGTTTCACGATAAATCGCAAACACAGAACTAAGGAACAAACACACTTACTGTCTCTAATTTTCGGTTGAACCGTCATCAGGAGATTGGGTCTCCAACCGTCGCTTCACAAGTGCGCTTTGTGTTCCTATTTCAATTCTTTTGATGACGGTTCAAACGAAAATTAGAGACAGTAAATGTGTTTGTTCCTTAGTTCTATATATATAATTAGAGATATTAGTGCACTCTAATTTCAAAATATATTTGTTGTGTTGTTACATTCGTTACGATCATATCGTTCACAGTATTGACTATATCGTATATAGCATGTGTTGTTTTTATGTGAGAGTCATAAGGGTTAGACGCGTGTTTCAGTGCTCGGTAATTTTTTGCTGTTGGAAATAATAGAGCAGAGGGTTTGTGTTAATATTCGTGTAATAAATGGCATTCGGTACTCAAAAAATCTTGAAATTTTTACAGTGGGGTACGATGAGTCAACTTGAGCAAAAAAAAAAGTTTATAAGTTTTAGAAGTTATTCTACAGGTAATTATTTTTTCAACAGCAAAAATCACCGAACATGCAAACACGAGTCTCAACTTTATGCTTCTCACATAAAAACAACCCATACTATATGATACTGACGAGTGTACTAACACAACAGAAAAAAATTTGAAATTTGAGAGTACGAGCGCTCGAATTTCAAAAAATATTCTTACTTTCTGATCACACTTCATATATACCATACTAGCTTACCCGGCAAACTTTGTACTGCCTAACATTCAATGAACGTCGTGTTAAGTTCAGATAAACTTAATTTAGTGTTTAATTATTAACATAATAACTGACCGCCGGAAGTACAATAACCACTCTTGGATGAATGCTGGCATTATAATTAACATCGTAGTGGAATGCTCTGAGATTCAAATCAGTGTGAGAAGTTCGTCCGGTCGAGCAGTGCTCACTCGAATGGATTGTTGTTTCGATTCTAGTTGCATGTTTCTTTTAGATGAGAGAGCTGGAGCATTAAGTTCATATTGGATTATAATCTCGCATCTTGCTGCCTCTTTGTATTTGAGAATCGTGTTGCCTTTTTACTTTACTATAAGTAAAGTATAGTGATCGTGAAAAAATTTGATCTCGAGATTTTGACGGAATCACATGTTTTGAGGTCCCAGAAGTCGTTTTATGAGGTTTTTACGATGATGTCTGTGTGTGTGTGGGTGGGTGGGTGAGTGTGTTAGCATTGCTTGTTACCACGCTACGGTCCAGAATCTTTGATGGAACAAGTTGATATTTTACACAAAAATAGGCCCCATAAAGACGAAGATCCCTATTGTTTGGGAAGAATTATGCATGAGGGGAAAGTCACTTTTTTTGCCAAAAACCGTTTTCTTGAAAACATTTATTTCTCCTAAACTGATAACCCTAGAGTTTTGAAATTTTGACATTATCTTTGAAGTTACAAATGCAACAAACAAAAAAATATATTCAGAATTTTAAAACAACGGGAAATATTTTTTTTTTCAATAAAAAGTAAAAATTTTTACTTATAATACAATCTCAAACCTTGTGAGAGCGATACAAGCCATACAGTTTGACGGATCAAAATGAAACTATGCCTATAAATAGAACATGATGTGGAGAATGAGTTGAGATATTTTTTTTCCAAATATCATTCGCTAAAGGGGCGTTACAGTACGATTTCTGTTTTCAGAAAATTTTTTTTGACGCTAAACGGCTCATTAAAAAATAATGAAAATTTGACAAAAAATTAGCAATTGATAAAAAAAAAATCATGAAGTTTCAATTATGGGAAAGAGCAATAATGCTATAAAAACTGTTTTTGTTTATCTTAGACTAAGAGATCACCTGCTATACTTGTCGAATTTTTACTTTACTATAAGTAAAGTATAGTGATCGTGAAAAAATTCGATCTCGAGATTTTGACGGAATTACATGTTTTGAGGTCCCAGAAGTCGTTTTATGAAGTTTTTGCGATGATGTCTGTGTGTGTGTGGGTGGGTGGGTGGGTGAGTGTGTTAGCATTGCTTGTTACCACGCTACGGTCCAGAATCTTTGATGGATCAAGTTGATTTTTACACAAAAATGGGCCTCATAAAGACGAAGATCCCTATTGTTTGGGAAGAATTATGCATGATGGGAAAGTCACTTTTTTTGCCAAAAACCGTTTTTTTTAAATCATTTATTTCTCCTAAACTGATAACCCTAGAGTTTTGAAATTTTGACATTATCTTTGAAGTTACAAATGCAACAAACGAAAAATATATTCAGAATTTTAAGACAACAGGAAATATTTTTTTTTTCAATAAAATGTAAAAATTTTGACTTATAATTCAATCTCAAACCTTGTGAGAGCGATACAAGCCATACTGTTTGACGGACAAGAATGAAACTATGCCTACAAATAGAACATTATATGGCGAATGAGTTGAGATATTTTTTTTTGAAAGTACTTTCGCTAAAGGGGCGTTACAGTACGATTTGTGTTTTCAGAAAATGATTTTTTGACGCTAAACGGCTCGTTAAAAAATAATGAAAATTTGACCAAAAATGGATCAAAAAATTAGCAATTCACAAAAAAAAATTCATGAAGTTTCAATTACGGGAAAGAGCAATAATGATATAAAAACTGTTTGTTTATTCTAGACTAAGAGATCACCTGCTATACTTGTCGAATTTTTTGTATTTTTTTACATTGTTTACATTGACTTAGAAATTTTTTGAGCGAATCCACTGAGATAAAATTGATGTTTCTAATGGAAAAATGAAAATATATTATTGACTTATAAGAGATGTAAGAGGAATAATATTGTGCAGGTAAATGATAACACTCATTAAAAAAAAATTCGTATATATGTTATTTGACAAAGGGGAAGGAAAATGATCTTATTAAATACTAAGAAGCCATAAAATTCCCAGGATAATAATTCTATAAAAGACCGAAAATGTAAAAGATAATTCAAAATTGAAATCTTTAATTTAGAGATTAATAAATGCAATTATCGTACTACTTTAATTATAATTCATCTTAAAGCAACATTTTTTCTTCGATTTTTATGATGTTTTTCAGAGAAAATAAGGGTTTTAAATTTGAAAATTTTACTTTAATATTCAATGTAGAAGGATGTGAAGTAAACGGTGTATTACCGTTACTTTATAGCCAAATCAACTGGCTATTTGAACAGAGGCCATGTTCTCTTGTAGGAGAATATTTCGTATCAAGAAATGTTCACTTTGGTTTTTCAAAAATGTTATTGCTGCTGTAGTTATACTAATGAAATTATTTGCATCAGCTGTGTGATGTACAAAAATAAGCTTCTATATTGATATGTCCTTCAATCACTATCTGTACTACCTCAGGAATGAAAGACTAATAATCACATCCCATTTAGATGTTTACGTTATGCTTAAATGAGATGTTATGTGTTATATACTAAAGAAATTTGATATTAAGTTACTTATAGTAAAGTTGAGTGTAGGCCACTCCAGATTTTTATTTTATGTTGGAGTTTTTGAACGACCGATCACTTTTTTTTTAGGAGCCATAACTGCACAGAAATGAGTAACAATTTAAACGTGTGACAAGAAATTAGTACGTATGTCAATTTAAAACATTCCAGGACTAACAATAAAATTTTATAATTAAAATATCAGTGAACAGGAAACAGTCACACACTCTTATAGTTTCTATTTCTTCGTTCAACTATCATCATGTGAAAGAAGAAAAGTAGTCCTAATGCAAACATGTAAGAACGGTGTTTCCACGAGAGTGTTCTATTCATGTTTCCAGTTGAAAAGAAGAAAGAAAAATTGTTTTTTTAAATAAATAAATAGAGAAAAGAACTAATAATAAAACATCAAATCGTATTTTATAAAAATCATGCCTCGTTTGTCTTTTGGAGCGACTGTAAACAGCGTGTTATAGAATATATAAAAGAAGTATTTTTTTTTAATGTTAGACAGTAGATTGGTATGATAAGTAACGGTTAGACATGAGCAATTTGTGACAATATAATAGTTTATTAAGAGGTTAGAAAATCTTGATTAAATCCAGACCTATATTGAATACATTTAGTACACACCAAATCTTAGAGTATTTGGGTGTACAAGAGTAGTCATTTTGAAGGGGTTAGTTTACTTAACTACGGGAGGAGGGTACGAGTATGAAGGGTGGAGTTAATAATAGAACAGTTAAGACAACCTCAATGGTCACACCATTTCGCTCCCTCAGTCATAAGGTTAGTCCTTGGAGAGGATAAAGTTCTGTGACAGAGGAAATTGCCGATGATGGTGGGGTGGCTATAAGATAAGTGTGAGGGAAGTGCTGGCGATGGAGGGTGAAGAGGGTGTTACCGTTTATGGATAGCTGGGAAGTAGGTGATGATTATATAGAGGGACACTGCTAAAGTGACAGGGGAAACAGACACAGAATTTATTGGTACTCTTACTTAAACTAGCCTTTTCGCTTCTAGTAACATCCGTACAAGTTGAAGATAATTTTGACAAGTGTACATACTTTTTTTGAAAACCAAATCTTCCATTAATAGAACTAGTAGTTCTATTCATCTAATACTATTGTTCATCAATAGTAATATTTTTTTAATACCTTGTACCAAAAGAGTTAGTTAATGTCAACATCAGATAAAACCATGTTTCAAAGATTCAGTAGGAATTTGATATTAAATCAAAACGAAAAAGCGTACTTTAAATAAAAAGTAAAAAAAAAATAAAGAAAAAAATGTACAATAAATAACTTCACAAATAATAGAACTACATCATTTGTAATAAAAAGACATAAATTTATATGTAAGATAAACATGTAAATTTTTGTAATGTCGACATTATTATTATAAATGATAGAAAATCAAAGCAGAAACCCAATAAGAGAAATTATATATTAGAAGAAATAAAAATTCGAGAAAAAAAAGTGTCACATACGAGGTAAGGAAAATATATTCAATCATAAATAATTAAATAGATATATGGGAAGTGATCAGAGGAACTATATCGTCAGCATTTTTGCATCTTAAATTGTACCTTATTATAATCTTTTGTGCTCTTTTATCGATGTTGTGTTTATATCAATACTGATTTCTATAGTACAATTTAACCCTGTCAAAGACCCCTTGCTACGGTTGAAAGATCTTTGTCTTTTTTCTGATTCCTTACTGAGGTTTGGACATAGATTTTTACTTCAATTGTTTCTTGTGAAATCTTGTTATAGCACAATTTATGGAAGGCTCCAGGTGTGGCTACATTCTTTTGTCTATTTTCCCTCGAACAGATATATTCTTTTAGACTGCTGCGAAACTTCTCATCAGAATAACTGTTGCTTATAACGCCTCTTGTGGAAAATCTTCCATTTTGAAGATTTTGAAAGTTCTATGTAATAAACGTTTTATAAAAGTCTCGTCTATAACGTCTCAACTGTAAATTGTATTTTTATTGTATCATAAATTCTCAGTTTTTAAGAGAATAATTCATTTATTGTATTTTTATTACTAATTAAGACTGGGTTCCAGTAGAAAGTACTTTTATATCTTGCAGATTACTTTTTGCAATAAATAGTAGGGTAAAATGGAAATTTCGTTAAAGTGTAGCGATTGACACATAGAATGTAACATGTCTCTACAAAATAAGTTAGCATATTTTAGTGTGTTTTTATATTAATTTGGTGTTATTTTTTCCTTTGGTAGGTAACACTATTGCCTATAAAAGGGAAAAGGAAGGAAAACATACTCACAATTTTCTTTATAAATATGTATATAATATTCAGAATCTACTTCTAATAGATTTAAATTGAAACTATAAATAACTATTGTCTGGATGATGTTGAAACGTGTTTTTGTAAAAGTTTTGTAAAACAGGAATTTATTTATAAAATTGGCAAAAGAAAGGAAAAGCTGGTAATTAAATGAGGCCCCAGAGAGCCCGAGCTGGGTGCAGTGAGTTCTGAATTTATCTACACTTTCCAGGTAAATAAATGAACATTACAACTTTTAAATAAAAACCGGCATCTCTTTGTTTTCCAATAGGTTTACCTTTTCTTTTATAGACAAAAAACACACACACACAAACAGCAAAAAAAAAACCTCCTCTTTATTGCTTCAATTTAGTAAGATCAGTTGAATTGGGCCGTTTAATTTGATGAGCTGTTTTGGAGTAATGGTCAGCATAATGAAATGTTTTAAAGGAAGAAAACAAGTTGTTGAGTTTGCAATTTGAACAATGTCTGAAAGTCCATGAATACAAAACACACATACATGTGTAACATGACTGGTGGAAATAAAGTATGTTTAGGGCAAATTGAAACCCTGCATCCACCTAGTTCAACCTGATCTAGCAAGAGAATCCATTTATTTTCAATTGTACATAAGAACATAAAGTAGATTTCAAATGTGATACTTTGAAACAGTGTTTTCAATTTTTTTTTTAATTTAATGAAAAACTTGTTATGCATTATCATTCAGGATACACCTGACATTATATAACCATTGCAGCAATAACTATAAATAAATTTTATCAATAAATATCTAGAAGAATCACTTATCAAAGTCATATAGCCTAAGCATTTTGCAATACACTAATGATGCAAAATATTTTTTGTTTCACACTATGGATAAAAGTAACTATGGTGACACAATAGTGCGTAATTGCAGAAGTTTGCATACAAGTAGAGAAACTAAATAACACAATACCGCGAATTTAATACCTCATTTAATCTCAATTTATCTCAATCAACTACAAACTAACTCAAGTACTATCTGGATATGATAGAACTGGTGTAACGTGCTCGGCTAAGGACAGGTAACGTGCTCGTCTCTAGACTGGTAGGTCCGAGGTTCAATACCCACTCTGGCCTTGCTCTATTCAAGCGAGAGGTTAATACATCTGAGCACCTTTAGAGAGAACGTTAAGCCGCTGGTCCCAAAGCCTGTTGTCAGGTACTCGATAAAGATTCTTACTGTAAATACACTTGAGTTAGACAAAATTTAGGACTCCCAATGTGATACGAGTATATGATATCACAATGTTCGTCCTATGTGTGTTCCCTTGTTGGACTGTCACTGCAACCAAAACCTAACAAGGTTCAAAATCGTAGCGGAGGATGCATGCATCTGTATCTCCTACAACTAGCAGGAGAACAGTGATACTAACAATCCTTATGATATTGAGACATTTTTTCTCATGAAGGTTTTTAACTTTTGATGCTGGGTATCTGGTATCCAATATTTCTTTATACAGTTCTTCAATTGTGCTTTTACTTAAGTCTTTCTCTAGTTGCTACACTGTTCAATAATTTTCTCTTCATTTTATATTTGTAATATATAGTTAATATATATATATATATATATATATTCAAAGATTGAAAATCACCAAATGAAAATGGAAAAGAAGACTAAGATCTTTCAACCGTAACAAGCTGTCTTCGTCAGAGTCAAAAACCCAACTTTTGGGGGTTTTTGACTCTGACGAAGACAGCTTGTTACGGTTGAAAGATCTTAGTCTTCTTTTCCCATTTCTTATTGTGGTTTGATCATTGATATATATATATATATATATATATATATATATATACATAAATTTCTCGTCTATTTACACTCTTGTTAATTTATATATATATATATATATAAGGAAATGTGTACTTCACAATATCGATAATGCATATATGAAAGTTTTTGTGCATAATAACAGAGCAATTTGAAAATAAATGTTTCATAAAACTCCGTAAAATGGATATAACTGGAAATGTTTTTCTTACAGTTATCAGAGTCCAGTAATGATCTTCCTTCTTGTAATTAGCCTTGTAATCTTATAATCAAAAAAAAAAAGTAGAGAAAAAACAAATTACCAGATAAAATCAGGTTTGGGCCCAAAAGATGGCTAAGTAATTATTGATTTAACATTAGGGAGAGGCTCATGGACGGCGGAGGGGGGGGGATTGGGTGGTATCATGAAAGGGTGGTGCGAGCTCGATCCAGCCCTGCACTAAATTAGAAACTGGAAGGCTTGCTCTTCAAAGTGATGACGTCACAGCCCTTACCCCAGACCCTTCTGTTCATTAAGGCACAATTGTCCCTTCAGAGCTGCCCAGTCCCTTCCACCCAAGCACACGTCTTTTGTCCTAAGCAGTCTACTTTCTTCGGTACATCATTTATTGTACTCGTCTCTTTTTTTTTTATCCTTGTTAGTTGTATTTTTGTAGAGGAAAAAAAATCCCTGAAGGTTCATTTATAAATGATTCCTAGGGTTAAATAGCAAAATTGAAAAAAAAAATATTACATGTTTTTTTTTCTCTTTGGCTACATTTTAGCTAAAGTAAGTCTGTAAATAGTCTCTCTTAATCATACCTTGCATAGATGTGAAATTCAAACAAAACTTGGTGCGCATGAAGTATTAAAAGTGGATATACTTATTTCTCCCGAGGTTGTCCTCCGAAGGCATTTAAATATAAAATATTTACCATATATAAAAAATATTTACCATATACCAATTGAAATCTTCCATTGAAATTCTCAAAAAAATGGTTTTCCTTAGGAAGATTCATATACAAAAATATTTCAATTTACGCTACATTCGGCAAACGTGCATTTTTGAAAGCAGGTTTTGCTCCCTTCCCTTTCATAACACTTTAAAGGTGTATTTGAAAGTTTCTGATCACATTCATTTGACTTCTTAAAAAATATTAAGACGCGTGCGTGCGTGTGTGTGTGTGTGTGTGTGGTGTGTGTGTGTGTGTGTGACTGTAAGAGAGAGAGAGAGAGAGAGAGAGTGATAGAGGGAGGGGGGAGAGTAAGTATAAAATAATTACTAATGCATATTCCATGAATTACATGTAGATTTCTTTAAAAAAAAAATGTATATTTTAAACCTATATATCTTCAATATTATTGAAATTTTATTTTTGATGATAAAAACTAAACATCTGAATAGTAGTAGCCTTTATATGAAGATGGGGGTGATTTACGGAGCCACAAATAGTATTTGTCTGCAATTAACTTGCCAAGCAGACATTTTAATCTCGTATGGAACAACCTAAAGTTCATACCAATACCAATTAATAGTGTTCAAACAAGGCTTGGTGAGGTCGCTTGCATAGAATTCCAGTTTAGCTAACTTAACAGTTTGAAGCAATTACCTTTTTGTCATTTTTTTCTGGGTTTCTTTACCCATTTCTGGTTTAATTTTAATTCAGAAATTGTATTTGATAAAATGATTTACTTGTTGAAAGTTGTGAAAATATGGAGCAAATAATTTTTAAGTACAAATGATTTTTATTTCCCTGTGACAGGTATTTTTGTTGAATTACGGAGAGCTGTTCAACCATGCAGCAGTTGTTGTTTGGGTCCTTGTAGTCTGGTGTGTTTCAGTAGTATAGCCTTTGCCGTGGGTCTGCTGACTGTTCAGATCATATTCGTAAATTTATTTTTATATTTTTAAGGTTGATGATTTGAATTTTGTTCACAAAGATAGATTAAATAGTACGACAACCATATACTACTATTGATATAGAATAAATTTACGATAAGAAATTCTATAGAAGAGATCACAAAATCTGACTACTATATTTTGACTGCGTCATCATCGCTTAGATAATTGTGAGACGCTTGGAAAGCAAGCAAGAACCTCATAGCTAGTTCATCCAACCATTTTACATAATTGGTTATACATATATAAATAAAAAAAAATGTTAGGGCTAGGACTTAAATTATACCCCTATTTGCAAATTGTTTTCTTTTTAAAATAATCTCTAATGTAACCCATTAGTTATTTTTTCTTCAAAGTTTTATACTTCTATAAGTTCTCTCGATTATTTGTTACCAAAATTGCTATTGTAGTTTCTTATTTTTAACTTTTTGCACATTTTATGTATGGTTGATTGTTGAATGATTCTATTATTTCTTATATTTATTCTGTTTTTTTAGGCCTATGAAAAAGGTTTTAAATAAAAACCAAAACGTCCCCAATGAGAGTTTAACGTGAACCTGAAAAACTGACTGAGTCCTGAAAATTTTTTATTATATATATATATATATATAATATATATATATATATATATATATATATAATATATATATATTAAATGATCAAACCACAATATGAAATGGATGGGAAAACAAGGCTAAGATTTTTAAACAGTAACAAGCGGTCTTCGTCAGAGTCAAAAACCCTACTGAAATATCTTACTAGCGGTTGAAAAACCCAACTGAAACTTATGTTGAAAGATCTTAGTCTTGTTTTCCCATTTTCATATTGTGGTTTGATCATTGATTGTTATTTCACGTGTTTATGTGAAATCTTTATATATATCCATTTATACATTTTTCGTAAGGATTTTTAACGAGTACCTTAGATCATGCAGGCTCGGGGCCGACAGCTTGCCCCTTTCACAGGCGACATGCTCATATTAACTCAAGTCTCATGTGATAAAGCGAGGAGTGGGTAATGAACCCAGGACCATCATGTTGTCACTGAACTATCCTGAACTAAATTATATTTAGTTCAATTTAAATAAGTGAAATAAGTAAGCTTTGAAATATGACTTTTATTCAAAAGTCATAAAATTCTTCTGATATTACTTATCAGTGCCAAAACTACTTTGTTTCAAACAAGCAACCTCAGCTGCATAAATCAACAGTATTGTTATTACGAAAGATTTTGTCTCTTAAAACAAAAACATGATAGATTTAATTGTAACATATAATATTTTCTATTGGTTTGACATTAATATTATTTGAAATAAACATTTAAGTCTTTTAGTTTATTAGATTTCAATAGGATAGTAATTGTCTTCGAGAGATGGAAATCAACTTTAAAAGGGTAAAGTTTTTCTACCAAGCATAAAACTTTAACCAAACTTGAGTTCAACTTCCTTATTCGAGAAAGTGACTTCTAAAATATTCCGGTCTTTTTTTAAAGAGCTTTTTTTTCTTATGGATACTGTTATTCTGATTTAGCGAGAAAACAATTTTATTTAACTGGTTAAAATAATAGCTTACCACAGGAAATGCGTTCAGCAAACTTTCTAACTTTTTAAGAACAGTTTACATTTTATAACATTTTATTTAACATGATTGCAATTTTATTTCAACTGACATTACACTTATTGCTTCCTTCTCTCTCATGTGGCAGGTATTTTTCGCCTTCCGTTAAAGTTTTATTTAATAGCCACAGTTGTTTTTAAATAAATAAAGATTTAATTTAATATTGAGGTGTTAATTGCTGAGGCATGATTCTTACCTGGATGATTTTTTCTCATACTAATTTTAAAATTATTACTTTTTTGAAATTCGATACTTGTAGGAACAAGTAAGAGTGATCAGGTTTGATAATTAAAGTGACCCATAGTTGACCTGAGGAGAGGTATGGTATTACGGTAATGGTTGTACATTGCTCTGAAGATTGAAGAACCTAATCCTGTGCCATGTGACTCTTTATTTTCCATAGCTCTGAAGATTGAAGAACCGAATCCTGTGTCATGTGACTTTATTTACCATAACTCTGAAGATTGAAGAACCGAATCCTATGCCATGTGACTCATTATTTTCCATAGCTCTGAAGATTGAAGGACCGAATCCTGTGCCATGTGATTCTTTATTTTCCATAGCTCTGAAGATTGAAGAACCGAATCCTGTTCCATGTGATTCTTTATTTTCCATAGCTCTGAAGATTGAAGTACCTAATCCTGTGTCATGTGATTCTTTATTTTCAATAGATCTGAAGATTAAAGACCGAATCTTGCGCCATGTGACTCATTATTTTCCATAGCTCTGAAGATTGAAGAACCGAATCCTGTGCCATGTGACTCTTTATTTTCCATAGTCTAAAGATGGAATAATCTCCAGAGATATGACTATTCTTCTTCAGAGATTGAGGAATCATCAAATCTGACCTTTATTTGAATTTTTATTACTCATCAATCATCATTTTATCATCTAACACATCGTCACAGGACAATCAGTAATCTATATTGTTAACATCCTCATCGCTTTTCTGTATTCTAAGTACCGATTGGAACCAAGTGAACGAATAGTAAACTAAGACAACTATCAAAGCGAGAAGCATTATTGACAAGTTCAAAAGAAATCGTATCCCAACTTCATCAACTGTTAAAAATATTTGTTTTTTTTCTTCCAAATAGTTTTTTTAAAAAAAAATAATATTGCAGTAAGGGAGGAGAATTTTTACTCTAGCTGCTCAGTGAAGACACCGCTGACTAGATATCTAATTGAAATAACAATTGGATTGTTATCTATTGCGACCTCACTAAGCCGTATAAATTGGGCTCGCCCTAATGATGTTACTTAACCAACGAATCTAAGACGATTATCGCAATTTGGGCTTCATTATCTGCCAACCAGGAAATTCGCCCTGCGCCCCCTAATGGTGCTAGCAATTTATTTTCTCACTAATAAAACCCCATCACTCTTTAAACCTTATATTGGTATTCCTTCTTATTTGCTCGGCATTTACTTCAAACAAATAGTTATACATTTTGTAAACATTATTTTGAAAACAGGACAGTTTTTAATAATCTAAATATTATTATTAAGACTACAGGGGTTGTTAGGAATGTTATTAGATTATTTTTTTAGAAACAGGGGTGTTGGGGGTAGAATTGATGGAATACTAGATAGCTGCACTTATGTTGTGGATTCATCAAAAGAATATTGTTCCTTCCAACTGATTCTACATTAAGCGTCTTAAATTTTGCCTGATTCAAGTATATGAAGAGTAGGAATCTTAAACATGTACCTGACATTGCACAGTCTTAGAATCAAAGGCTTAACATCTTTGAGAAACAATGTTAACAGATTTTTTTACTTATTCTGCGAAAAAATCAAGGATTAAAATAAGATCCGAACCTAGATCTACCATTGCAGGAGTGACTACGCAAGTCACTGGGCTACGCTGACAGCTTTGTCTTACCTCATACACTCCCGTCATAGGTGACCAGTTTTGAAAATAGTCAGTTATCAAAACCAAACCAAATGTTATTTTGCGTTCATACTCGAGAAAATTATATTTAAATGTTAAATGCCTTTCTCGGTTATAACCCTGCGGGTATAGCCTGAGTTGATTGTGTTGACGTAGAACAACTTGTGTCAACAGAGGTGGTTGCAGATTTTACCTTTTTGTATACGGTTTTAAACATAAATCTGAAAACAGTGTTTGTTGTTAAGATATATAACCTTCCTTAACAATAAATGCAATACCATACCAGTTATTATTTCATTAAACATTAATTTCAGTTCAATTTCGTTTCTCCTAATTGCTTGTATTAAATTCTATTCAAAGCATCACCAAGGATAAGCTGATACCAGATTTAAAACTCCGCCGGGATTTATATCCACCGAAGGCTGTTACATTAGCCTGCTTTAGACATTTTTCTTCTTGCAGGTCCTTTATTTCAGTACTTCCGTTTGAGTTTTATTCCACTGTATCTCTTTTATAATGAGAATAATATATTTCAACACTTTAAACTTTAATTTATTTGGCTAACTTTTCGTCCACATGTTTGTTTTATTAACAGAGATAAAAAGTATTTATTTATAAAAATACTTAAGTTATCATCTATTCTATTGTCTTTTTTACTGTAATATTAGAAATGTTTAAAAAAAAACATGAGAAAAAAACGATTTTCAAGTTGTGACATTCTACAAGCTACTGGAAATTATAGAAAAAAAGTGTTCACTTAAAGTATATTATGAAAACCAAATGTTTCAGAGTAAGTTGTGTTCTTCTTCACTATCTTTGGTTTACTATTTATAGAAAAAAGACTGAACAAGAATAGAATAGTATTCTATTGTCAAAATAGTCATATAGTGACTTGTTACACAACTAACGAATATACACATTTTAATGTCTTCTGGGTTTAGTTTTTATATACTTTTATAATTTTATTTAAAAGCAATTAAATACAAAGATTCCATAAACTCAATAAACTAAACTCACAGAGAGAGCATTTATAAAAGATATCACATAAACTGACGTTTTATAAAACTGGTATCGTTTTATCCAAAGGATACCATCTCAGTTTGAGACATCAGGTTATCGTCAGTTTGACTGTGTTCTTCTTGATAGACAAAGACGTCACCCTCAAAATTAGTTAGCTGGATTTAACTGGCCACCAATCGTCCATTCATCTTATATTTACCTACTTGTATCGCCCAGTTATTAAATAGTTTAGATTTTGAAAACTAGTCAAGTTCATAGTTGCCAATAACTTTATACCCCTTTAGATAAATTCATTTAAATTTTGATCTATGTAGATTATATTATTTTTATGTATTGTTTCGTATGTATTTTAATATATATTCATAATTGTGTTGGTATTATAATGTATTTTGTAGTTATATTACTTATTCCTAATCATTGAGTTGCAGTTATTATGAAACTATTTTTATTACACATGTAATGAAAACAGATCATGTGAAAAATAATGAACTCTCTCCAAGTAGGTGTACTACTTTGGAAGGAAAGAATTACATATTTGGGTGGCTTGTCAATGTTAGGGTATGTTAGGTACAAGAGAACACATATATGCTGAACATTGATGCAACAATGATGTGGTATTGGGTGAAAAAATTCCACATTGGGTGGTTAATACCCAAATTGTATGGTATTGTGTATTTAGATTAGGGATGTTATACGAATATTTGACATCAAACAGGCTCAGCGGTCTGGAGACGTCATCTCTTCTAGAGACGGCGTACTCAGATCTCTTCACTTCCAGCGTGAGTAAATCGGGAGGCAAAGTGGGTATAGAACCCCAGATCTGTCAGCCAAGAGGCGAGCTCGTTTACACTTGGCTAACCTATGAATACCCAAATCTTTTTTTTTTTAACACTCTAAATGCCATTTAACAAGTCAAATTGGAATTTTGCAGGCGTATAGGTCTCGATGTAGAAATGAATCCTATTGCTTTTAAGTCAGAAAAAAGCTATTTTATTAAACTTAATATCACAAGTAGTAATAGTTGTTGCCAACACTGCAGTAATTCATTGTCGTACAAATCATTACAAACAATGGTCGCTTTAGAATATCATACATTTGAATTTATACGAAACATTAACGAAACGAGACATATAACATTAAAAATTTAAATCTTACGATATGGCAAATAAAATTATGGTTGTAATATCTATTAAGTCGCCTAAGTAACAACTTATATTCTTTATATCCATTGATAACCATTGGTAATCACATCAGCAGTTTGCAGTAACCGTCCAACGATAGAACATACTTAGGCCAAAAATATACCCTTGTGATGCCACGCAATGAATATGCGTTGTACATTCTACCTTGGTGGTACTAAATTTTGGCTTACTCAAATATATTGAAATTACCATTAAGAAGTATCTGACATCATAGAAGCTTGAGATGGACTGCTTAACGTCCTCTCTGAGAGAAGACATTGTTAGATTTTTCGTCACCTCCCGCGAGAACAAATCAAGGGTCAGAGTGTGTGTCAAATCTCCGTATCTACCAGTCCAGAGGCGATCACGCAAGCCAATGAGCTACTGGGTAATCAAAGCACTAAATGTAGTTCCAGAAATTAAGTACATCATCTGATATCTGCGCATAAAGTAAAGTTTTGGCAGACTGTGATATTTTTAATTTGTTTAGGTTGATAATAAATACTTCTAATAGTATAAGAACTCTTAATATAAGGTCAATTTGATTTATACGAAGCTAATTACAATCCATAATTATAGTTATTAATTTTGTAATTAATATCTTAAAATATATGTATTTCTTTTTAATCTTAAAAGAACATGTTTTTAAAGAATAAGTTATATAATTCAGATAAAAATTAGATTAAGATCAAAAAATCTCACCAATCAATACATGCAAACTTAATATTTAAGTTTTTTTCGTATTATGTTTCTTATTGTAATGTCATACAATTCGAATAATTTGTATTATGCTATTACCTCCTATATATATAGGGTTAATTATAAATTTAATTTATTTATATCAATGAGAAATTTAGGAAAATAGGTTCTTCTTTTAAAGTAAGTTCCGATTGATAATAACCTTTTATAAAATACATTGCACAAAAACAGTAGGACTTGTTTCTACAATATGTATGGGATGAATTTCATTAATGGCCGTCAAATTGTTCGTTTTGTATAGTGATGCGATTTTTTTTACACGCACACCCATGTTATGTTCATGGTGACATTTTAAAAATACCAAAAATGTGTTCAGATACCTCAAAATGTCCAAACCCATAAAATTTTCAAAAACATATTTTTTTTCTTTTCTTCATCACTGTACTTTACTAAAAATAACAATAAATGTAACTTGTTTGAGTCGTAACACTAAATATTTATTTTTATTTTAAGAACATACTTCTAACTTTGATTCCCATTATTATCTATTTCATCAACGATCAGTAATAAAATTTTACTTACAAATAAGAAATATCTGTAAAATTTACGAATGAATATAAGGAGTTTTGCTTGAAAATTATTCTATGATTGACCATTTATTACTTGAATAAATTATGTTTTTGGTGATAAGAGGTTCCTTTGGCCTCTCGCCTCATACAAACAAAATACCATTTCTCGAGCCAAATGATCGTTATCTTCGATTTGGTTTAGTGCCAAAGTTATGAAGTCGTTTAAACTTAAGATGGTAGTCTCTTGTTTGTCTTTAAAGATTCCCCATCTATTAATTCTTGTTTATAAATATACAATTTAGTACAAGAAAAGTATATAAAAAAAACACACATAAAGACTGACGTCAATATTTTCTCTTTCATTGTCATGATATGCCAAAATATTGAAGTGAATGACTTAGTTCATGTGTTTATTGTGAATTTTTGTTATATATATCTGTACATATCAAGTCAACTAATGACTAGCAATACCTCAGTTTAATAGTTCTCATCCCTCCCATGTAAAAAAGGCCATCCCCAGATCTTTGTCAATACGTCTTTGTCACAAATTTGCAGCAGTTTAAATGACCGTTCTTTCCAAATCGACTTATTAATAAAGAAATTTTCTAACTGAGATCATCCTCCTAAGTTCATTAACAACCGTGTAGTTCCTTCTGATGTACATCATAATTCTGGTCCTAGGAGGGATCGCAGTGTCTCTTTCTTCATCATCACATATTTTCCTGGAGCTCATAGGCCCTTGAAGTCATCAAGAAGTTCTTCCTTATACTTTCTTCTTCCACCTGTATTTCTTCTTGTTATAGTGTGGTATTTACCCATGAAGGGGAATTTCAAAAATTACGTCTCCACACAAAATTGTATTACGTATCCTTACGCGATGTGCAAACTTTAATACTTTTAACGATATAAGTATTAAAACATTCTCTTCTGTGTATAACGGCGGTTTGATTCTTTAAGAAATGAAGTATTTCTAGTGTCTTTTTTTCCTGCACATCCTGTTGTGTATCTATTATCATAGCATCTATAAAATGAAAATCAGTCATTTGTGTAATGCGTGAATTCCAAGGCCACTTATATTCCTTTTGCTTGTTATTATTGAATTATTGAATTATTGAATATTGAATATGTTGATATAAACGTTCTTTCAGAAAACGGTTCATTACTCAATAGTATTTTTTGTCACAATGTTTATATTTAACACCAACGTTACTTCGAAATAAAATTACTTCAAAAAAAGATTAATTCCATACTCATTCGGTATTTTTTCTTTTAAATTGGAAAAATATGATTTCAGTTTTTGCTTTGTTGTAAAACGCTAGTTACTTCAAGTGTACCACAAGGTACCGGCTTACGGCCTATGTGTGCGCTCTCTCGGAACGGCCACTGTAACCTACTTCAAGTCTAATTAATATAAAAACTCTTTTAATTGTTACAAAAATCTTTATATATGCAAATATAAAACATTTGTTGTTTCTAACTCCTATATTACTGTTTACAAATCTTTAAATGTTTTTGTCTGTCCTAAATATCTAGATTACAAATTTTATATTAAATTGTTTCGTAATTATTTGTTTGCTATAATACTTTTTTGTTTTGTCATTTAAATGCATAAACAATGATTTCTTTTGCTATTTTAACTAAATTATGTACATAATTTCTCTGATGAAAGAATTGAAATGAAAATAATTAGCTTTTATTCTTAGATAACTTGATTTATTCTCACATAAATAGTGATAGAATGGCAGTACTCAGGGGTGCTCACGCATTTTCTGCATGCGAGCTACTTATAAAATGAAAAATTCACAATGAGCTAACAACTGTATTTATTTATAAATATATTGACAATTTTTACTATTTATGATTATATATGTAATATTTCATGATGATAAACAAAAAGCTTCTCTTCCTATTTCAAAAGAAAGTCATACCAGTTTTTCTTCTCATTCTATCCAGTAATCGCACTAATTTTCATAACTTTCTTTAATTTAAAAAAAAAATTAATAGTAATGAATAAGAGGCATGTTAATAGCTGATTAGCTTTGCACTGAGCTAAGGATTAAAAAAACAGAATTAATGCTACTGAGAGTTCATATATCAGTCAGTCTACGAATTAATATCTCGGCCATTGACGTATTGAGCTCTCTTGATCAAGACCATCAGAAATGTGAGAAAAATGTGGTATATCTTATAATGTAATTTAATAACAACAAATTCATATATGCACATTGTTAAAGTCATAGGGGTTAGTAAAACCCTTTTTACTATGACTACAGCAGGTCAGTTGTTAAATAACAAAACAGGTATACCTGTATCTTAAAGAGAAAACACACTAAAATTAATTTTTATTATTTTTTGTTCACCTCTGCCAAGTGAACCATTATTAAAACATCTTATATTTATTGTACGTAAAAAAAATCAAAGAGAATTAGCTTTTCCTTCTTTTGAAAAGAAAGCCCTATTGAGTGAGAGCCGACTGCACAAGGATTACTATTAAAACACATCTATCTTTGTGGGCTAAGTGGGCGGGCAGACGGGGATTTCAGGCACCATCCATCATCAGCTCTTAGACCACGAGTCTCTGCCCCTGGCCTCGGCACTTCATCACGAAAGATCGATGACCATTGTTAAGTGATATTGTTTCTTGCATGGCAAAAAAAAAAAAAAAAAAAAATTGCTTATAGATATTTATGAAATCAACTTACTCACAATGACTTTATTAATTTTCTTTTTAAATTCTTATAACTTTCTCAGGAGTATTATGATCATTTATTGTATGATTTAGCCATATTTGAAATAATATGGGAAAATTAAGTCGCCACAGAAAAGAGTTCATCAGAAAACAACGCGTTTCGAACTCTTAATGTTCATCTTCAGGATTATCTTGAGAAGAAAATGGGGAGTGATCTGTTCTTCAGTGATAACCGACTATACAAAGATTTTTACAGACTAATCTCTCAAGATTAAACTGAAGATCAACTCTGACTATTCGAAACGCATAGTATTTTAATGAACTTCTTTGTGTAGACGCTAAATTTTCATGTGTTATGCTATTCTATGTAAATTGGTTATGTTACTTTTTTGAAAAAAATGTGTTTGTGTGTATATCTGTGTGTGTGTGTGTGTGTCTGAGCGTGTGTGTGTGTGTGTGTGGTGTATGTGTGTGAGTGTGTGTGTGTCTGTGTGTGTGTGTGTGTTTGTGTGTGTTTGTGTGTGTGTGTGTGTGTGCATCAGAACACCAGAGGCGTAACATAAAACATTACATATGCTCTAGCTTAGTTATACTGTGCTATTTACTATAGTTGGAGATTATTGTCCGATCTGTCATATGAAATCAACAATAAATTTCTTTTAAAAAATCAAAACATCCTATGAAAACAGTTTCTTTTTTAAAGAAAACAACTCTTTTAAATACTTAATACATATTCTTATTTAGGTTTCTTGAAAAGAAATTCTGTTTCTATTTTGACTACAAGCAGATAAACTTAATCAGAAACTCTCCCACTTTACAATTCAAAACTTGAGGATACTTAGTGTGTAATGTCCAAAATTTAATAAAGTTAAATTAAAATCAATTATGAAAATTATGTTAAAGCTTTTTTGTGGTCTTTTAACATTAGTTTTTTCCTTCGTCATGATCTTATTTGTCATACCACTTAGTTGTTCAATGAGTGGTAATATTTGTTTTATTCCTTTTAATATATTAATCTACTATTTTTTTTTTCGGTTTTTTTAACATAAATGTCAGGGGCTAGGTTACCTCAGTGTTTAACGCGCTCGTCTCTGAACGGGTAGGTCCATGGTTCGGTACCCACTCTTGCCCTCGATTTATTCACTTGGGAGGTGAATAAATCTGAGCCTTTCGTCCCTCGGAGAGGTCGTTTAACAATCGGTCCCTATCCTGTACGATGTCAGGTACTTGTTAAAGATCCCTACTCTAAATACACTTGAGTTAGGCAAAATGTAGGACTCCTAATGTGGAATCACCGATCAAACAAAAAGACTCACCTCACCGATCACGTAAAGGATGACGTTTTTAACCCGCTAGGGGATCGGTTTAAACAAAACAAAAAAAAACATAAATGTCTGAGAGTAACTGGCATAAAACCAGCTCTTTAAACCGAACAGGGCTTTACCCCAATAAAGAAGAGCAAAGGGAATAGGTACACTGGGTTCAAGGACAGAAAACGAGATGTCGACTTAGAATAAAGTAATGGAAAATTAAAAAAAATATGACGTTAAAATGACGTGATGACATTTAAAACATACATTTGAAATTGTTAAGTGCTATAATCTACTGTGGGTTTTTTTGTTTATTTTTTAAACTTTTGTTGTTCATTTTGAATTTTTTCTTTGTATTTATTAAAGGGGATATAAATATATATATATTTATATATGTCAGTTGCGGCTGCTCAGAAGTACTTCTACTGTATGACGGACGCGCATGTCTAAATATAGTATTGAGTGTGGTATGACATTATTTATGCTTTTCACTTTGTTACTGTTTGCTCTATATAAATATATATATATATATATATATATATTATATATATATTATATATATATATATATCTGTAAGTGTTCTTTTTATTCTTTTTTCTGTGTCGTGCTTTGTGTAATTTAAAGTTATATATATATAAGTATACATATAAAACAGGATTTCACAGTAAACCGGTAAGGACCAATCAATGTTCAAACCACAATACAAAATGAGGAAAAAAGAGTAAGAACTTTCAACCGTAACAAGAGGTCTTCGTCAGAGTCAAATCAGTTGTCCTCTGACGAGGACCGCTTGTTACGGTTGAAAGTTCTTACTTTTTTTTTCTCAAACCGGACAAATAAGTAACTGACACACAAAAAAAAAACAAAAATACTTACTAGAATCATGTTCTTTTAGTCTCTTCCTGACAACCAACTGCAGTTCGAAATATTTATTGTAGTAAGTGTTTTCGTTCTTTTTGTATTACTCGTTTTTACTAGTTACTTATATATGTATATATAATTTTTTACGAAGGCATTACACAGAGAAACAACCATATCTTACTTCTATATTTTTACAATTGTCGTCACCAGGAGGAGAAGAGTTCTACATAGAGGAAAGACATTGAAATATATGTACCGTTTCATTTTATTATATGTATATTTTGAGAACAAAAGTTCAAAAATACATTAATTAATACAATAGATGTACCCACATATTTTATATATTTATATATGTATGTATATAACTAAAAAAAATGTTCCACGAGTTTAACAAGCAAGGTGCACGGAAGGAATTGACAGAAGTGGTTGATACGTACATTCGATTCTAATAATGTAAGGCAGACACTCAAATTCTGTAGGCTACAATCACAACCTCAAGGTACTTAATGTTAGCGCCCGCACTGTCAAGTGCTGTTCTCTTAGACACCACCATACAGTTTGTCACAAGAGCCATCATTTGTAATGATGAGCCTTGGATGGAATATGTAAGTAGATACTTAAGCTTATTAAGCCCATGGGCACCTTCTTTTTTTTTTTTTTTTTTTTCTCCTGCTATGATCCTCCCACAAGGGAATTAACTTCTGTAAGGTAGCCAACCATTAGATTCTAACTTTCAAATTTATTTTAGATAGCTTGGATGAATAAAAAGTAACGTATGAATAAACAAAATATTGTTAATACTATAAAGTTTGTTTGATTATTATCCACAAATATACAGTATACATTACAGTATATTATACTACTATATAATATGTAATGTAGAAATATACACATATTGTCTATACAATTGTATTGAGGTTAAAACTGTTGTATTTGATTAGAAAAGTTAAAACTACAGTTAATACAATATCTTTTAACTCACTAAGAGTAAATAATAACTTAACTACTGTCACCTTTCAGTGTTACTTCCAAAGAAAGCTAATTCTACATTTCACTTATTACTCAACATTCTAAACCCATTTAAATTTTCTCCAGATACTTTACATTTTTTTAAACCTTGTCATGAATTTAACATAATGACATCATTTTGACATAATTTGCTAAGACATAGAACAAATCATGGAGAAATTTATATTTTTTTCATTGAATTAATATAGAGTATTAGAACAGTTTTTAAATAGATTTTTAAATTTATTTTATTAATATTAATTATAAAAATAATAATATTACTATTATTTATCTTTTTGTCCTGCGCCATCGTCTTATTCGTGATTTCAACATAAATAGTTGATTCAATGAATATTTGAAGAACTGCTGTATTATATGAGTTCTCTATTGTGATTAGTAAACTTTTAAATTAATATAATAGGTAAAGTTATTAGCATAAGTATCATATAATATATATGCATACATTTCTCCTTTATACTGCCTCTTTTTCCATTCATTATACCAAACACTCATCTCTTTTTTTAGTTGCGCTCAGAAGAACCATTCTTCTCCTGATAATGATTAAACATTAGTTTTTTAAAGTCCTTTTTAAGTGAGTGTGTTCCTTAGTATGTGTTTTCTCTGTGATTTAGCATGTTGCTCTCATAGACTTTTTCTATTTTTTTATATATAGTAAATAGAAAAACACACTTATTTACTGTGTACCTACAATTTTTTTTGAAACGTTTTTTGCCCTTTATGGATCGTTTTCTTGATGATTTTATATATATATATATACTGGAGTTTATACACTGGAGGATATATACACTGGAGTTTACATCGGTCAGTGGACGCATTTACGTCTCCGTTCCTTCATTCTTTCTCCTTTTATTTTCTTTCTTTCTACTCTCCTGAAGACGGCAAGACGCCGAAATTATCGAGATTCGTGAGTGTTCATCCTTTTTCTTGTGTTCTCTAGCTGTAACTTTAATTATATATATATATTGATATAGCTTCTCGACCACTGATATTTCAAATTCACACAAGGGGTTCTTGAGGATTTTGTCATAAAACATACAACTCCTGATTATAAGCCGACGTTTCGCCAAAAGTTGTTTGGCATTTTCAAGGCTTGACTTAGAAGAAACACCATTTACCAGTCCATGCCTATGTCTAGCTGCATCATAACAGATACCGTATCTGTTATGATGCAGCTAGACATAGGCATGGACTGGTAAATGGTGTTTCTTCTAAGTCAAGCCTTGAAAATGCCAAACAACTTTTGGCGAAACGTCGACTTATAATCAGGAGTTGTATGTTTTATGACCAAAATCCTCAAAAACCCCTTGTGTGAATTTATATATATATACAGCAATAAACATATGAAAATATAAATCAACGTCTAAGCCACAGAAAGAAATCAGAAATAAACTAAGATCTTTTAGCAGTAACAAGCGCTAATCGTGAGATAGATATCTCAATTCAACTCAGTTGAGATTTGACTCTAACTAATACCGTTTGTTACAGTAGAAAGATCTTAGTCTTTTTTTGTTCCATTTTTTACTGTGGTTTGGAGGTTGATATATAATTATATATATTTGAATTTTGTGAAAAGGATTTGAAACAGTAACTTTAGAAATATGTATAAATATATATTTTATAATTCAAATAGAATGGTCCATTGGACTATAATAAAAATTAATGTGTTACTATCCTACCTACCTGTGAGAAACTTCGTCTCTTTGTGATGACGATAGTCAAAATATAGGAGGGAGTTATGAAAAAATGTATTTTATCGTTACAGTCGCCCCGAAGACTGGTAACGACTCTGAGGAGCCTTGATGTATCCCTTTGCAATCCTTGAATGGCTCGTCAGGACTTCTCAAAGACTGCTTAGCAGGATTCCTGCAGAGTCTCAGTATTAAATAATCCCTTCCTCCCGCTTTTCAAAGAGATTGACAACCCTTCTGTATTTCTCCGTCCCTCTGTGTTGCCAATTGGTATGGTGGTAACGTTACAAATAGGAAATGGTCCATCAGAAGGTTTCGCCCAAATTTGTAAAATGTTCGTATCCCTTCAGCGTCCAACTTATTACTATATTAATAAACTCAACCACGGCAAAAACGACTCTAAAAAGAGAGTCACTCTCAGATAACCATCTTTTAAATAAAAACTCCTCACACAATACATAAATTGTTTCATTTATAATGGAATTAATAAGAGGCCACATCATTTTAATCAGCTTCTCTACCTTAATATAAGCGTTTATTAAACAAAGATTCAGTAATGGAGAAACTTTGAATATTTATGACTGAAAGAAAAATGAATAAGCATCCTGCTAAAAGAAGTGAGAAAAGGTATTGAGGAAGGTTAACAGAAACGTGAATACTTGAGAAGGCTAAGCCGCAGTCTAATATCAAAGGGCCATTTATTCCTTTTTGATTGATCTACAAAAGATCACTCTCAGGTCTTTAGTCAGATCATATTTGCTTTGAAATATCTTTTCCTTTTAATATTATTACGGTTTTTTCAATATTTCTTTTTTTTTATATAGTTTTCACATTATTTCTTTTTATTATATATTATCCTTGTTCCTAATATGTTTATTTTTCTTTCCTTGATTAATACAATCTATAGAAGTTTCATAACTAGTTTTGAGATATCACTTAACATTGATTTTGTGTTATGTCTCCCTTCTTTTTCCCATCTATTCATATTCTCAACACTAAATTTTAAATTAGCTAGAACCTATTTCACCATCATATATTTTGATCGTATTTATATACTACATATACCATAAAAGACAAATACTTTCATAATTTATACAAGATTCTTCTGGGATTTCAAGCAATTTAATTTAGTATATATATCTCAAATATAGACATAGATGGAAATGCATGTGAGGGAACCTAGTTCTTTCGTACGGCTACACTTGCTGTGTAGCCTCAATATTTGTTTCATTCGTTCAATTTGAAGTTTAGATAGATTGTTGTTTGTCTGCAGAATAAACGATTTGGTGTGCCAACATTTCTCCAATGAGATGTATGTTGTGTTTACCTTGCGTGTGCTTTTTTTTTGACGCAGTTCATGTACAAAATGTGTCCTGAGAAGACTTCATCTTAGACATTCTTATATATTTACGGCCGTGTGATAGATTTTTCTATTTTCAAGTAAAGGTTATCTCGAGGGATCAGAGTCCTTCTTTTATGGGCAGGTAGACACCTTGATTCCTATGTAACTATCCGTTGTTGTCCTTGCAGCTAGAACGAGCAACAGGTTACGCTGGCAAACAGGCGGAAGGCTTTGTGGTCACGTAGCTCACCTGTATCCGAGACTGACTCTAGGCTTAGGTTTATTTGAGGGCTCATAAAACACTGTCTGTGCCACAGGGACGGGAGTAGCCCATGTGGTATTTCCATTTGTTGTCTGCATGCCCTGTCATTTGTGTTGGACTCATAGTGGCTGTGGTTCCTCAACCAAACCAATTTAAATTTGTGAATTAAAGCACAGTGGCAACCTGCCGCCGCTAGACTGTTATATCTGGGCTTCAATACCCACTCAGACCTTCAATTTTTTGTAAATCCTGATGCGTGATGTAGTATCGTGCGGGACCGCATCCGCGTGGCCACATCGAGATCTTTGGAGTGATTCAAAGTGGCTAAAGGGCAGCACGTTAAAATAGTCGGCCTGATTTGATTTTGTTGGTAAAGGCTGAGAGGCCTAGAAACACAGATAAAGTCAAAACAGGTTCCTCAACCAGGAAGGTTGACTCTAAGGATTCGCTGTGTGAAAAGTAGCGTACAGTATCTTCTCTATAGGTTTCCCACACAGCAACAGGAGAGACCTAGATCCTTGACCCTTAGTATTAGGTAAGGTCTACCGCTTGGTAGGATGTCTTGAAAACTGGTACTCACTCTGGAAGTGAGCCCAAGTTCCAGGGAATTGGGCACTTCACTTTGCAGGGGGGGGGGGGGGGGGGTGACGACTTAAATCTTCTGACTAGTATGATAATCCTAAAGCTCATAACAAAGTAGGTGTTGACCATCTGTTTAGAAGTGCACTTGTTCATAAGGTCTGTACGATTATGGCCTTATCTGTTTAGGTTTAGATCATTTTGCATCAATTAGTTGTGGGTTTAGAAATATGTGTACTGTATCATCAGACTTATGTTTCCATCTTCATTTATAGATTTAACATCAGTTAGGATAATTTTATGTCTGGTTTGATCATACTCGTAACATAAGAACACTTGTTAACCTGATGTTAACCAGGTAAATTTTAAAAACATAAAGAAACAGTAATGGAAAACTACGCACGGAGTTTACTTACAATACCCACTACAAAACTACAATACCCACTTTCAGTATTCCTACCCTTTTACGGTCGTCCTCAGGAAAGGAAGTGCCACGATGAGAAGATAAAAGTATATATATCATGTGAGAAGACATATATTTCAATATTTCGAAATATTGAAAAGTGAGTCTTAGTTGTGTTTCAGTTTATGTGTCACTGTATATATATATATATAAATAAATATGCTTGACTGTACAAAAAACGAAGAAATCAAGACAATATTAATAGAATAATGAAGAAGATATAAATCTGTACCACACTTCATTGCCAAAAATTTTTTTTTCTTTGTGCATCAAACAAGTGGGACTGAATTGGCAAACAGGATGTATCTGCACAATTTAAGAAATCAATTTTCATTCTATTTTTAACTTCGAAGAATTGAGAACCATCGAATGTTTTGTCCCAGCATAATTAGTTAATTTAATTATTATGTGACTTGGGAGTAATCCATATAGGTAGCAATACTGTTACTGTATTCACTAGTAATGCTATAATCTGCATTGATTAAACATATCTTTAACAATTTAATTACCAGAGTGCAGGTATATGTAGACTTGATAAAAATACGTCCACTTAATACAATGGACTAGATACACTTCATGAAATTATTTTAAAAAATTGCTAACTTTTCACCTTTTAAAAAAAACACCCACTCTTTACACCTATCCAAAAATTAAATATTTTTTTTCTCTCTCTCTCTCTCTCTCTCTCTCTCTCTCTCCTCTTTGCTAATCGAAAGGATACAGACCTTTTATTTCGATAAAGTCAAACTTATGACCCTCTTTAATACAACCTCCTCGCAATGTAGGGGCATTAATCATGCTTTACTCTTGTACAGTAAAAGATAAAAAAAAAAACCTTTACTTTCAGAAACGGCTTGTTCTCCATTCTACACTTTTTTTACAGCATTTATATCAAGGTGTGTATACAAAAGTAACACATACAGAAGATATCATTGATAAAACTCTGTCTTCATTATTTCGACTCCTCTAATATTTCTATATAGACTTTTCTTTCTTTTTCTTCAAATAATTTATTCCACCCATATTTTATTTCATGCACATATATACAATAATTAAAATTATTATTGTATATATGTACTACTAGTAAATAGTAGAAACAAATACTTCTACTTACTAAATACTTAAAAAGTAGACTCATACTTTCAGTACTCCATCATTTCGGTCACGCATAGTCCGTAGGAAAGAAATTGAAGCATCACAAGTCTCGAGACGTGAAAGGGTTTACCAACACATACAACTAAATATATGTACATATACAACCAGAAGAAGACTGAAAAACAGAGTAAACAAACACACTTTCTAAAACAATTTTTTGAAAAATCCGCTTTAACGAAAACCGCTTGTTATGATTGAAAGATCTTAGTCCTTTTTCTCATTTCTTATAACGGTTTGAACGTTGATTGGTATTACAGATATTTATTGTGAATCCTTGATATTATATATATCATATATATGTATATATATATTTCACTTAATAAAACGAAACACGATACAAACTTGACACAATACGAGTTCAAAATTCAAGAAGAGGAACACACAGAGCAAGGAAACACACTTACAGACTCAAATGTTTGGGTAATCCGTCTTCAGGAGAAAAGAGAAAGGGAGACCAAGCACGTTGTAGACTCAACGGCAAGTAACCAACCCGGCAACCCAGGGTTGCCCGTTGGTTGCAACTGTCCCATGTTCAGCCTCAATAAGTTCGTTAAACTTACTGTTTGATTATCTATATTGGGCATTATTTCCATTATCAAATTGGATCAAACTCATTGAGAGTTTGATTGTACTCATTGAGAGTTTGATTGTACAAAGTTGGAGTAAATAAATTTTAAACAAATAAATATTCTTTAAAAAAAATTAACAAAAAAAATTAACATAAAAAAATGAAATTTAACATTTCCAACCTTTGGAATATTATAATAATCTGACTATTGTCCTTATGTTTTAATTATGATACCCACACATTATGCTTTGATATATTTCTGGTTATGCTATTCTGATATACAAATATGAATTTTAATTGTACCACTAACTGCGTGCCATGTAATCATAAAACACTGGTTTTCCTTGTTGATCCCCCGCAATCATCTATGGACCGCCAGGGGTCCATGTGGACTACATTGAGAACCATTGCTCTAATGCATAATGCATTGTTTTTAAATCTCAAAATTACATATTTCTGTATACATATGTTTTTCTACATTTGTCAAGAATGTTTACATATGTAAAAATTCTCATAAATTGTAACTTTGCAGCTTTTGATATCTATATAATTGTTGGAGAGAGAGTGAGAGATAAAGGAAAAGGTGAGATATAGACTGGGAGAGGGTGATTGAAAGGTAAAATGAGGTGTATGATAGTGGGAGAGGGGTGGTGCAGTGAGACTGGTGGTAGGGGTTGCGCAGTGGCAGGGTGTGGAAGGGTGCGAGCACTCAGTACTGCTCAACTACCCCTCTGACTCTGCGAGCAGCATGCTTCTCCTCCAACACCCCAGCCAGGTAGGTAACTCTCAGGTTACACCCCACAGTACACTTTCTCATTTTTTCTTTAAATTAACAACTTATACGTATATTTAGAATTGCATAAACCAGTATATCATATCCTAAAATTCAAACATGCTGTATTATACTTTTCACATAATTGCTGAATACTTACTATATATTTATCACATATGAAATATGAACAAAAAATATTTAAAAATCTACAACAATTCACCTTATGATAATATACCATATATAAATATATACAATATTTTTCTATATCAAAGTTTGGTATAGCATTAAATATTTCTATATAAAAATTTCACATAAACACGTGAAATAACAATCAATGATCAAACCACAATAAGAAAATGGGAAAGCAAGACTAAGATCTTTCAACCGTAACAAGCGGTCTTCGTCAGAGTCAAAAACCCAACTGAAACACCAGATGTTCTCTGCCTCTAGTGTTTCAGTTGGGTTTTTGACTCTGACGAAGACCGTTTGTTACTGTTGAAAGATCTTAGTCTTGCTTTCCCATTTTCTTATTGTGGTTTGATAATTGATTATATTTCTATATATGTAGTCGATATAAAAAGCATTGGATTATATATACACTTTTTTTCGTTAGAAATACGATCCACCGTTCTCTAAACGATCCAAGTTTCTCTATGTTTCTTTGTTTATATTGAACTATATATATATAATATATATATATATATATATATATATATATAGAATATCATTCACAAAAAGAACACACATAAATGATGTCACATAACTCACAAGAATGTTACGACTGCTTCGTCTTCAGGTAAAAGATATTAGTCATTCCGATGACAAGTGATCCCTCCCTTCTCTTAGAAGCGAATCATACGTTTTTTCCTGATGATGAGTCAGTCGAAATACAGTAGTAGTTATTGTTATCACACTACTGTTGTAAAGTGTTGTTATGTGTACTCTTCTTGCAAATTTAGTTTGTTCACGTCGTGAAATAGTTTCATTTATATATATATAATATATATATATATATATATACTATGATTTAATATACAGATCAATAATATATCGACCGTTTGATAGAATAGGTGTGTTCTCTAATCGGGGTTCGGTCAATTTTTTGTCCTGAAAATGATTTTTTGTCCTGGAAAATTGACCGAACCCCGATTAGAGAACACACCTATATATATATATATATATATATATATATATATATATATATATATATATATATATATATATAATATAACAGTTAAAATACACTGTGACACATGGAAAGAATCACAACAGAGACCCACTTTTCAATATTTCGACCTTTATGGTGGTCATCCTCTGGAGAAGAAGTGATTTATGAATAGTTTATGTTCCATTTTATATATATAATAAAATCTTGTATACAATATATATATAAGTTTGGACATGGTTTACAACGCGCATATATATATTATATATATATATATATATATATATATATATATATACGCATTGTAAACCATGTCCAAACTTAAAAAGATAGTGCTGTTTCAAATGGTTGGAAATCGTATTTAATTATTTATATTATTTTACATTTTACTATTTTGTATTAATATATTTTTATTTTCTTTTAGTTTAAATTATTATTTATTCAACTTTACTTTATACTAATCATCTTCATTATTATTATTTAAGTATTTATTATTTATAATTCATGGATTTTCTTTAGTTTCAGTTTTTTTCCACTTAATATTCTTCATCATTTTTTTTATGTTTTTATTAATACACTTCCTCATTTTCTTCATTTTAACTTTCCTTTTCTTAGCTCTTCGCATATTCTTAGTTTGTTTTTCATACTTCACTAGCGCCGGGCAAGCATGTGACAACACTGCTGGTTTCCAACCGTCACTTCGAAAGTGATATTGGGTCCCTATCTCAACTCTCCTGAAGATGATTCAACCGAAAATTAGATAAAGTCTGTCTGTTTGTGCCTTTGTTCTGTGTCTGTAATAACTGTGAAACGTATATATATATATATATATATATATATTGCAACAACACAAAGCTTGAAATATTCAAATAATTGAGTTGATTTAGTGATAATCTTTTTATGTGGTGCAAGTTTTTTTTATTTTTCTTTGTGTTATCAGTTCCACTGGGACTAAGGCTTTTGTTTATCATAAATATAAATAATTTACATTAATACTTGATGAAATAACAACAAAATTATAACTAGTTTTTTTCCTAACTTTCTATTGCACATTTATAATATATATATGTAAAAAGATTTCACATAAACACGTGAAATAACAATCAATGATCAAACTACAATAAGAAATGGGAAAACAAGACTAAGATCTTTCAACAAAAAAGGGGTTGAAAGATCTTAGTCTTGTTTTCCCATTTCTTATTGTGGTTGATCATATATATATATATATATATATATATATATATATATGTGTGTGTGTGTGTGTGTGTGTGTGTGTGTGTGTGTGTGTTGTGTGTGTAAATTGTAAATTATACAAATAGATTAATTACTGTAGCTAATTCAAAATTGCTCTTAGATCATTCGATTCAGTAACTGTTCGTTTCAAAGTCAGATGTCTCCTTTTAACTTATATGTTTAAGAAAGACTGATACTTGGTCAAAAATATTATTCTTATTTCGAAATGTCTTCATTTTACACAGTAGTTTGGTTTTTAGGGATAGGTCTTTTAATTGAAATACTTCTTTTTGACAACATTTCGATGTATTTTTATATTAGCGAAAATTTTCAAAATATTGTTGTCTAATCTTGTTTTATATATATAAAAAGAAGAGAGAGAGAGAGAGAGAGAGAGAGAATGAGAGTGAGTGAGAGAGAGTTATATAAAGATTCGCGCTCCGTTCTTCGACGTGGGGAGATCTCTCTCACTTCGTCCTCTCTACTAGTCTTTTCTTGATTACGAAGCACATATCGAAATATTGAATTTAGTGAGTTTGTTTTTTATCTTTTGCTGTGCCCTATTTTGTGTAAATTAAACTTATATATTTATATAATTTGGAAAAATAAATATGGGTTTCTATGAGGATATAAGAAGTGTCGTGTGTTCATTCAGACTACAGTTGTTGTTAAAAACCCACATAATATTTTTCTTTGTAAAATAATTTGTAATGTAATACTTAGTTTTTCTGTTTCAAAGCTTATACTTCTGCCTATGAAAAAGGTTTTAAATAAAAACCGAAACGTTGGCAATGAGAGTTTAATTTGAACCTGAAGAACTGACCTAGTCCCGATAAACTATAGTTTTATATATATATATATATATATATATATATATATATATATATATATAGAGAGAGAGAGAGAGAGAGAGAGAGAGAGAGAGAGATAGGGAGGGGGAGAGAGTGAGTAAGAGGTAATGAAAAAGAAGCTAGAGAAGGGAAAAAGTGTATGGGAGGAGTCAGTGAAAGATATTTAGACCAATTTGGCCCTCGTCCAAATTTCAACCGTAATGAAGTAGAATAAAGTTGTAATACATCCATAAAAATTATTTGGTAATGGTGGACACTTATTGTTTAATTGGACAATTGTTTAATTTGATGGTCATTGGTTTGATTTTGGATTGTTATGAAAACTCTTATTCATAGAAATATTTCAGGTTTCTTTAGAATTTCAAATCAGATATGTTGTTAAACATTAATGAATCTATTCAAGTCAAAATGTATGGAATTTTTACTTAAATGCTTTAAAACGGAGAAATCTTTTATGACTCTTGCAGTACAGAATGGTTATTAGCCTTTTATATGTTATGGTAATTTAATTAGAATAATTAATAAATTTAAAAATGAATTCATTCAAAATTTAAACTTTTTTTCTTTTTAATTAACTTTTTATAAATAGTTATACTATTTTAGCTGTTTTTTACTTTAGAGTGTAAAATGAACTGTTTATGCTCTGTTATTTTTTGAGGACAAAACTATTTTAGTTGTTTTAATTTTTTTACCTACTTCATTGTAGCAAGGCAGAACATTGGTCAGAAAAGAATGTTATAAGGAAGAAATATAAATAATAGTCACTTGCTTAAAAAGAAGGTATTCCAAAGGTATTTCTCACATTCAATGTCTTGATTTGTTCAATAATACCAATTTCTGTAGCTGTTTGATAACCACAGTAAATATTTCTCAAACATTAATAGCTTACTTAAGTTTTGTATATATGTATGGCCTCAGATATGGTTCTTTTTTGATTTATTATAATTTTATATTAATTTGAATTCTAAAAATTTTGAGGATGATGAACTTGTTCCGTTTTAGAATATCAATCAAAAACGATCGTTCATTTGAGATAACACCTTCATACAACATCTTATCATATTCCTTTGTCGTCCAGATCTTTAAGCAAAGTTGAATATAAGAAATACCGTTAGAATGTAGTCACGAAATGAGTCATGAATAACTGACAAGTGGAATTCAATCAGTCAATCAAGGAGACCCCTGGAATGTCAGAATGGGATATTAATGTGATGGCAAACAAAATACTAAGTATACCATTACAAACTCTTTGGGCACTCTTTTAAAACCATCTGTTATAAAATTTCGTTAAATGCGCCCATAGGTGCATTACAAACAGCTAAACGAATGCTCTTTTATACAACTTTTTTTCTTTTAGAGATTTTTGTTTTTTTTCTTAGATTGAGAAAATAACATGTAGCAACTGATTGCGTTACTAGTATCAAATAAAATATTATTGAATCGTCTCTAATTAAATTTAATAGATAAAATATTATAAACATTAGTAACTGTCTCTTCAAACTTGATACTTTCGTTACAAGGGCAATAGCCTCTTCTAAGAGGGTTGACAGCTCTTTCTTACCGTACTCCTTTGTTTTCCTAAACACCCCTTTCTGGACATTAGTCCCTTCCTGCGCTTTCACCCTTTTAAAATACCACTCTTCTCTCCCACTCTTCTCAATCCCTCACCAGATGTTTTCTGCATCTAGTGTTTCAGTTGGATTTTTGACTCTGACGAAGACCGCTTGTTACGGTTGAAAGATCTTAGTCTTGTTTTCCCTTTTCTTATTGTGGTTTGATCATTGATTGTTATTTCACGTGTTTATGTGAAATATTTTTATTTATAAGTATATATAGGGCTTTGGTCGATTTGATAGGTTCAAAATGACACTCTCCAAATTGACCTAGGTCAATTTTAGGTCATTGAATGATGAAGATGACAAGGAATTTCTTCTTCATTATGCTGGCATATCACACAAGTAGGAGATAATCTCAAAAAAATAATAGTTACAATAGAATCTATGAAATGTTGATTGATGAGAATATAAATTTATTAAATATAAATTAATACTCAAAAGTTGATGTTTACTTAAAAAAAAACAAATAATTAATAATCTTATAAGATAATTCAAAACTTACCCAAGCTACTCGTCAGAGATATAAACAACACGTTGGAGTGAGTATAGCAGCTTGCTGTAGGTAGCCTTAACCCCCTGGTTATTTATATGGGGCAATGAAAACACTTAAAACAGAGAATCCTATTAGACCCGTCGTATTACAAAGTCCAAAAATTCTACTGATAAAGGTGTGGATCACTTTCAAATCTACCAGATTAATATGTTAATACTTTGTCGTTGAAGGCTATTATTCAACCGTATTCTCTTTCTGCTTTTTTTTTCTTGTTTAAACCGATTCCTCTGCGGATGATTCCGTCAGCCGTTTACCGGCTTTATGTTTGATCAGTGATTCTACGGATTCTACGTTGAGAGTTTTAAATTTTGCCTGACTCAAATTCATTTCGAGTTGGAATGTTTTAACGAGTACCTGACATCGTACTGGATCTGGACCGACGGCTTAATGTTCTCTCTGAGAGACGACGTACTCAGATTTATTCACCTTTTGTGTGAATAAATTGAGGGCAAGGTGGGGATCAAACCCCGAACTATCAGCCCAGAGGCAAGTACGTTAACAACTGAGCTAACCTAGCACTCCTCTTTGTGCATTACTTTGCAAGAACAAACAGCATATTATGGTGTTATTGGTAAGGGGAACAAACCGTCTAAGAATCATTTTTATTATTTCAAAATAATCTAAAAAAACTGTCTACGTGATATATTTAACATGGTTTATTCTTCTTAACTATTTGAAGCAGAGATGTGAAATAAGTATTTACCACAATATGAAGTCGGGAGCGGCAACTTTTCGTTTTCTCTGAGGGTTGACAAGATGAACTCGAGTTTTTTTTATCATCATCATAAGATAAGATCTAAAATTAGAAGCGATCCATAAATTGAGTATAAAGCAAACATGCTAACTGCTATAGGAATCTGATCCGACTTTTCGACGTCTCAGGCTATCGGCTTTTGTATAGAGTTAGGCATGGAAGCATCAATCTTAATCGCTCATTCCTAAATGTCAAAAAGCAAAACGAAATTAATTCATTAGGAGTATACATAAGCTTTATTTTACCCATCGATCAATGCAAACAACCTTCTACAAGAGGAAAAAAAAACAACAAAATGGCATCCCAAATCATCCTGATGATGACTCTATAGGAATCAAAACATGTCGAAGCGCAAGCTGTGGAAATGAATATAATTATTGTAAATAAAGAGAACGGCTTAATGTTTAACTTTCTTTACGTTTAACTTAATTCATTAATATTTAATTAATGTATTATTGGTTTATTTAATTAATTTTAGTGAATTATAATTTTTAAATTGATAAATTATACTATTGGCTACTAATGAAATAAATAATGTCTGGACAAAATTATAAATAAAAATATACGAATATACCTTTTTTTTAATTTAGTTCTATTTATGAACATCGAAATATATTTAATAAAGTCACAAAATCGAAATAAAAATAAATCAAAAGTATAATTAATAGTTTATAAAGATAATGAAGTTAATTAATGTTTTGCAGGATTTTTTGTTGTGAGTTCCTTTTTAATAAGCTGAAGTATAGGTTAGGTGGCAGTGACTACCTACGAGAGCACACATAGGCCACATACTGGCTTTTTGTGTCACTACACAATGAACTTTCTACAGTGAGAGTCCTGCATTTGGCCTAACTAAAGGTAGTTTAGAATAGGGATCTTTAACGAGTACCTGACATTGTACGATATGACAGTACCAACGATCGTACTTGGGACAGATGGTTTTACGTCGTCTCTGAGGGCCAACGTGGTCAGATTTGACCACCAACCGCGTGAATAAATCTAATGCCAGATCTACCAGGGCACATAAGCTACTATGACACCCTGGCCACTATGATCAGTTATAACAACTCCTTTTAGTATAACAATAAACAAAACAACATCTGTAGTAAATTATATGATAAAAACTTTTTCTTCTTCTTGGAGTTTGGTTAAGGTCAGGGTTAACCTTGACCTAACTACAAGAAGACGAAAAAGGTTTTATTAGTAAATTGTGGTCAAGAAAACAAACCTTATTGTAAATTATACGTATAGTTTCCATCAAACGAACGAAGTTAAACATCACTGAGCTTATCTATAATATAACCTCTGAAGATGTCTACAAATATGACGAAAGGTCGGCTTAAAGGTGCTGTATTGTTTGATGCTGGATCAAACCTCTATACTGCCAACCCTCATTGCCAACGTTTTGTGCTTTTTTATAATAAAACCGAAAAAGACCAAAAAGTCTTTAAAAACCCGAAACGTTGGCAATGAGAGTATAATTTGAACATGAAGACTGACCGACTCCTGATAAACATTAATTTCGTTTCTATTTTACTGTCGATACTTTTATCAATATATATATATATATATATATATATATAAAACAGATTCAATAATATATCGACCGTTTGATAGAATAGGTGTGTTCTCTAATCGGGGTTCGGTCTTAGAGAACACACCTACATATATATATATGAATGATCAAACCACAATATGAAATGGGATAAAAATACTAAGATCTTTCAACCGTAACAAACGGTCTTCATCAGAGTCAAAAACCTAACTGGATCTTAGGATAAGATCAGACATCCAGTTTTTAAAAGCATATATATATATATATATATATATATATATATGAGAGAGAGAGAGAGAGAGAGAGAGAGAGATAGTCGGGAAAGATTTTCATATATATGAAACACAAATATATTTGACATTTATTTTCATACATATGTAAAACCATACTTTTTCTTCAATCCTTTTATCAATGTAAAGGAAAAACAAGTTAAATAAATTCATTGGAGCTAAAGTTGTTTTGCTTTAACATCAACTCCAGAGCACTTAGATAAAATTGGATTATAATATCATCCAGAATAAAATAAAATAAACCTCATAAAGGTTTCTGAACCCTTAATGGCTATATTTACTGATACTTAAAAACCTATTAGTTTTTTTCTTTTATTCTTGTCATATATTTAATTTTATTTAAATTGTTATAGCTTTCAATGCAATGCTGTTATTGTTTTGTTTTTGTTCTTCATCTTATTAATGCGATAATATAATAAATGTTAAATTAAATTATTTTTATGAAATTTACGATTGGATTATTTAAATGTTTTATTTCTTAATGTACATTTTACTGTGTTGAACTAATGACTTACGAATCTTTTCGTGCACTGCAGAATTACTCTACCACTGTTATTGTGGGGTCTTTGTTTTGTCTTTGATTGTTTTGTTTTTGAAATACATATCATTGAGTTGTGAAAGAGTTGTCAGTCTAGGCTTGGCTTCCTCTTTCCACTGCAGCACCTAGGATGTCCTTAGAATTCTTAAGGATATGACCTGTATAATGGGCTTTGGATGGTTTAGAAGTTTCGTCTTCTCATTGATAACCAGTCTATTAATAAATTAGTCAACTGATTCCAACAGGAGGACTCTTTGAATACCCAGATTTGTGGCATACCAAGGCACCCCAGCCATAAGATGTGCACATTTATTTTGAACTATCTGTATGAGTGTTTTATTACTTCTTGCGGCTTCTACCCAAGCCGAACATCCGTGGTATGCTAATCCTTATTACAACCTTATAAACGAGATCCTTTACTACCTGTTGTTTAAAACCTTTCTTATATGTGAAGTGCTTATATTGATAAATTATATTATCGTACTTTTAATTGACAATTTAACACATTTTCAGATTCCTTTGAATCCAATTTTCCAATACTTATATTAACGTTGGATGTTCACGGGCGAGTGTGTATCCAAAATTAGATAGTTACTATACAAAGTCAAATTTTTGACAAATATTTATGGCATTTGACACACATATAGATATTGGTGTAGAAAATAACCAAAACAAAATTTTCTGGATTACTGCATACCAGGAAGGGCACATGATACCAAAACAGATTATTTCTGTGTAATAAATATTCAGAAATTCTAAAATTGTGCTATATGACACTAAAAGCAGCTAATAATTCCATAGTAATGTAGAATTTCTTCTCATGGTAACCTTCATGCAAAATCGAGAGTTTCAGAGAAACGCCTTATATGCCCATTAGGTGCTAGTTCATCTCCCAAACTTAATAAAACAGTCCATTAGAACATATCAAACGGTTACAAGAAATGGAAACGTAGAAACGATGCACAAGTCACTTCAATATTTAGCCCCTGCGAATCATGACAAAGAGGAGAAGAGAAGAAGATGCGTTCTACCCGGCTAGCAAACGGCCAAGAGAGGTTACTACTTGCCAGTCTGTGTTGACCTATACCCGTGCCTGAGCCTCCCGGCCTTACCACAGACTATTTGCCAGCCTGTGTTGACCTATACGCGTGCCAGAGCCTCCCGGCCTTACCACAAACTATTTACCAGCCAAGCATAACTCATTTTCTTCTTTTTTTCCTTTTTCTAAAGAAGAAAACGGTACACATGCGGCAACATTGTTGGCCTCCTACGGCCTCTTCACCAGTGTACTTGGTGCGCTCTCTCCTGATGAGAGTTTATACCGAAAATTAGAGATGGTAAGTGTGTATTTTGTATTTCTTTTTGATTTGTTATCTATATTAAACAACATTTTACAATTAACATTTAAAAGCGTTAAAAGAATTTCAAGTGTTACACTTCTGAAGATGATTCGAAGATGAATTGAAAATCGTCACGACCACCAGAACAAGAAGCATCGGAGGATTGCTGCATCAATTAGCAAATGCCCAGACGAAATATTGATATATTGAAATATATGATTTTCAATTTATATTTGAAGTTATATACTCATATCCTACTTATGTAGAGGATATGAAAAGATTAAAAATAAATTGGTAAATATAAAATATGGCGTTCTATAACAATATATGTATACTTCATAAAAAGAACTTCCCATAATCAATTTTCTGGATACATTTTCTAATTTACATTAATATAGTTTGAACTTTCAGTGTTGAGAAAGTTGTCATAGTTCTCCAGATGATTTACATATGATATTGATATCGACTTTTTAAAGTACATTATACTGTCTCTTTCATTCTGTCCAAAAACCAAAAAAAAAACAAACAAAACGAAAAAAAATCTTTTTTTTCCTTCTTCGATAACATAAGAAGAAAGGCCACAGATAATTTATTTTTATTATTTTGTTTTTCCTTGTGGTTTTATACATTATTCTTTGCCTTACGTGTATATTGTGATTCGTATATATATATATATATATATATATAAACTAGAATTTAAAAAAGAACACATAGAAAGGAAACCACTGAACTCACTACTATATTTCGATGTCCTCGTCTTCAGGAAAAGAAGTGAATCGCTCCAAAGGCTGATAACGACTGACTTGGCGTTCGAACTGAAGCACTCAAACAGTGTAGCCAACTTTCGGAGGAAAGGTAGACGGGGAAGATAAAGAAATAAAAGCCAAATAAAAATTGTATATATAAAAGCCAAAAAATAAAAGCCAAATTTGTGTATATATATATATATATATACAAATTAAACACCACAATAAACAAATATATATTATTCTGAGGTAAAATGGATAAACTAACAAACGTCTCCACACAAATGATGTTTTATTCAAGAGCAACAACGCGTTTCGAACACTTTGTGTTCATCATCAGGAAGACACCAAGGATTTTAAATATATATTAGATACAATGCTCTAAGGCCTGTCGTTACAACATCATCAGAGAGCTAAATGAACTAAACAAGAAATATAATAACAAGTTAACCTGGTTGATTCATTATATATATATATATATAAATCACGACAGGGAAATCAGAAAATAATGAGATCATTCAACGGTAATGAGTAATTTTTGCTCAATATCAGTTTTGATTCTGACCGCTTGTTACGCTTGAAAGATCTTAGCTTTTTTTCTGATATCGTACTGTGGTTTGGATGTTCATTTTTATTTCACATATGTATTGTTAAATCTTGATTTATATATATATATATATATATATATATAATCAATGATCACACCACAATAAGAAAATGGGAAAACAAGTCTAAGATCTTTCAACCGTAACAAGCGGTCTTCGCCAGAGTCAAAAACCCAACTGAGTTGGGTGAAATCACATAAACTGTGTTTATGTGAAACCTTTTTGTATGATTATATATATATATATATATATTAGTGTATATTGGCAGCAGATTTTCTTGTAAACATATTTTATTAAAGTAGACGGCAGCTTCCGCATTTACGACTTTTTTGCTCGTTTTCTCTAGTTTTCTTACTAGTTTTTTCTGGTAGGGAGTGATTTCATGGAGGAGTTGTCCCAGAGACATCAAAGAAATAATCTTTTAGCTTAATCAATAATATTATATTTTTACACTTACAAGCTTTCGATTTTCTCAGAAATCATCTTCAGGTATATATCATTATTAAACAGATTAAATTCACACAATAAATTTTTTCCAAATGTTAAACAGACATTAAAAGGAATAAAAATTTAGATGTTAATAGAACTAGATGAACTTTGTGAAAAAACAAAACAAGTCCACTGTGACAAGTGTAAGGTTACAACTTGTCATTCACATTGCCTGGGGGTCCTGTCAATGTAGGCTTATTAAGTTTATAAGAACTATCGAAGTTCTTACAACTTCGTATTATGCCTATACAATTGGCCTGAATGTGAAAAAACAAAACGAGTCCACTGTGACAAGTGTAAGGTTACAACTTGTCATTCACATTGCCTGAGGGTCCTGTCAATGTAGGCTTATTAAGTTTATAAGAACTATAGCCTGAAGTATAGGCCAATTGTATAGGCATAATACGAAGTTGTAAGAACTTCGATAGTTCTTATAAACTTAATAAGCCTACATTGACAGGACCCCAGGCAATGTGAATGACAAGTTGTAACCTTACACTTGTCACAGTGGACTTGTTTTGTTTTTTCACAAAGTTCATCTAGTTCTATTAACATCTAAATTTTTATTCCTTTTAATGTCTGTTTAACATTTGGAAAAATTTTATTGTGTGAATTTAATCTGTTTAATAATGATATATACCTGAAGATGATTTCTGAGGACAACTCCTCCATGAAATCACTCCCTACCAGAAAAAACTAGTAAGAAAACTTAGTTTCTAAAGAAATTGCGCAGTTGTTTGTTGTTAAGAAATAAACTTTCATTTATTCAGATGTAAATTGAATGTGGTATTTATCTATATTTCTTAAAAATATGAATCACAAATCTCATTAAAAATAATAGGATGATGTTTACTGTAATGCATAAAAGAAATTACGATTTAATTGCGCGTTTTTTTATTAAAAAGAAAACCGTGATTAAAAAGCAACTATGTGACTGTTGAGGGAAAATTATGCAAATGGTCATTAGAAATGATTTACGCTGTTGGAAACGTCAATAATTAAAAAGAAGTCAATCTCAGCAGAGTTATGAATTATGGAGCCGATTTGGGTGGTGTTGCGTGTTTTGTTGTAACAAGTGCTGCGGGCGCTCCCTGTGGCGTGAGTGAGAGGTCTCTCCGCCCTGTTATGACGACCAACCCTCAATGCAATTAGATGCTTTCTTTTTTTTTGAAATTGCCACTTGTGCACCTGCTTATCACTACACTCTAGACAATTTAATCAAACCCCCCCATCAACTCCCTAACCACTTATCGAAGTTTCTTAACTTTCAGTGATTTGTAAAAGAAAAGGATGGCCTGGTTTGGGGTTGGAAGTAGGAGAAAAGGGGGGAAAAAAATGAATTTCACTTCGAAAAGCTAAGAGTGCAAAAAAAAAAACAAGAAAAGAGACGAAATTAATGGTTGTATTGTTGTAGAGCAAGTGGAGACGAGAGCGTAAGGTAAGGGTACAGTCGACAGCAGCAGTCTGCCTCGTCACTCTGTGCCCTTCATAGTCTCCTCCTCACTTTGCCAATTTCCGCTTTGCTTTCCAATCCAGCTGTGGAAATTGAATCATCCCCCACCCCAGCCCAACACCACCTTACTTACTGTTCCACAATCCTCCCCCACCTCATTCTAATTTCATGTCACTTCTACAACCAAAACATTATAGGCTTTTCAAAAAGGGAAAAAAAATTCGAAAGAAAACAATAAATTGCCTATTTCATGTTCATTTCAACAATATTTTTTCAACGTAAAGCTAATTTGATCAAACTGAAATCTATTTATATTTCTTATATTTAAGCAATGATGTTTCATTTCCTTCTTTTTCCTCTTTCAGGCTTCTATTAACAAGCTATATAGCCGTCAATATCCAGTACTTTGGTACTCCACGAGTGTAAGTGACCTACGACCTCATTTCTAGCAATCTTAACGGGCTTCGAACGAGGAAACAAAAAAGTTAATAATAATTAATTTGGCAGATATTCTTCTGTTGTAAATACTGATACAACTTTTGTACCATTTCTGTGTTGTTGAGAATGAATTAACAATTAATTTTAAGTCCAACAGAATCGCAAACAATTAAAGGATAGGATATAAACAAATATATATATATATTTATATATCAATGATCAAACCAGAATATGAAGTGGGAAAACAAGACTAAGATCTTTCAACCGTAACAAGCGGTCAAGTTTTTGTCTTCGTCAGAGTCAAAAACCCAACTGACTTTTTAGTCTTGTTTTCTCATTTCATATTGAGGTTGATCATTGATTGTTATTTCACGAGTTTATGTGAAATCTTTTTATATGTATATATATGTTATATATATATATATATATATATATACTAATCAACGCCCAAAACACAATAAGAAATAAGAAAACAAATTATCGAGGTTTTCAAAATTATATACAAAATATATATTTGTATATATATATATATATATATATATATGTAGTATAATATATATAATGCAAAATATATCTACATTTATATATAAATATTCGTATATTTGGAGAGCAGGTCTTCATTCATAGAAGTTCTATTAAAACAAATGCCAATATCCAGTTTTAAACATTTTCTAATTATTTTTTCTACTTTTCTCAGGACTTCGTGAGATAAGTAAAAAAAATAATTAGAAAATGTTTAAAACTGGAAATTGGCATTTGTTTAAATAGAACACATACAGACATATATATATATATATATATATATATATATATATATATTCACTGATAAAACGAAATACGATCCAAACTGGACACAATACGAGTTCGAGATTAACAAAGAGCAACATACAAAGTAGGGAAACACACTTACAGGCTCAAATTTTCGGGTAATCCGTCTTCAGGGCAAAAGAGAAAGGGAGACCAAGCACGTTGTAGACGCAACGGCAAGTAACCCACTTGTATTGTTTCCAGTTTGCATCGTGTTTCGTTTTATTAAGTGAAATATATATAACTAAGGATAATTTACAATAAACAAGTGAAATAAAAAACTTCATCTAAACCACAGTAGGAAATAAGAAAATGACTTAAGATCTTTCAACAAAAACATGTTTTTACGGAATAACACAATAATTTTAAAATTTGGCAGCAATTGTTGGCTTTTCGACTTGCAAAAATCTTTCTTGTAATTGTTTTTCACCCATAGAGTTTTTTATATTGATTTTATTTCGACTTAATATCCTTGTTCTTTCATCTCCTGCTATGTTGCCTATGAATTAGATCCACTGGTGTTTTTATATTGAAGTCATGACCAGGAATGCTTTAATATTTACATAATAAAAAGAGTAGTCTCTTTAAGTAGAGTGAGTGTACACAGGGGTGATATTGGATTGTGACTTATATCCGAGGGAAACAAACGCGCCTGGGGGCAGTTAAAACAAGAACAAATCGTCTTTTGAACGATTTTCGAAAGAATAGCTTCTTTCAAATGGCTTTCTGCTTTTGAATGTCAAGAAGGATTCAAGATAATTCAAAATATTACCAAACTAATTTCTTTTAAATAAACAAGAAATGTTGTCTTGTACGCTTTTGAAATCGATCTGCTTGATGAGTATTGTCTGTCTTGGAGTTATTTATTTATAAAAAGGCATCATTTCTATTTGTATTACAAAAAGTTCTATTATCTGTAGGATGAGGTGGTATTTTATGGGTAGAAGGGAGAATACTTCCACATATAGAAGATATGTATATACAGTGTTCTTAATATAGATATATACTATAGATAGATAGTGTGATAGATAGATATATAATATAGATAGTATTCTTAATATAGAAGATAGAGATTTTGTTTACCTGTAAGGGAAAGATTTTTTTATCTATAGTATAGGTTGTTCTTCTATATGTAGCAAAAAAAGTATGTATTGTTTGAAGATTTCTTTATACGCAAAACGAAACTCTTCAATATGAAGAGGGAGGTTTTATTTATTTAGAAGAATAAATTCAGTCTGCAGAAGAGGGTCGGTCATCTTCTATATGTAGAAGATGGAACATTTCCATATGTAGAAGTGAGATGTATTGCATATTTAGAAGAGGTTATGTTTTTTTCTAATGAAAGGAAGAACTCATTTATATGTAGAAGAATATATTGTTCAACCTGCTCAAGGGATAAGTTTGTTATCTGGAGAAGAGTGAAATTATCTATCTGGATGGTAAATCTTATATCCGTAGAACAGAAAACTTCTTTAACTGTTGAAGAAATAACTCTTCTTATCCATATTAGAGGAAACGCTTGTGTCTGTAAGGGAAGAGCTGTTTCCTGTGCTTCTTTTCTATCTGAAGGAAACATTTCTATCAACAGAGTCTTTTGTTTGTTTAGTAACCGAGTAACTCATTTATTTTCGCAGTTATACAAAAATAAATATTATTTCATAATATTTAGCTTAACACGTAACACGAATATACAAATCAGATAGGCTTCTTCAAAATTGCAAATTCTTACAGAAGAAATAATAAAGCAAGGAACTTACACTGAATGGTTAATATGTCGAACGGAGGTCAGTTACTTGAAGATGACTGGAAGAGAAAGATGAAACTGAAGGTTATTGCCAAGTAACGGAATATTTGAGACCTGAGGTGTCTGTTTGATAGTGTATAGCAGATAAGGGTATTTTGAGTGTCAAGCCACCAGAATGGATGGTGTTAGATATAGATTCAAAAAAAAAACTCACTATAAACAGTCTTCTTGACCAATTTATGGGAAAGATAAGATAATTATTTAGACCAGTAAACCACTAAGTGGTAGATGCATGTAGATGTAACCTAAAGGGTTGCAGTGGCTGTACCACAAGGGAACACACATAAGCCGACATTGGGCCCTTTTTGATACCACACAATGAAGGCTGATTGTACTTTGGGAGTCCTAAATTTTACCTAACTCAAGTGTATATAGAGTAGGGATCTTTAATGAGTTACTGACATCTTTGAGGTTGGGTCCGAAGGCTTAACGTCCTCTCTGAGGGACGACTTGCTCTCATTTATTCACCTCCCAAGTGATAAATCTGGGAGCAGGTGGGTATCGAACTCCGGACCTACCAGTTCTGAGACGAGTACATTAACCACTGAGCTATGCTGGCCTCCCAACCACTATGTAAACCGGCTTAGAAGTACGGGTCCCATCGTAAGTACGGGTTCTCGTAAGTCGCGCATGTCGTAAGTGGGATACGGATTCCAACTATATTAAATTGTGTTTATTCATGATGCTAAATGCTAAATCTCCACACAAAAATTTTATCCAGCATCGACGAGTTTCGAACCCTTAGTAGGAGATAATCGTAAGTAGGAGAAATTAATGTTCACTTCTTATTAGACAGCAATAGTGATGTTGATTGAGAAATGGTAAATATTTGCAATAACATATTTTAATCGTACATTGACCACTCATGCTATTTCTTTTGTTATTTTCCTTTTCTTTGTTTATCCTACCTCATATTACCCACAATTCTCTCTATATATCATCATCAGTTATAGTATCTACTGATGATTATCCACCGTTAAAGTGTCTTCCTCTGATCGTATTAACTTGTTATTTACTAGTTGCATATTAGTAAATATATCATTTGTTGTTATAATCTAAAATGAACTCCATTGTATATAATTTTGAATGGATCAAACTGACGATATAAATGATTGTACATTGCACTGCGTCCTGTTGGCTATTCCTTAATAAGTAATGCAGTTCTTCATCAAACACCCCTGCTGCCTCTGCAACATTCAGTCCCTCACGTAAACCACATTTATTCTCTTTCACAAACCCCTTCTCATAAATAATAACATAGGATTTTTTCTCCCACTCCCTTTTGCAATCTGCGAATAATAATGTTCTCCAATTTTTATAGTAATACACTTCTTTTGAATTTTCTATAGAGATTAATACGTGAACTGTGTGGTTTTTTACAGAAATATTTTTCAAAATTAGTATTTTTTAAAAAAACTTAAGATATCACACTTCTACAGATTTACATGCTTGTTAAGTAGTCAGTTACTACTTTTTTTGGTTTCATTATTTTAATGGAAAAACTGGTACTCTTATAAAGAAAAGCTAGATAAGTAAAACCCTTATCTAAGAAAGGTACCTAGCGTTTGTTTTCCTTAGCTGTTATCTTATTTTTCTTTTCAAGTATTAGTGCATATATCTGTTAACTCAGTTTACTGATATCTGTAATAATAATTCAATTTTTGAATTAAGTGAGTTTGAACTACAGCTTATAGGGCACATTTTATCCAAGGCCAATAATAGTCTAGGAGCTACATAAATATCAAGTTAAAAATTGAAATGGAATTCAAATAAATTCAAGAAGGAAGGGAATTAGAGTGCACTGTCACAACCATTACTCATTCTCCAGGGCTGCCAAGTTGCAATTTTTTGATCCAGCTTCGTCAAATTTTATTTCTTTTCGAGTAGTTTGCTTTAAGAAAATACCTGGTTTGCATTTTCTTGTACGTTTGCTCTTTGAGTGTTTTATTTTACTTGATAAATCCACAGACCTTTTAACAAGGTTCTTTATCACTCAGAACATATAATATAGTGATAATGAATTAACTAGATATCACCACTGTTTCAAAGGGAGGCTCAGAAAAGGTCTTGCACCTGCGTCTTTTTTTCCCTCAAGTGCTCTGATTAAACCCTATTTTTCAGTGTTCAAACCAACATTGATTTCTTCAATAAGAAATAGAAAAAAAGACTGAGATCTTTCAACAGTAACAAACCCAACTCAGTTGGGTTTGGACTCTGACGAAGACCGCCTAAGGTTGAAAGATGTTAGTCTTCTTTTTTTCCACTTCTTATTGTGGTTTGAACATTGATTGTTATTTCATGTGTCTTTGTGACATCTTGTTATTGATTAGAATATATGATTTGTATCTGAGATTAAAACAATCAAATACTATGATGAATAGTTGAATTAAACATTTACTTAAGGTGAATGCTGAATTCTCGCTGCCTCATTACAGTAGTAAGTATGAGATTATCAAAGAAATTATAATCTTTTCGTGGAAATTACAAAAGAATACGATTTTTTTTTTTTTTTTTTAAAGAACGGATAATTTAAAAGCCTCCTTACAGAGTTGAAGTGAAGAAGGATTAAGTTGTATTCTAAAATAGAATGCCACTTCAATGTTTTGCGGTGCATTTTTTTCTTCAAATCCTTCTTGTCTAGTACAAATCCTTTTTCAGGTCTTCACTCCTTGAAATTCTTTATCAGTCCCATTCTACTTTTACCTTTCTCTTCAAATTTAAAGAAAAAGTGTATCTGCTCTTGTTTAACACACCCTATTGTATGCCTAAGAAATAAGCATTAATATTAACATTTTTATTACTTTGGCATAGTTGTAATTTTTTTTTTATTTTTTCCTTATATCCTTGTATTCCAGCATTAATATACGAAAGAAAATAATGTTGGCACAGTTTAACTACATTCCATGAATTATTCCATAATTTATCCGCCCGTAGATAACTATAATCATACCTACTGAAGGTTAAAAAAAATAAATACATAATAACTGCACATTCATAGTGGCACAGGGGTTAGTGAGGTTAGGATAAGTTAGAATAGCTGTCTAACAAGAGGACACATAGACCAAACATTGGGCTTTTGCGATCCACAAAATGCAGATTTATTGTACATTGTGAGCCCTAAATTTTGCCCAACTTAATTGTATTTAGAGTAGGGATCTTAAACGAGTGCCTGATATCGTACAGGCTTGGGATCATGGTTTTAACGTCCTCGCCGAGGGTAAATGTGCTCAGATTTATTTACCTACAGCGTAAATAAATCAAGGATCTTGAATTGATCATTGATACCCTTAAGCTGGATTGGAACCCTGAATCTACCAGTCCAGAGGTGAGTACGTCGCCACTGGACTCATCTGGGCCTTTGAATCAGATTGATTAGTATATATATTATATATATATATATACACTTTAACACAGAGAAAAGAACACAGAAAGACACTACAGAACTCACTTCGATATTTCGACATCCGAAAGTCATCGGGAAGAAGTGCGAAGTACTCGCGTTATATATATATATATATATACTAATCAACGTCCAAACCACAATAAGAAATGAGGAAACAAATTATCGAGGTTTTCAAAAAAAAATATATATATAATGTAGTATAATATATATAATGCAAAATATATGAGTTTTACACATTTTGTACGAAAATTTCAGTTTGTATGTGTGTTTTTTTTACTTTGTGTGTTACCTATCTTCAATTTTATCTTCGTCAATTGAATCCGATTACTTCCTCATGAATCTGTTCTGTAGATGCCCGACTGGTTCCGCATGTCTTGCGTCCTCAACCGATGAATGGATATAATTCAACCTTAATAAATAAAATGCTAAAGACTAGAAATAATAATAATTAATATAAAAATACTAATCCCTATAATAATAAGTGATCAAACCACAATATGAAATAGAAAACAAGACTGAAGATCTTTCAACTGCAACAAACGGTCTGCGTCAGAGTCAAAAGTGAAAGTCATAATCTTGTTTTCCCATTTCATATTGTGGTTTGATCATTGATTGTTATTTCACGTATTTATGTGAAATTTTTTTATCAATAATTATAAATATCCGTCTATAATTTACATAGCATGAGCTAACAAAAATATTGCTAAATCATTAAACTAATACTATTTAATGCTACTCGTAGTTCCGAAAATAATAATTGTAAAGCAAATAGATGGTAAAACATATAAGTATAAAAAAATCAGATTACATGTATATATAAAATATAAAGTTTCTCTGTCCGTCCGTAATAGAAATAAAACTAGAGAAATTAGATAAAAAGAAACATATGAACCTTAAATAATTTTTTCGGGAGAACCAATTACTGTATTTTTATTTTGATCAGGGTGCTTTTTTGGGATCTACCACTTGGGGATCACAGGAGAAAAGCTCCCCTAACAAGTTTCTCTTTCCATTGCTGGAAGAAGTTAAAAGATATTTTGTAACAGATACTTAGTTACATTTTCTCGAGAAAGTTAATGATGTAATTTCGATTTAGATGATAATCTACTTTCTTATATCTTCATTTTAATTTTGGAAAAAAATGTGTGCAAATTTATAATAAGTTTTAATTATATATTTTTTTACATTATCTATAATTTACATTCTGTATTAATTTCCTTTATCTTAAAAAAAACTTAAGTGTAGCGAAAATATAGAAATTTTAAATTGTTTTCGTTTTATGTAATTTATTATTAGAGTTGGAACTAAAATGTTTCAATAATTAGTGTTAGCAAAGCCGGGTAGATCAGCTAGTATAAACGAAAATGTAAGGGTGGCAAACATATGTTTACAAGACTAACTCGAATAACATTAAATAACACCTTAACGATTATATAAATAACTCAAATAAGTCAGAGTATGCTTATCATTTGTATAGACTTTGAGATTATTTTTTAACAACACCTACAACACTTATGCAGGTTTCACCCTTTAGTGCTCTTCTTGTGTAGGATATTGTGGTTCATTTATCATTTGGCATCCATTTCATTAATGGGTGAGCCACATTTTCTATTGATTCTACATAGAGTCCAAAATTTTGCATAAGTTAAATGTTTTAGAGTAGACATTTTTAAGGTGTACCCGACATCGAACAGAACTACCTGACATCAAAAATGTAATGCTTTTAATAAATTCGATATAAAAAGAACAATGATTAATATAATAATTTATTAAATTATTTTGTTGGTATTTTAAATATCATTGAAATTGTTTTTCTTATTTTTCAAAAAGTTATTATTTTGCATTCATACCTGAGTTAATACAAAAGAAAACGTACTTTTCGTCAGTCTCTTTCTTGAATTGAACCAATTGAATTCAATGTTCATATAATGAAAATATACGTTTATATAAACTTGTTTATTGGAAATAGATAAAGCATTTTGAAAATGATAGTAGGTTAGGTTAGGTTAGGTTAGGTTAGGTTAGGTTGCGGTGGTAGTTCTACAGAGAAAACACATAGGCCGAACATTGGCCCTTGTTGAAAGAAGATTGAGTCTATTAATTGCATTTAGAGTAGCGACCTTTAACGCGTATCTGACATCGTACAGGATCGGGACCGATTGAAGACATTCTCAGATTTATTCATCTCCTACGTGACTAAATAGGCAGAGTGAGTATCGAACCTCGGACCTAAAGTTCAGAGGTGAGCACGTTATCACTGAACTAACTTGGTATCGTTATCTGAACATCGTATCTTTGATACGACTCGTAGGTAGTCTTACGTATGAACTTTCTAAATACATGGTAAACTACATCAGCTATATTACATGCAGCACTCACTTAAGAATGCTTGTTAATTCAGCATTGAAAAACAATTTTTTTTTTTGTTAGAGTCATGGACAGATAAAATATTAAGACACCAAGCACAATGCCAAAGTGTTCCAACTTTTATCTTCGCTTCTTTACCCTACAATTTATGGTACATAAAATTTATTAATATGACCTAAAATTTGCAAGTTGTTACAACAATTTATACAGAACTTTCCAAAACAAACCTCTATTATTGATGGATTTATTGGATGGTATGCATGAGCAAACAAACATACATTTTATATTGTTGGCAATTTACTTTATATTTTTAACAAGCCTTTATCCGTTTCATGTATACATTCCTTAAATTAGCTTATGGAAAAGTTTTTAGAATACAGATTGTTTGATATGAATAACAAAACTGACGAAAATTCGTTTTATTGTATAAATGTAAACACATGCGTAATAAAAAAAAATGTATCTTTTTCTTATATAAATTCTTATAAATTCAATAAGAATATTTAATAAGGCTTTTGGAAATATGTAGTTGAAATTTTATAATTATTGCAAAAGCTCTCATTTCTGGTCGTTGTTCCCATTTATTTGACCATTCCTCTTTATAGAAGGTATACTTGAAAAGCGTTGCGTCTGCTTTCAAACACTAGACGTAAACAAGCCTTTATCCTCAGTGAAAACATTTCCACGCCCCCCTCACCCCCTCCCCTCCAACTCTCTCACAACCGCTGCAACCATTTGGACAGAAAACCATTTAAAAATCCCTCTAATCCTTGGATGAGCCAACATGTGATTTATTTCCTCCTCCCTATCATTTCAAGCTTCAAGCTTGGATTTTTAACTCCTCGACATCTCACTCGAAGCCACTGGGTTTTTTTTTCCACTCTTTACTCTCACTGGCCTCTCCACAAACGGCCTCCCTCTCTAATCTGAATTCCTGCCAATACTCTTCCATCCAACAATTTCACCCTTTTTTTTTTTAACCAAAAAAGTTTACCAGATTTTGTATTAAGCACTACTCTTAACTCTCTGGTTTTTTAAACCACTGGTGGTCTAATATTTTACGTGAAACAATTTCAAATTAGAATTATATATTCACTGATCTAATTTAAACTATATACAATTTTTGTTAAATTTAATTTAAATGTTTTACCTTAATTTTAAAATAGTTGTTATTTTTGCATTAATATCAGAGTAAATACAAAATAAAAATAAATTTTGGTCAGTTTTTTTTTAAATTGAACTTATCAAATCCAATGATTATCTAATGAAATGATACGTATATATCTGCCCATATAAATTTTTAATAGGCAAAAATCAAACATTTTATTGAATTAAGGCTGTAGATTATTATACCACAGGATTTGGTCGAGAAAGATCTAGTATTGTACCGTTCATAGGTAGCCCTACATATGAACTTTCTAAAAAAATAGTAGACTATATCAGCTATATTATATGCAGCAATGAGTTAAGTGTTAAAAATCACTAGATTTAGTAAAAAGGCTCTCATTTGTTAAATATTTTCTTTCCTGGTGATCAAATATTGCGCACGGTTATTCCTATATTTTCATTTTTTTCGTGTGCTTCTTATATTTCCAGGGAGATGAGTTCCATCTTTACCTGCAAAACTCCAAAATTTAGGTCTTTCATATCAGATTTGTTTTCGGGTTTCCAATAACTATTAGTGGTTTTGTTTAATGTGGACGCCGCAGCCGTTTAACTTGCCCTATTGTCGATCCTGTTTGTTCCTTCTCTTCTTTTCTTAACAATCACCCTCACTTTGTTCTTCATAACATCTCCTGAACTTTTTACTTTACTATAAGTAAAGTATAGTGATCGTGAAAAAATTCGATCTCGAGATTTTGACGGAATTACATGTTTTGAGGTCCCAGAAGTCGTTTTATGACGTTTTTACGATGATGTCTGTGTGTGTGTGGGTGGGGTGGGTGGGTGGGTGGGTGGGTGGGTGCGTGGGTGGGTGCGTGTGTTAGCATTGCTTGTTACCACGCTACGGTCCAGAATCTTTGATGGATCAAGTTGATATTTTACACAAAAATGGGCCCCATTTAGACGAAGATCCCTATTGTTTGGGAAGAATTATGCATGATGGGAAAGTCACTTTTTTTGCCAAAAACCGTTTTTTTTAAAACATTTATTTCTCCTAAACTACTAACCTTAGAGTTTTGAGATTTTGACATTATCTTTGAGGTTCCAAATGGAACAAACGAAAAATATATTCAAAATTTTATATCAACAGGAAATATTTTTTTTCAATAAAATGTACAAATTTTGACTTATAAATCAATCTCAAACCTTGTGAGAGCGATACAAGCCATACTGTTTGACGGACAAGAATGAAACTATGCCTATAAATAGAACATTATATGGACAATGAGATGAGATATTTTTTTCTAAAATTACATTCGCTAAAGGGGCGTTACAGTACGATTTGTGTTTTCAGAAAATGTTTTTTTGACGCTAAACGGCTCGTTAAAAAATTATGAAAATTTTACCAAAAATGGAACTAAAAATTAGCAATTCATAAAAAAAAAATCATGAAGTTTCAATTACGGAAAAGAGCAATAACGATATAAAAACTCTTTGTTTATCCTAGACTAAGAGATCACCTGCTATACTTGTCGAATTTTTTGTATTTTTTTACATTGTTTACATTGACTTAGAAATTTTTCGAGCAAATCCACTGAGATAAAATTGATGTTTCTAATGGAAAAATGAAAATATATTATTGACTTATAAGAGATGTAAGAGGAATAATACTGTGCAGGTAAATGATAACACTCATTAAAAAAAGAATTCGGATATATGTTATTTGACAAAGGGGAAGGAAAATGATCTTATTAAATACTAAGAAGCCATAAAATTCCCAGTATAATAATTCTGTTAAAAACGAAAAATGTAAAAGATAATTCAAAATATAAATCTTTCGTTTAGAGATTAATAACTGTAATTATCGTACATCTTTAATTAACAAATCACCTTAAAACAACATTTTCTTCGCTGTTTAAGATGTTTTTCAGAGAAAAAAAGGGTATTTTACTGTTTCAAATTTGAAAATTTTACATTAATATTCAATGTAGAAGGATGTTAAGTAAACGATGTAAGAAATCTACTGGCTATTTGAACAATAGCCATGTTCTCTTGTAGGATAATATTTCGTTTCAAGAAATGTTCACATTGGTTTTTCAAAAATGATATTACTGCTGTAGTTATACTAATGAAATTATTTGCAAATAATAAATTATTTGTGATGTACAAAAATAAGCTTATAAATTGATATGTCCTTCAATCACTATCTGTACTACCTCACGAATGCAATGCTAATAATTATATCCCATTTAGATATTTATGTTATGCTTAAATGATACGTTATGTTTTATATACTCAAGAAATTTGACATTGAGTTACTTATAGTAAAGTAGAGTGTAGGCCACTCCAGATTTTTTTTTTGTTATTTGGACTGCACTCAATGTGATGCTTTTTATATCGACTTAGTTTCTACATGGTTGAGCTTGCGTATGATTAATTGCATATTAGACTGGTTTAATTTTTGAAGAAAATCTTATTGACTAATTCTCTAGATATTTTTTTGTGAAAGTAAAACATCTGCAACATTTATACTGAATTACCGTTTAATTTATCTTCTACTTCTTTAATTTAATGCTACAAAGAATTTATTTTAAAATAAACCTTTTGAAAGTATTAGTTCAAATAAAACACATTTCAATGTGAATTACCTTTCTCTTCAATATTCGTTAATGTTATCTCTTTTTTTTTACTCTTTTCTTTAATCTAACTTGTTAGTAAGTATTACTGAAATGATTTCAAGAAATCGGAGATCCTATAAATTCTATTGGGTAATAATTATAAGTGTTTTGAGAAGACCATTAATAAAAATAAGAGTTGAAAAAGGGTTAAAGTTATCATTAAATAGAATCCACTGCCCTGCTCTCATCCTGTCTAATGGAATTGCTAAATCCAACTCAAATCTTTTTATTTTCATAAAATTGTAAATCATTAGAATCTGCTCGAAGCTGCTGAGGTTTTTTTTTTTCTTTTAAGTTCTTAAAAATATTTGTAAAGGTTTTTATCAATATTATTGTTATTTATATAAATTTTGTAATTAAAAATTGTTTGCTTTTTTATAATTTTAAATAGATTTCAAAAAAAATTAATTTGTTGAAGTAAATTTTGTAATGGAGATTCCATACAGGTGAGGTTTATGCTAATGGTATGAGAATCAATGATCAAACCATAATAAGAAATGGGAAAACAAGACTAAGATCTTTCAACCGTAACAAGCGGTCTTGTTTTCCCATTTGTTATTGTTGGTTTGATCATTGATTGTTATTTCACGTGTTTATGTGAAATCTTTTTATGCTAATGGTATATTACGTAGTAACATATTGCACTATCTGGGGGGTGAATGTATACTGTTGTTTGAATTGTGGATTACAGAAAGTGCCTTTCATTTTGCTATATTAATGTTTTCTGAAATCGAATTAATTAGTGATATATGGTCTATGTTGTGTTTAACATGTTCTGTAAGGGGTTGGGGAAAGAGGGTGAAATGGTAATACACCCTCATTGTGTTGCCTCGTTTGTGAGGCATCGAAGCGAAGTCTGATATACCCTTCTCTCAGTAGACATGCCATCTGATTCTGTACAAACGCGAGTCAGTCCAAATCTTTTCTCAACACCCATCCAACAAACACAACACGAAAAACAATCAAAGTTTCACTTAAAATAGATTGTTTGTACTACAGCACTAGATTATTATATCCATTCCTGAGTTATTATTACTAAAGTCCCAATTAGCAAATTATATTTGTTTTTCATTCATACAGAGATCAAATCTGTTTTTTAAACTTTGTTTAGGAAGCATCAAAGTTAATTAATCCTCCATTGGATCTCTCTTTCAGTTTTACATCACTTTTATAAATATATCTTTGTTTTACTTTTAATTAAATGTCAAAAACAAAATGAAATTCTATTTAAAGTTTACAATTAACTAAAACCGTTGATTGGTCTTACAATGCTAGTGAATGCTTCAGCAGTATGAGTTTAGCTCATCATGCTTTACTTCATAGTTATCAACAGTATGCAGCTTATTTACATAATACTTTTCTGCTTGCTTAGCTATTAGTACTGTATACTGCATTATGCGTCTCTACTAAATAATACTTTTCTTTGTAGTTATCGATTAATTCTGAACAAAAGTATACATCTTACCTAAACTTACTTTTACTTGTGCTTAAGTTTTTATACTGCATAACAGTATGCGTCTGTACTAAAGAATACTTCTTTGTGCTCAACTATTATACTACACAACAGTATATGTCTCTTCTAAATAATGCTACTAAATATGGAAATCTTCCTGTCGGAGTACTCTTAAGAAATTGTGATGGTGTAGTAGCTGCAATAAACACAGCAGCTGAACAACTTAGTAAAATTGCTCTCCAGTAAAGGTTGTTCTCCTTGTTGACTCCCAAAGGGCCATTCAAAAACTGTCCCGAAATTCAAACAAAGACTGCAATCGGACTTTAGAGTGGAGGTATCTACTAAATGAACTAGTAAAGAAACCCTGGCAGCTAAAATGTTAATGGATATGCAGTGATGTTGAGATGTAGGGTAAAAAAAAGATGGACAAGCTAGCCAAAGATGCCACAACCTTGATTCTCATTTTCCGTCATGTCATCTAAGACCCACATTGATTCCTAACTTGATGAATGAGAAAACAAGAAATGGGAAAGCTTGGTACTTTATAGACTAGACCAGAGTTTCCCAAAGTGGGCGGTACCGCCCCCCTGGGGGTGTTGCATTGAAATCGAGGGACGGTAATGCAAAAAGCACCGAGGATTCTATATCCATAAATTGAAAATGTTCATGCAATATAATTTCTAAATTTAAGTGTAAACTCGACATGTAAACTTCTAGGAAACGTTTTCTTAAAACTATTTGTTTTGATAATTGAATTTTATGTTAAAAGTCTCTTCTCACCTAAGTTTCTTTTATTGTGTATTAATTCTTTTGCATAATTATGCTATGAAACAATACATAGATTGGATTCTAAATAAATATTCGATTAGTAATTATTTCAATTAAATTATTTAAATGTTACTCATTTGGTTATTTAGTCTAGGAATCTGATTATTATTCAAGGGTGTTGTGTATAGGTTTATGGACCCAAGGGGGCGGTCACTCGAAAAAGTTTGGGAAACACTGGACTAGACCAAAACCTACCTCGAGTAATGAGGTAGGTTATCGCATTAAAACAGGGCACATTTATTTAGCATCACATTTACCCCGCATCAAGGTTCTATGAACCCCCTGAATGCCAACTATGCGGGTTCAATACAGTGGCCGCAGAGCACATCAAGCTCTACCCAATGCTAGACCATACCACCCAAGCTGCAGATCAGCTTTTAGAAAAGCCCGATTATACTGGTTAGCGCGTCACAAAATGACTGAACAGCCAAGGGTGTTCTTTGGCTAGAAGAAGAAGGTATATTAAACAATACTTTTCCTTACTGTCGACGATTAATGCTCAACATCAGTATACGTCTGTACTAAATAATTCTTTTCTTTGTTTTACTGCGAAACTGCACAACAATGTGATGTTTGAACAAACATTTTTCTGTGTGCTTAGCACTTCATGGTGCTCAACATTATAAGTATTGTAATATATAAAACTTTTATTGCGCCTAATTTTTCATTTTGTTCTACAATAACACTTTGACTCTTTATAATACTGTCTTAATGGTTCATTCTTCACCGTCCCAACGACCAACGAGATTTTCCGTGCATTGATGCACGTTGGGGTCAGGCAGTTCCAAGTCAGAGGCTTTCACCTGCTTGTCTGTTTGTTCTACTTTAATTGTTTAGGTCTGTCGGGTAGGTCGGTATGTTAGTTTTTGTCCTGTCCATGGTGAGTATGTTTCGTGGTCGTATGGTCTTTGAGTCTAAAGTCGTCAGTTATCGTTAATTTGGTGATCTGATTAGTCGGAGGGGGATTGGTTTCAGGGAATTTGAGGTTAAAGTGTTCTTACTAGCAGGTTAGGGTGTAAGGGTCTTCACCGTAAACAACAGTTACCTTTTGTACTAAATCAGATTACAAACTCATTTTTTTTATTATAAATAATAAAACCAGTTTCTATAAGTTTCTTCTCGTTGTTGGCAATCTATTTGTAGATTTTGCAAAAAATTGAATCTTATAATAAGGAACTTCTTCTTGAGAGACATTACCTGGCAAAATAAAAAGACAATAAAAGTAAAACAAAACATGTAAAAGTTTAGTGTAGAAAATCTGCTAAACTTTCAGTATTACATATTGTGTTTTAAATGATTCTTTGTTATATCTTCTGTTTATTAACAGGTGTGTGGTTTTATTGGACATTAAAGTTTATTGGTGAAAAAGTTGGTGCTTTATTCACCAAGCTTCCTACGTCCTGATTACCTTTCTTTAGATCTGAAGAGAATCATTTGAAAAGTTTGTCCACTTACCTTCCCACTTTCCTAAATGCAAGAGTACTTTCCTCTTGATATTCAGCTACTAGTGACTGAATATATCAAAATATGTACTTGATAATAAATTCTTCACTGACTGACTAAATGCGTTACAGGGAATGAAACCGTATCATACCTACTGTGAAAATGAGATTCAGTTGGTATATTCCTGAAGTAAATACTTCTAGAGGTCATTTGTTTATATTTTTATCATAATTATATAGAAATACTTAATTTTTAACAACTATGTTTTAATTTAAATTCTCTTGTAATTACTCTAAATCGTCAGTCTTAATTTTGGTTTAATTTAGAAAATTGGTGATTGGGCCGCCAAAGATGGAAGAAGTAATATATAAGCCAGGTTCCTAACAGACCTAAAAAAGAAAACAATAGACAAGAAGGTGAAATTGGTTAACGTGCCCAACGTGAATCAATAAAATCCGTTGGTCGTTGGTGAGCTTGTCGTAAAGTACGTGGCAATAGAGAGAGGTGATAAGCATTCACTTACCTAACAAAAAATATATAATTAAGAATATATTTCAGATATTCACCATTCTCAGGGTACAGTCTTAAACAATCCAAACATAGTTTAATTATATAAAAGGTGTTCCCAGAATTTTTTTCGTTTTTAGATGTTAAATAAAAAACAAAATATTAATTAAATCTCGTTTTATTTAATGTTAATTTAAAGAGCAATTCTTGAAATTTATTTATGAAAAACAACCGTTTGCAAATGCGCACCATTTATTTGTTCACACTCATTTAACCGGAGCTAAAATTTTCAATAACCCGCTGGAGCATCGCTCTTGGAATAGAGTTGATTTCTTCAGTGATTTTTTGCTTTAAAACATTCAGGTTGAGTGGCAATGGATATAAACTTTTTTTAGGAAAAAATCTTTGTTTTTTTTTAGGATTTTTTAAACTTAATTGTTTAAGTTTAAACAATCCATTGCCACCCAACCTGAATGTTTTGAAGAAAAAAATCACTGAAGAAATCAACTCTATTCCAAGAGCGATGCTCCAGCGAGTTATTGAAAATTTTAGCTCCAGGTTAAATGAGTGTGTTAAATGAGTTAAATGAGTGTGTATGTTAAATGGTGCGCATTTGCAAACGGTTGTTTTTCATAAATAAACTTCAACATTAAATAATACGATTTAATTAATATTTTTTTTATTGAACATCTAAAAACGAAAAACATTCTGAGAACACCCTTTACTTTTTACTAAAAATGAGCTTCCCAGAGTTGCGGTGGTCTACAACGTTGTGGACGTCGGAGATATCTTATCTGTCCCATTATTAATTCAGAGTCCACATTTAATCTTAATCCTTACCCTATTCACAACCTCTCCTTTTGTATCTCCACTGACCGTGTTTCCTCTTTGAAATGCACTCAATGTGATGCTTTCTACGTTGGTTTAGCATCTACGATGCCATGAGGATGGCGAATGACAGCCGAAAGCTTGTACGTATTGTTTATTTAGTTTGTTATTTTAGTGATTAAAACGGCATTTTAAAAAAAGTTTTTAATTCAAGTCTTTTCGTGTTTGCCTAAAGTTTTATTGTGTTTGTTAATTTCTTTTGCCAACCTTTTCTTTGGAAGCTAACCAAGTCTAACCCGCAAAGTGATAGAAAATAGGGAGTGTCAACAAGGAAATGGTCAATTGGCAGAAGCTGCTGCTTTTTTTTAATTAAAATTCGTTATGTTAAGGGGAAAGGTAAACGAAACTTTGATTAGAGACAGAAATTAAATCTATAATGTTATAATTTTTTTATATTAGCAAAATGAAATAAATTTACGAGACAAATTAATCAAAAGAATACAATCTTTTTTACAAAATATGCAGTAATGGAATATTATAAATGGAATTTATGGAAATTAAATACAGTTAATGTCGTTAAAGAAAACCATGAATAATACTTCTTTTAACAAAATTAGTAATTTATAATTTTAATTCTATTTGTAATAGCATAATTAAAAACTAAAAATTTTATATTATGGTTCAGTGCTGTTGGAACCTACTTTTTCTTCATTAACTTTATTAATGTATTCTTATAGTTCACAGGAAAATATTTACTAGATCGAGTGGAATTTTTAAGAGTGTTAAAATAGATTGTGTTATTCAGTGTGGTTGTAGTATACATCGTTTATGTTTAATAAATAATAGTAACGTTTAAACTTAATACAGACTATGTAGCGTTTTATATTGAGGATGGCTTCATAAATGGTAAAAATATATCCTTAATTATGCTATTTTATGGTGGGAGGGGGAGGACCTTAATTTATCGTTTTTAATACGGGAATTTTCATATTAAACAGTTCAGCTGAAATTACTACTATAAGCATTAGCTGTAAATTAAATTTATTAGTATTATAAACTACACTCGTATACCGGTTTAATCGTTCAATTGCTTTATTTATTGACAATTCTTGGTCAAAAGTCAACACATTGTATTTATAGAATAATAAAAAAAAATTAATGGCGTAAAGAAATTGTGTTTTATTGAAATCATCAATAATATTTTTAACTTAAAAAGTTTTTATCTCTGATTTTTTCACAGATGGTAAACTGAATTCAAGTCTTACAAAAGATCGATTTTCCCCTCGGATTTGAAAACAGTTCTATTAGATTCATAGAAACTCTTTTTTCCCTTTTTGCAACTTGAAATAGTTTTATTTGCATCATTATTGGTATGCAGGGTCTTATAAAGTTTGGCTTTTCGCCTTCTACCTTAAAATAGTCATAAAACATTCACAAACAAAATTGAACAATTAGAAATTACATTATTGCAATCTAAGCCGTTTCGGAATTAATAAGTAAGCTTTTATGCAATTAAACCTTCTAATATTCTCATTTTTAATATTTTATTTTTTTGTTTCAGGTAATTTAGTGAAAGATGCTTGAAGAATCTGTAAGTAATAGTTTTTTAAATGTATCTTTTATTTAAATTTTGTTAATGTTTTCATAATAGATTATATTATAATTATATTTAATTTCTCATGATAATATGTAAGTAAAAAAAAAAGTTGAAACTGTGTTATTCTACTATGCGAGTTTTTTCAATTTTATTTTGAATTTTCCAAGTGAAGAGTTCTGTGAAAAATTACATATATCTTGGTTTTATTCAGTTCAATTTTCACAAAAACGTTCACTTTGAACATTTTGTCATCATCTTCTCTTCTAATTGACTCATGATGAGAATTGGCAGTTCGAAATTTTGATTATCGTAAGTGTTCTCTTGCACTATTTGTTTTTATTCTTCTTAGATTATATATATTTACAAAACTAAAATTCATCGGGACTCGGTCAGTTCTTTTTACAACTAAATCTTGCACTGAATTAACATAATGACTAATATGTTTCGGATTCAAACTGTCACTACGGCATTTTAAATTGAAAATTCTTCGGCTTGTTTGTCTGGCTAACTTAACAATACAACTTCGCACACATTTTTAAACATTCACTCATATCACATCCATATGTTTTCTTTTTTTACCTCATTAAAAACCCATATTTATTATTTCCAAATTATAAAAATTTTGATAAAAATATTCGACCGTGGGAATAGAAACAAAACTAAAATTTATCTGGACTTTCTTTTTATTTTTTATATTTCTTTAAATTATATTTTTAATTTAGGGGAAGCAAATTTTTTATTCATAGAAATTTAATTTAACCCTTCTTGAACCTTTGTTTTACTCTCTTTTCTTATTAACTTTTCTAATTTTCTAATTAGTGTTTTGGACACCAAAATAAAAATAAAATTGTGCTTTAGACCATCACAGGAGGTCTTCATTAACAGGAGGCATGACTTTAATCTAAACGACACAACGATTATAAATTTTGATGCACAATAAAAATAACGGTTGAAAAAAGAAATGATTGATATTCGAAAAATCCATAACGCATGCAATATACAAATGGATACTGATAACCCAAGTACGTAAAATATGCAGTTTATTAATCAGTAATTTAAAACAATTTTTCTAGTGCCCACTTTTTTTCAATGTAGCTTATAATATTTTAATTTTCTTGTTAAATATGGTAGATGTGCGTAACTGTTTATTGTTGTGATATTGTTATTTTAATTTTTGAGTGTGCTGTTAATATGGTCAAATGAGTTATCGGTCATTTCCCTTTCATATTGTTCACTCCCCTTCAAGCAAAGCTGTGTGGATTGTTTAGATTTAGTATGCGGTAATCGTGGACTTGAATCGATCTTGATAGGACGGGAAATGTGCGTGAAACTATGCTAGGCACCAAGGAAATTCACCAGGTCTGCTAATAATTCTACCTCTCACAGCACAAGCTTGGCCCGCTAGTAATCAATAAGGGACTTTAAGAATTCCACAATTATATATTGCTTTGGGAAAAACAAATTGCATAATCAATATAAATACCTACAAAACTATTATTTATGTTTCCACATAAAGTAGTTTTATGATCAAAACGAAAAGCAAAACAACGATAATTTCCAATAATGCGTTAATACTGCATAATAATTGACTGCACAATTAAAAAATCCGTATGTATGCAATTCTGAATGAATAATGTGTATTATTTCATTTAAAAGGAGGAGTGTTATATCAAATACTAGTAAATTGTTTTATTTGCTAAACTCACTTTTTTGTTACATTGCAGTCTTACTTCTCACCAATGAAGAAAAGAAAACAGTAATAATCTTCACCACGAATATATGTCAAACAAATATTTTAATTCAATTTTGTACTTTAATATATGAAATTCTATTAGCACGCACACTACAGTAAGAAAACAGAAAACAAGTCTTAGTTTTTTTTTGTGGTTTTGACGTTGATTTTCATTTTCGTGTTTATGAAAAAAATGTTGTTAGAAAATTCTATAATTAACACTACAAACGAAGTTGTTATCCCTTTTATTTAAACATGTCACTGTATTTTCTCAATTAGTTTTAGTTAAATTAAAAAAGATACAAGGAATAAAATTGAGATTATATATACGACAGTTACGTTTTCATGATTTTTTTTTATTTTATCTTACTAATAGTTAAATTATTTTATTTTTCTACTGGCTTCTTACTATATAAGACTACGTAACCTGCAGTTCAGTAAAGAAAATGATAAAAATGAGTTGATTTGATGAATTACTATTTTTTTTTTAATTTTTTTACAAACAAATATTTTTGTAGTTGCAAAAATCAATCTAACTGGTCAATCTCATGGAAAAGATGTCTAGGTTTGATATTGAGTACACTAAATAAGTTATTGAATCTATAAATAATGTAAAGAGCATATATGTTTTATTTCCTCTCTGTTTGCATCTCTAAAATGGAGATATCTATGATATTTTGTTCCATATTGGCAACACTGAATAGGAAAACATAAGTTTTCAATTGTTTGTATGAAACAAATGTTATTTGAATGGTATATGGAATATCTGGAAAATCACCAACAGATACATTCATTTCCAGAGAGAATTTAAAGCCCTCCACCGTTCCATTTGCTTCATGTTTCATCAGACATGTTTAGCGTATTTTATGCTAATGGAGTTTCAATGTTTTTGCCACAGCTATCGGCTAAGAAAAGAAATCCTCTCAACACCTCCAGCAATTTGGCAACAGAATGAGTTTCATTGTTCACCAACTGGTTTTGCCTCGCCCTTTTCCAACTTATTTATCTCCCTTTAATTAATAAATTATTAAATCAAATAAAAGCGTTAGGCCTAATCTTTTACTAAACAACAATCAAAGTTGGAATAATTCCCTATAGAATCAATTTAATATTAAAGACGATTAAAATCTTTTCTTGCTATTTTTAATAAATTTGAACTTTTTTTTAACTATTTTAAAGATTTATTATTTTTGAAGAATTTAATTATTTTTAGAACATGAGATTATTGTTTGTAACACAGAGGTTGCACTTTTCACCTATACCTCTTTCTTACACTTCTACCGGTTTTAGAATTTGTCCATTCTCAGGAGTAACCTAATGTTATTGTATTCTATTGAGTTATAGAAACAGAATAATGAAGGGAAGAGCCTTTTTTTTTTATTCTATAATACAGAATAACACTGAGTTTAATCTTGAAGATGAATGAATTCTGAACCCAGTGAAGGAGGGAAAACGTACTGTTCGGAATATTTCTATGATAACAATACGTAGATAATAGTTGTGTCTGAATTGTTAATGACCTTTAAGTAGTATGCTTAATGATAGAGCACGACATGAGAACACTTGTAAATCAGTATACCAATGGGTTAGGTTAGCTTAGGTTACGGTGGCAGTCACGTAAGAAAATTCACATAGGTCAAAACATTGGCCCTTTTTGATGCCACGCAAAGAAGATATTCTACATTGGGAGTCCTAAATGTTGCCTAACTCAAGTGTAGAGGTATCTTTAATGAGTACCTAACATCGTTCAGGGTCGGAACCGACGGCCGCTGAACTTTCCGATGGACGACATGCTCAGATTTTTTATCTCCCACGTGAAGAAATTGAGAGCCAAAGTAGGTATTGAACCCCGGAGCTACCAATTCAGAGGCAAGTACGTTGCCACTGAGCTAACCTGGCCCCTCCAGTGCACCAATACTTCAAAATTGAAAAGTTGTGTTACTTTGTACTCCTACAAAGAACAATTTCTTGCATTATCATTTGAAAGTGAAGAATGTATGATAGCAATGGAAGGGAAAGAGCAAACCTATTTCTACCTTCTCACTTCAAGAATAATACCACCACGTTCGGTGCGCGTTGTTTTCATAGTAAAAATTTATTTCTCTGAAGATTGTCTATAATTTGCTATAACCAATAAATACGACATGACAGGTTTACAGACCTATTTTTCATAAATGCATGATTTATGAAAATAAATTAAACGAATGCACCAGGTACAAATTGAATTCTTAACCGTAATTTTATCATACAGTGAATTATTTTTCAGTAAGATTATTTCTGTTTGATAAATTTGTTATTAATGAAAATTTGGAAGAAAATTATTTTCATTGCTTCAGATTTATAAAATGGTCTGGTAGATATCGGTAATGAACAAAGTTATCAAGTTCAAGAAGACCATCTTGAAAAATTGTAGTTTTTATTAAACTTACAAATACTGCTTAGATATCGTAATATAGGTTATAAACATAATCAAGTCATATCTGTAATAAATGCTTCACTACGCCACTTAAATCTTATAAGTGAGACTAGTATGATTTAGAAAATAAATTCTGATATTGTAGGGTAACAATCTAATAAAATTGCCTCCATATAAACATGTTTTATAGTCAAAACAACACTTTTCGAACACATAGTGTTCTTCTTCAGGCATAAAAACAAGCTTCAGAGTGTGTGGCCCAGCTGTTGTTGTGCTTGGTTTTATTCCTGAAGAAGAAGATTAGGTGTTTGATATGCGTTGTGCAGACTATTAAACTTGTATATGTGCACTATTTTATTTGCTTTTTACCCTACAATGAGTAAATACCACATAATAATTTATTGCACTACCTTAGAATTTTTATTAATCACTCTTTATATATCTTCATTTAACATCCTTCATTTAATTTTTTTTTAAAAAAAAACGTAATTTTAAAGTTTAAAATTATAAAATAAAATAAATTATAAACATCTGACATAGTAAACGTAAGGTTCCAGATCAAAAAACTTCTCACTTCAGGGTAAAATAAAAAAATATATAAAAAGCCTGTGATTCCAAAATTCAAAATCATAAAATATAAAAAAAATCTTTGATTTTTTTCATCAAAAAGGCAATACAATCTCTGACGACGATTAATCTAAACAAAATTATTGAATCTGACACAATCATCCGTAGGATTTACTATAGCATGAGCATTTAGCTTAATGTCTAGAATAAGCTTTAGTGTTGAGAACTTATGTAAAGCAAAAATGCCCTCTTTTGATTGGTTAAATTAGTCATTTTTGTTTCTAAATTGTTTAAATTGCATTACTATATGACTTGTCATTTATTTTTCTCATTTTCTCTAATGATTTAACAGTTAATTTAAATCTGAAGCAATTGATTGTTTTTAACATTTGAATTAATTTGTTAAGTATGTTAAAGTTAACATGAATTAAGTTAAATACGGTAGAATTCGTTAAACATTCATCCATTGTAATAAAGAAATGGTTATATTGGGGAAAGTATTAAGTCTCGGAACAAAAAAAAGTTTATTATAAGAAAATAAACAATGTGTTTCGAACATTTCATGTTCTTCTTGAGGTTCTATCTGCTCTCTGTTGGGGTGGTTATTTGAAAGTTGGATCAATCAAGGACTGAGCAGATGTAACCTGAAGAAGAACACCAAGTGTTCGAAACTCGTTTTTAGCATCTTATAATAAACTTTTTTGTTTGGAGATAACAGATTGAAGAGGTAATTAATGAAAGAAATGGTTTGCTAGAGTTTCTTTTTATTTTCTTTATTTTATCATTATTAATTAAAAAGAGTTGCTTGAGGAACTCTTATAATTATAATATAATTATAAGATATATTATATATCTTATAATATTATATATATATATATTATATATAATTATATATATATAATTATTATATGACTATATATAACTTAGTATATATATATATATATATATATATATATATATATATATATATATATATATATATATATACTATAAGATAATTATAATATAATTATAATTCTTATAATTAACAATTATAAGAAAGTTATTAGTATAAATAATTGATGCGTGTGTTGTTATTCAGAATAGTGGTGCTAAATAAGTTATGTTTAGAGGGAATCAATGGATCTTGTATAGAATGGATGGAGCACTGTAACAAGTATATTTCATTTTAGCCATAATGCTGTAAAGTAATTCTTTTTTTTTTATCAGTATTGGGGCCAGTAGGTCTAAGCAAGACGCCTTCTATTTATTTATTCTATTTCTCTTTTGACGTTTCTTTATCTATTATTAAAGCTCACTCCGTTTTCTTTTGTAAGACACCCCTCCCCCTCCCCCTCTCCCCAAGTAATGTCGAAGACTATTTGAAACCTTTCAGATATTCATTAAAATGCCTCATCTCAGGAATTAGTCTTGTCGATTTCTCTCTTCAACACGCTTTTCCATTAAATGATAAAAATCAATTTTCTTAATTGCAGCCCTTAACGTCTCCCTTATCAATAATGGACAGCAGTGTGTTGGCTGCAGACTGTTTTCAAAGCTATTTTAACTCGACGGATAACCCTTAAATCTCTCTCTCTCTCTCTCTCTCTCTTTTAATTCCCTTTTTTTTATGAATCATTTAAAATTTTGTTGTTCAATTCATTTCAATGATTTAAAAACTTCAAATACCATTCAAACTTTTTCTAAAAGTACTCCTATTAAATCTGATACAACTGTAATTTAATTGTAAATTTTTTCTATTTGAAAACCCCACTAAGGTTTTGAAAAATAAAACAATTCTCTAGCCTTGAACGTTTTACAAAACTATAAACCAAGGTACTTAAATAAAATAATTGTGTACTTATTTATGTACTCATAAGTACCAAATGTGTACTTGCGAACACCAGTCAACTTAATCTTTTATAATATACAGAAATGGAACTAAGATCTTTACACAATAATACTTCTGTTGAGAACTATAAGATGAATGAAGAGACGTTACCAATCTTGTAGGCCTGAAAACGTCCTCCTCTTGAAAGATGTTTGTATACAATGACCGATTATTGTAAAATATATTTGTATATCAACGTCTAAACTACAGTAAGAAACATGATCACATTCATTTAATCACATTCAGAAATGTGACTAAGATTTTGTTCTTAAAGAATAAACAAAGTTTAAAAAAACTGAACCTTTTCAAGTTATTTTACGTTTAATATATTAGAGAAACTGAATCGCTTCCATTAGAAAAATTTCTGTCAGTTTGTTTGAACAAATATCTTATCACAAACTCAGCCACAATCAGTCATAGCTAGATGAAACTTTGACAGTAAATTTTTGTATGCCTAACTTAAAAGCTATGATTTGAATAAATGGGAAATTCAACGTGGAAACTAAATTATGAACTTCTAAGCTGTGTTTGATTAGCGACACATACATTTTTATTTTGAACATTTTTTTGCCTTTGTGAACGAGCAATTCTCACCATTACTAATGAACAGGCACGAAAAATCAACAAACAAGTCTTAAGACAGTTATGTTTTGATTTATTGAATTGTAATCTATATGTAAATAGACATAGTGTCCTTGTGTGTGTTTCTGTGTCTGCGTGTCTGAGTATATATATATATATATATATATATATATATATAATGATCAAACCACAATAAGAAATGGGAAAACAAGACTAAGATCTTTCAACCGTAACAAGCGGTCTTCGTCAGAGTCAAAAACCCGGGGTTTTTGACTCTGACGAAGACCGCTTGTTACGGTTGAAAGATCTTAGTCTTGTTTTCCCATTTCTTATTGTGGTTTGATCATTGATTGTTGTTTCACGTGTTTATGTGAAATCTTTTTATATATATATATATATATATTGTGTGTGTGTGTGTGTGTGTGTATGTGTGTGTGTGTTTCTGTGTCTGTGTGTCTGAGTGTGTGTGTGTGTGTGTGTGTGTGTGTGTGTGTGTGTGTGTGTGTGTGTTTCTGTGTCTGCCAGTCTGAGTGTGTGCGCGAAGAGGTTGTTTTCGCTTACAGTAGACAATACCTGAGGAAAGTGAGACACCAAATAAAAGCCCATAACTACAGTTAAGTTCAAATTATATTCTTACAGAATAAATCACAAACAAAGTTTGTAAATCGAATACAAAACTTAACAACCTTTGGAAACATTAAGAGATAGTGGCACTCATTAACAAAACAAACAGACAAAGTGGCAGCCTGCTGCCAGCATATCCTAAACAAGACCTCTTACAACTTAATTTTTGATTAACATCTAATTAATACTAATACTACTACTACTTCTAAATTTACTTAAAGCTACTATTTAAAAATTATACATTGTCAATTATAATCATCATTTTTGATAGTGTTAATTCAATACAAAAGTTTGCAGTCTTTCTGTGATAATAGTATCTTGTATATGAAATTACTTAACTAAAGCACAGAAACAAATTATTTTGTTAGTGAAGTGGTATGTTTTGATAATAATTTTATTAACAAGTTTAATATTAACAATATCATTTTGTTCATAGCAAATCCTGACCTTTTAAAATCTGCTTGTTCCAATGGCACCAATCAACTTAAAATCGTTAAAAGTTTTTAAAAATATGGCCAACAACTTCATCTCAATTGTGTTGCAAACTGACAACCTCTTGATTTATTCACATAAAGAAATCAATATATCCTAAAAGTTATATACATTATATATATAAGTTTATGATCAAACCACAATAAGAAACGGGAAAACAAGACTAAGATCTTTCAACCGTAACAAGCGGTCTTCGTCAGAGTCAAAAACCCAACTGATCTTAGATCTTAGATCATTAGATCTTAGTCTTCTTTTCCCATTTCTTATTATGGTTTGATCATTGATTGTTATTTCACGTGTTTATGTGAAATCTTTTTATATATAAGTTTATATATAGGTTGTAAATATATATAGCTTGAAATAACAAGATTTCATAATAATCACGTGAAATAATAACAACGACTAAACCACAATAAGAAATTAGAGAAAATACTAAAACCTTTCTATCGTAACAAGTGGTCTTCGTGTTAGTCAAATACGAACTGACTCTTTTGGAATTTGACTCTGACCAAGACCACTTGATATGATTGATAGGTTTTAGTCTTTTTTTGCTCATTTATTATTGTTGTTTAAGTTATTATACAATAATTTGCATATATAGGTTGTTATATAGAAATAGGAATTGTTTATATTACCAGATACAATAATGTAGCAGTTGAAGTAAAAAATCAGTTCAAAGAACTGATTTTGACGAGAGTGATTTTGAAACACTTGTAGATTTTATTTTTCTTAAAATTCATTCCTGACTAAAACCTGTATCGTTTTAAAAGACTTTTGATTGAAATGCAAGTGTTTTGAGTCAAGGTGTCTTGAAAGACTGAAGGCAGGCAAAAGCTGAGACTAGGTGCACAAGTGCACCCTTAATGGGGGTCTTTGTCGTGTCGAGTAAAGCCCAACCATTCACTTGTTCACATCCCCTTTGATCTTAGCATCCCTCATATAAAACCCTCTACTCAGTCTTTCTCTTCCTTTACATTTGTCAACTCTTAACACTTTTTTTTTCTTTCTTTTTTTCTGTTTTTTAAGCTCAACTCAGCATATTTATAAAAAGAGATGTCAAGAAATAAAGCATTTTCGATTCAATTTTTTTAGAGATTTTTTTTTTCTCCTTTGCAACAAGTTGAAAATTATTTTTCTACACTCAACTCTGAAAAATGTTAAAACTTGGAACAAGCATTGAATGTATAAATAATTAAAGCAAAAAATATACTTGACTAGCTCATGTAGATGATTAACAATTAAAACACTTTAAACAATATCATTATTCATACAAATGTATTAAAATGTTGAAAATTGGTTTAATAATGACGGGATGTAAAATGGAAAACAGTTAAGTGAAAGGAAATTACCATAACAAAGGGGAAGGAAATGTTAACACATGGTGAATTTTCTATATCCCGTAACATCCTAACTAACTCCTAGAAAGTTATCTCTAGACTCGTGTGGGAGTGTAAACTTCTTCTAGAGGCCGTCTGTATCACAATAGGATCAGCCTTGTATAGGTGCCAAGTCGTTGTGGAATCGAATACAATGAAATAGCTGATAGGTTGGCCAAGGGAACTGAATGTTCTGTGGGATATCTAGTACCACTGTAAAGGGCGCCATAAAATACTGGATGCTAAAAAACATGGAACTGTACTACTGACCAAAAACATGCAAGGTTCATGATCAAAGAACCTTCCATGAAAATGACAAATGACCTATGACAGGGTGGCGACTGAACATCACTAACAACAGCACAACCGTTTGTCAGTACCATCATTACTAGAAGTGAGTTATTCCTTTCTCTATATGTGTGCTACCTTCTTTTTAATTCGTTTTTATTTAAAAGTCCTCTGGACCGTTTCATTTAATTCCAATATGAAATGGGGAAAAAATACTAAGATCATTCAACCATAACAAGCGGTCTTCGTCAAAGTCGAACTCAACTAAGCCAGTTGATTTGAACTCTGACAAAGACCGCTTGTTACGGTTGAAATATCTTAGTCTTTTTTTCCCATTTGTCATTGTGGTTGAACATTGATTGTTATTTCACCTGTTTATCGAAATCGTGATATATATAAGTTCGAAAACGAAGAATAGTAACACAGAGATAAAGAGACATACTTACTAACTCAAATTTTCGTATAATCCGTTTTCAGGAGAAAATAAAGTGGGAGACTGAGAACTCCGGAAACGCAACAACAGGAAACAAAAACAAAAAAAAGTGCATTTAAAATGAAACGCTGTCAATATTGAATGAGACTAGCAATTGATAATGCGATGATATAGCGTGAATGGAGGAATTCAGAAATCTTCAGATCCTATGAAATCTTTGATTAGAGCTGGCTGAACAGAAGGGAAATGAAAAGGGCAGTAACTAACAGATTGCAATGGCCTTTGAAAACTGTAACATAAAGGTATTTGAGTTAATACCCATCATCAAAGCATTCAGGGCATAAGGCTTGTTTGACTCATCATTGCAAATTATAAAACTGAACTATTCCAGAGAAGCCGGCTATAGACTCTAGTCCAGGGTTGGCAACTTTTATTATCAGAAGAGCCATTTTACCTGCTATTTCATAAAAGAAGAATAGTCTGGTGCCCATAACATAACAGCTTATAAAATTTGTAATCTTAATTTAAATTTAACTGATACAACCTTTGTGTACAAAAAACAGAAGTGCAGTGTGCATGTTTCGGCATGCTCTCGAATAAAATAAAAGGTGAACTGTTTAGGTCTATTTGGGTCTTTCCTATATTCGTGTAAAATTAAAATAAAAACTAGCTTACTGTAATTTAAATAAAACATTTCCCTGCAAATATGCGCAACACTAGTAGTAAAATATTATGTTTCATGCTTTTTTACTACCACTTTTTTATTTCCAAATGAAATAAAAAAAGTTTTCTTGTATATGTTTTCTTGTCAAGGCCAACGGGAACCACTACAATGAGGCTAAAGAGCCATATGCGACTGCCGACCTCTGGTCTAGTCGAACAATAAAATCATTTTTTCAGTGCAATTTAATATATCTTAAGTTTTCTCCATGTTGACAATAATCATGATGATAATTTTAATGCATCAATTTCTTCTTGCAAACTTAAATATTTAAAAAAAGAAAAAATAGATTAGGTTAGGTTGCAGTGGTCATCTTAAGAGAGAGCTCATAGGCTAAAAATTGTCCCTTTGGGATACCGCATAATAAACATCCAATGATGGGAGTCCTAAATTTTGCCTCCTCAATTATAGTTAGTGTAGGATCTTTAACGAGTACCTGATATCGTTGTTTCGTGACCGAGTGCTTAAGAACGCCCCGAATGCATGCTTATGCATGCTGCCTTGGCCACCATACACATGTAATACACTTATACAAGGAAACTTTATACTAAATATCTCCTTAAAATAACATTATATTTTGCATAATCATACAAAAAAAAATTGTATAATGTAAAATTTTATTTTATAGTCATAATGTAAAATTTTTTAATCAAATTTTACATTAAATCAAATCGTCAGTGTTGAAATTTGATTAAGCAGTAAATTAGGAATATTTAAGCAGAAATGTTTTAAAGTTTCCCTTTCAGTGCTTTTTTGAAATTTCTTTGTTATTGTAACTAATGCATCGCGCAATTGAAGAAAATGCGTATACCACTAACGCATTAGAAGCTCTGAGTATTTGTTTATTTTGTTTGAAGGAAATAAAGTTCCAACCAATCAACTGAACTGCAGTCTAGTGCTGGGGTTAAACTCAAAATTAGGGTGAAACTCACCCACCCACAGGGGGAAACTTTTTGGTTTTCAGAGGTTGAAATTTAACCACAATGTGAGCAAATAAATTACAGGTTTTTGAAAATTTTAATTATAAATAAAAAATGATGTAGTTTTATGTATGCATTAATATTTTCTATTAGTATTTAATTTGTAAATGTCCATTATAAACATAGTCCATGTAAATTCGCAAATGTATATGTACTAATACATACGTAAAACATGAAATGAGTTTAGTAACGTTGCATATTATTTAGAGTTGGATTATTGAAAAGACAAAATTAGAAATATTGGGGGAATGATGATTTGACAATTGGCGAGATGGGTGTATGTTTTTTGTAATACCATTTTTTATTCTGTTAAAATGAAGTGGTTTCTTATTTATGCATGTAGAGTGTCCGACAATTTATGCGCATTATCGCGGACTAGGATTGTATAGTTTCAGTAGACCCTTGATCCAGCTCGTAGTGTGCCTACTCATCGTCTCATACTCACTTCGAGATGATGAGTATGAGATGTCCTATACTCAAATTGAGAGTCCTAAATATTGCGTAACTTAGGGGTCGTCTCCTGAGAGAAAACACAGGCAAAAGATTGGCCCTTTGTGATAACACAGAATTGGGAGTTCTAAATTTTGCATAACTTACTGGTCGTCTCCCGAGAGAAAACACAGGCAAAAGATTGGCCATTTGTGATACCACAAAATTGGGAGTCCTAAAATTTGTGTAACTGATGTGTATTTAGTGTAGGGATCGTTAACGAGTACATGACATCGTATAGGCTTGAGACCGACGTCTTAAGGTCTTCTCCGAAGGACAACGTTTTCAGATTTTGTTCGCCTCCCTCATGAATAAATTGAAGGCTGCATGTACATTCGGCTGATAAACAATGCCCTTAAGAGCCACATGAATGTTCACTATAGAACTTACGATGTTGCAAATCATTTAATTTCTTTGCTTTATCAGAAACCTCTCCTTATACAAGGCCCCTCTTTGTCGTCTAGTGTCTGGGATTGATCAAGGATCTACTAAACCTATAGGTTAAGATTGATCCTAGTATATGCATTTTTAGATAGTTTACCTGCATAAATAAGAAGCCTCCTCCTGAACCTGCTTCATTTTAACAGAAAGTAGCTCCACCTTGATGGCTTAGTCGGTAAGGTAACTAGCCTTGATCAAAAATTTGTGTTTTCGACGTTTCAATGTTTTATTGCTCTGTTCTTGAGATTTTGTTAAGTATTCTTGTCTCAAAAAAAAAAAAAAAAAAATATTGAACAACTCTCATATTGTAAACCTCTAATGGGCACTTTCAAGGATTACCATAATCAAGTGTTGTTACTTTACAAAGGCAATTCGCATTTATTGAATAACATTCAATCTTGGCTTTAGTTCAATGTGCAGGGTTAAAATAAAGAAAGAAAACAGAGGAATGTTTCCCAACTACTTGATATACAAACTTCTTAGCACATAATAAAGGAGGTAAAGGGTTCTAGGGTAAGAGCATGTTTACTGAATGTTTAATTAAAAAGGATTCAATCCTGCAAGACCATTGAGCTGGCAGGAATGTTTTTATTACACGCCTTTGGACGAGGGTGCCTTATCTGCTTCTTAACAGAAATCACTGCCTTTAATTCCTATACCCCACCTTGTTACACACAACCAATTGCCTCAGAGCTTCAAGTCAGCCTTCATCACAATTCTTACCCTAATTCTCTACCTTCCTTCTCAAATTATTCTCTCTAACAAATCTTCTATTTGTTTTTCTTCTTTTTTTCTTTTATAAGAATTAGCAGAACACCCCGGCTTTGCCAGCCATATTCAGCTTTGAATAAAAGTTGTTGACAACTATAGAATAATGAAACTAAATCAAAAAACTAAACCTAAAATTAGGTATTTAAAAAATCATAAAATTTCGATTATAGCAAAGGGCAAGAAACCTATTAAAAATTCAAAATTCATGTTAGAATAATGGATTACTTGCTATACTTGTCGGATTTTTTTACATTTTTTACATTTGCTTACATTTGTGAAGGACAGACAGATAATAGTATAGATGTAGCACATATTAGATTGATTTTTAATATGACAAATCAGTTTTATTCCTTGCTTTCGACTAAATATGTTCATTTTCCCAAATATCTTTAGATTTATTTGCATTATTTATCTTAAACCCAGGACTCCTTTGATGTGCAAACCCAGGGTTTGATACATGCAAGATGTTATTACCACAGAAGTTAGTAAACATCAAATTCTATAGAAGTCCGTCTTACCTTGTGAATCAGAGCTATAGCCGGCATAGAATAATATGTTTTCTCCAATAAACATAAAAATGATGTCTGCCTGGATTTGTCCTATATGATGTCTCAGTAGTTCTATTAAGCCTCAGCCAGATTTCTATCATTGAGATTTTGCTGAAAAAATAAATAATGACATTTGTTTATGTTAAACCAGATTTCTCCAAAGTGGCTAATACCGACCCTAAAGAGTCGATCAGTACATGAGAGTCGAAAGGGGTTCAGTGACAAGCATTTCTACTATTTCATAATTGTTACAATGTAACTAGTGACGCAATATAAATACTCTTAATAAGTGCCCCAAGATCAGAGCAAAAGCTGAGCATTTTTAACTTGCATTCCAAACTTAATACATAACTGAAGCCGTTTTTAGCTATGTGAGCGGAATTCGAACAAATCATAGAAATATACTGCAGAAATGTAGTGATGTAACGAAAGCTTATGAACTTCTATCATCAGGCACATCTATCTCTTTAATTCAAAGTATAGGTATCATACATATTTTTTTCTTGTTTGTTGTGAAACTGATACCATTTTATAAAGTTAGGCAATATTAAAGTTTCGTCTTGTTTTTTGTAAAGCTGTCATAATTGTTCATCATCAGAAATCCTAAAATATTTTTTTCTGTCAGCTTTATGTTGGGGGGGGGGGGGGGGTCGACGACTAAAAAAGTTTTGCAGACTCCTCATTAAACAGGATTTACACACTTTATAGGCTTAAAATTAAGTGTTACGTCATAAGCCAAATTAAATATTCTATTGAATGTATGTAAAGGGCTACTTTGCTTCTTTTTCAAAATTATAAATTTCTTAATTTATTGACTGAATGAGCAGGAGAACTTAGCTCCATATTAAAGTTTCTTAAATTGCTAGCTCATTGATTGAATTAATTTACAACTTTTTCAAATCACTGGTATTGCTGGATTGTTATTCTGATTAATTGAAGAACTCAGCTCCATATTCAAATATATAAAATTACTTGATTCATTCATTGACTGCAAAAGCCTACTCTGTTCCATTTTCAGTTTCCTCAAAGTTATGTAAGTCATTGAGTGAATGAAAATGAAAAACAGTACTGTATTTGTTCTGTTTTCGGTAGATCAAATAACGTGATTCATTGAGTGAATGAAAAAGAGTACTCTGTTCCATTCCTGCATCCATCAAATTACGTGATTCATTGATTGAATAAAAAAGAGTACTCTGGTCCATTCCTGCAGCCCTCAAATTACGTGATTCATTGATTGAATGAAAAAGAGTACTCTGGTCCATTCCTGCAGCCCTCAAATTACGTGATTCATTGATTGAATGAAAAAGAGTACTCTGTTCCATTCCTGCATCCATCAAATTACGTGATTCATTGATTGAATGAAAAAGAGTACTCTGGTCCATTCCTGCAGCCCTCAAATTACGTGATTCATTTAACCACAATAATCCATGATATCTATTCTTTATTCTTAATAAATAATTCCAATACACTTTTTTTAAATATATTTCAAAATCTTGAAATCATTTTCTTTCATAATATTACAGTTTCTTTTCAGTGAAAAAAAATATCAAAAATGGATCAGAGAATTTCAAAACATGTAAATACATTAGTGTTGTGATTTCTTATTTAAGTTATTTACAACATGGCTAAGGACAATATTATTTTTTCCATTATGCAACATGTCTTCATATGTTGTATAACATGTTTTATTTTTTTCCATTTAATAGAAAAGAAAATGAATTTTAAACTATTGTGGATCCTAGGACAAAAATGTTGCCTCTATTCGTAGAAGGACTGGTTGAATTTATCTGTACAAACGATGGTAATCAAAGTATAATTCCAGAGCAATTGCACATTTACTTTCTCACTCTCTCTCTTTTGCTCCTCTCCACCCGATAAAATCTTAACTACTCTCTTTAGTTTCCCAACTTTAGTGTCCCTGCCTTATCTCTAATGTCCATAAAGTTGTGACAGTCGTAGATATTGTCTTGACTTTATCTATGCTTGGCTTTAGTAACCAAAACTTACTATTTTTTTTTTTAAGTTTTTATTAAATCCGTTTCAAACATTCTTATTCATAAATTTTAATACGTATATGTATAACAAGGTTTTATAATAAACACGTGAAACAACAGTTAATGTTCATACCACAATATGAAATCGAAAAAAAAAGTCCGTTGGGTTTGAACTCTGACGAAGATCGCTTGTTATATATATAAAGATTTCACATAAACACGTGAAATAACAATCAATGATCAAACCACAATAAGAAAATGGGAAAACAAAACTAAGATCTTTCAACCGTAACAAGCGGTCTTCGTCAGAGTCAAAAACCCAACTGCGTTTTGTTTTCCCATTTTCTTATTTTGGTTTGATCATATATATATATAACAGATTCAATAATATATCAACCGTTTATAGAATAGGTGTGTTCTCTAATCGGGATTAGGTCAATTTTCTAGGATTGAAAATTGAAAATTGCTATATATATATATATAAAAGAATCACGTCGTCTCTCATCGTCCAACGTTGGTTCACAAAGTTTAAGGCATGTATGATGTCAATTACTCCATAAAAATGCCTATTCCGAAGATACTTCAGTTAAGCAAAATTTGGAACTGTAGAATCGATCACCGCAATGTTGCTCAGCCATTTCTAAAATAGGTATCAAATAACAAATGAGCCACATTTTTTAACCCTTGAACAGTAGTAAAGATTACCAATAAGTATGGGCATTGGAAACCAAAAAAAATATATGTGTTTTGTACAGAATGGTATAAACTGTTATTTACTGTAGATAAATGTCTTATATTTCATTCGTTATTTAATTTGCAATTATAATTTGAAAGCAAGTAATTTAATGGTTGAATAATTTTGAACGAAGGTGTATCTAAATACAATTTTCGTATAGGAAAGATATTTGTTTGGGTCAGGCGTTATATTTAGATGAAAGCAAGCGGATTGAAATGTTGAATGTATGTGGCAGGGTCAGAAGAGGTGTTTGGGAGGGACAAAGGACGAAGGGCTCTTAATGAGATGGAAGATCCCCTGGCAATGGAGAGCCCTTCCTTCGTGCCAACATTACCTTGCCAACTCATAAATCCCCATTCCCTCTACCTTTCCACTATGCCAGGTTTTTTGCCCCCCTCCCCACTACTCTCCTGCTACACCCCGACTTCTTGGCTCAACAGGGACTTTCTGGACTCCCATTTCCAGTTCACCCCCCTTCCATAATTCCTAACTTTCACTGACTTTCCCACCACTACCACTTCCAAATATCCCTTGAATCGTAACCACAAACCAGTTCATTTTTTTTTTTCTTATCTTTAGTAAACATCCAGGGCATGTCAAATTACAGGAAATACAGTCTCAGAGAGCTTCTAACTCTCTATCATTACACTCTTTCCTGACAATATAGTATTTCCTCATAAGCTTCTAAAATATAAATGTATACACTCATATTTCGTCATTTACCTGTGCAATACAATATGCTATAATGATTGGGTTTTGTTTTTATCTTAAGTGAATTTTAATACACAACGTTATGAAATATAGAAGGTTGAAATGTATATTTTGTTATTTTTTATCCGCAGATATCTCCATATATAAAGTTCGTGAGTTTGTTTGTTTGTTTGTTCACCCACTTTCCCTGGAGATAGAGACCTGAAATTAAATGTATATTATTTATTACCTGAATAATATTAAATAAAAGAAAATTATCACTATATTCCCGAAATTCGAGCCAGGGTAGCAACTGTCTTACGTACTCGCTGATGACAGTAGCGCAAAAATATTTTTTTTTTCTATTTAAAATTTGCGAAATATAAATACTGGTAATAAAATAATGGCATGGAGCAAGAGTAGCCCAAAGGCTTGCGTGCTCGCTGACGACAATAGTGCGAATGTATTACAAAAAAATCTAACAAATATATAATAAACTATTACATTAGAGGTCAAAAATGAATAATTTTAGAAACAAACTTGAACACAACTGTTAAATAAAATACAAATGTTCTAAGGTAATATTATAAGGACACATTCCTTTCATTAATTTTATTTTATGTTTGGTAAATAAATTGAATAATTGAATTTACAAGTTTTGTTTGTTTTAAATATATTTCATTGTATATGTAACTTGAATTGATGTTTTATTAATTTATATGATAATATAAATAATTTTTTTTACTTTTAAATAATTTTTATTTTGCTAAATATACTTACTGTGTATATATCTTGAATCATGTCAAGAATGCTATATCAAAAACTTGGGCTATATAAAATCTGTTTCCGTGCCTAAATAACAGGAAACAACAATTAAAATTATCTCTGTCAATCATATTCAGTGAATTAATTTCAATACATATTGTCATAACTTTTGAGTGACCCAAAGGGTCACTGGGTTGTCTAGTGATAATATAAAATTGACTGAAAACTGTAATCATATCATTATGGTTCTGAAAGGAAATATGGTAGATAACAGATGTTTATATGAGGGATGTGTTTATAGCTATGATCACTATATTCCTGAAAAGGTAAGGACGATGATGAACCTGGGACTATTTATTGTTGTAGCACAAACTAGTATGTGGTTATATTCGTACGGTCGTTATGGTCTTAAAAGGTTAGGGGTCATGGGCATTGAAGCATATTGTTGTTGCACAGGTTAGTATAAGTTTATATCCTTATGTGCAATTATTATGTTCGTTCAATTACCAAAGAGTATTGAAGGTGGATTGAGCATTTTATTGTTGCTGCACATGATAGTATGATTTTATGTGTTTATATCAAACAATTGGAAAAAAAGAACATGTGGAAACAATACACAACTCACTTCAATATTTCGACCTCGTCATTATCAGGAGAAGGTGAAGAAGAAGATAGTTCTGCTCGGCTCGCAAACAGCAACTCTGTTTGGCAGCCGAGCAGAACTATCTTCTTATCCTTCTCCTGATGAGGTTGAAATATTGAAGTGAGTTGTGTGTTGTTTCTACGTGTTATTTTATTCTAATTGTTTGATATTTTATCTTAACTGAACGTTTCATTTTTTATTTATGTGTTTGTAGTATATGCGTATGGTTGGTACTATCGTCAAGCGGTAAAAATAATGATGGACATGATGTGTTTAGTTTTGTAGTCTATGAGAGTATTAGAATATGTGTTTATACTTGTGTCTATATTAGATACCCTCTGTGAATATTACCGTCACATTGCTGAAATGGTAAGAATAATGATGAATATTTTATCTTTAATGTTATAACACATAATATTGTGAGATTATATGTTTATTGTTATTTATGCATAAACTCGGTGCTCAGAGATACTGAGGGTGGACGTTGAAGCATTTGTTTTGATAGCACAGGTTAGTGAGAGATTAAAGTGCAGGCTCGCCGATACTGCGGGCGATATTTAATTCAGCGCTCTGCTGCATTTCAGCTGAATGTTGAATGTTTAAGAGGCCCAAAGTGGAGATGGCTGTCGGGCAGGTGACAGCCTGCAGTCCTGGGGGCTAGATTCAATTAGGATATTTCAGAGGCCAGTTTGGAAGTCGAGCAACAACTGACTTGCCTCCAACATTCATCAGCCGTCATGCCTGCTGTCAATTAACTTCTCTACCTTTTCGAGCCATGCATTATTCCTCTGACAGCTAACATTGGACCATTTGCCCTCCCTCCATTCGCACTTTGCAACAACCCTTCTGCATTTCCTTAATTAACTGAAATCCAGAGCAGAGTCTTGTTTACATGTTACCTCGTGTGCTTCACTTTGCCACTCAGCAAACACGATCAGCAGTGGAAGTGTCATGGAGTCAAGTGTACCGAGTCTTATTAGACAGCTGAATAATTAATAATTACTGAGGAGATCTGCATTTAGTGTCGCGCACAACACACCCCTTCATCAACTCATGTTTACTTCAACATGACGCGAAACCCCCGCGATGAATCAATTACGAGGCTCACTTAAAAATTATCAACTTGCACCATTGCTCTTCTCATATTCTGCTCACAACCTTATATCAGTTTTACACTGAAATAGTTATAATATCACGACAATTGGATCACAATTCTTTCATTTTTCTCCTTTTTCTTATAACTAAATCATAGATATTTGATTTGTTAACAATAATAACGATTGCATACACAAAGCCGTATTCATCGCAAGGTCATTTGAATTGCATGTTTTTGTTGTTGTTATTCTGCCACTTATTCGCCAAAATTATTTCAAAAGTTACTAAATTTTTGTCACAACAACAAAGTGTTGATGATCGTATTGGTTCTTAAATAACAGAAATGATAATGGACATTGGTGTTTTTGTTGTGATTACAGATGTTAGTATGAGATTATATGCATATAGTTATATTATATGATTATGCTCATCTTCAAAAAATTCACAATCAAATCTTCAATCAAATATTATTTTTCATTAAATTAACCATCAAGGAATTTTAAAAATATTCAATTTATTTTTATGAAAAATAATTTTCAGCATTCTAGAGGAATTATTTTAATTTTTTTTTTTTGCCTTAAAGTTAAAATATTTCAACTTTTTTTATATTTTTTTTTTGTTATGGAATTATTTATTTGCTCGATATATTAAATGGAAATTAAAAATTCAAGCCACACGAGGGAGCGAATATACATTTCCAATATTAGGGTAATTTCGTAATGGTTAGTTACATGGCTGTCAAACTGGAGTTCTATCTCATTTTCCCGACACCCCATTCCCCCTCCACAACCCCCAGAACATACAACCCTTCTCTGCAAGGATCTAAACTGCCTACCAAATGAATTTTCAAAATGCTAAATTCCCTCTGGCATTTGCAGAATCCCATTTCAGTCTTATTAATTACACTTAACTCGTATTTTAGTTGCTATGATTTCACACCATAGTCAGTTAACCAATAATAATAATTGTATTTTAATTTATTCATTTGGAAAATATTTGATTATAAATTAATTCATTAATATTAGGCTAATGAGAGAACTTTGAAAGACCATTAAAAAAAAGACTTACATTTAGCTGTTTGAATATGCATAATCCCCATCCGAATTAAACTAATATTATTAAACGAACTATATTTATTTGTACAGCAATAATTTTAATATATTATAGACTTAAGTAATATCTGGTATCGAAATTAATATATTATTTGAATCAGTAGATTGTTAGTGTATGAGAAATATATTACTGTACTCCAATTTTGACAACTCTGGATGTTTAAATTAAAATAATAACATTGTTATATATATGAAGTCAAAGCCGCAAGGAAAAAGAAAAAGAAAAGAAATAAATGTTCTGAGGCCTTTCACTTTATGTCATCAGAGAGCAAACAAAGTAAGAAAGAACCTTTGCTTATTTCTTACTTTGTTTGCTCTCTGATGACATAAAGTGAAAGGCCTCAGAACATTTATTTCCTTTCTTTTTCCTTGTGGTTTTGACTTTATTGATTGCATCACGTGTTTGATTCTGATTTTCTGCATATATATATATATATATATATATATATATATAAATAATATAATATAATATATTACAATAAAATAAAAAACAAAGGAAACACACAGAAAGACACAGACATAACTCACATCGATATTTCGACAATCGTCGTCATCAGGAGGTGCGAAGAGCGAAGAGTCCCGCAGGAAGACAGGGCGGTACTCAAGGTACCGCCTGTCTTCCTGCGGGACTCTTCGCTCTTCGCACCTCCTGATGACGACGATTGTCGAAATATCGATGTGAGTTATGTCTGTGTCTTTCTGTGTGTTTCCTTCGTTATTTGATTTTTATTGTAAAAAAGTCCGCTGGACCGTTTCTTTTAATTGTATATATATATATATATAAAGATTTTACAATAAATACGTGAAATAAACATCCAATCCACAGTAAGAAATTATAAAAAAGACTAAAATCGTTAAATATTAAAACAAGCGGTCATGAGACTTGAGATAAAAGTATCAACCTTTAAAAAATGAATTTAAAAAAGAAGTATTTTTTTTTAGTTTGTTAAACTAAATATTATCTCTTTGAAATCGATACACAAATAATTTTCTGTTCTACGAAAATATTTTAAGTAATCAACAATAAAATTAAAAAAAATACCAATGTAAATGAATCTATCTTTCAAATAGAAATTATATTAAAATTAATGGAAATATATCATTTAAGAATAAAGAACTATTGAGGTTTAAGTGAAACAGAAAATTTATTAAAAAGAAAATGCTGTTGAATCTATAGCATATATGTCAGGAAATTTACTTACCTTGGTTACAAGGTGTTGATTCATTCCCTAAAGTCTGGTTGCAGCACCTAAGTGACACGGTCAGTATTAATATATAACCTTAATATATAACTTCTCTAAATATATATTTATAGAGATTTATATATATATATATATATATAGAGAGAGAGAGAGAGAGAGAGAGAGAGAGAGTGAGAGAGAGTGAGAGTGAGAGGGGAGGGGGGAGATTTTATTTTTTAATTTATATTATTTTACTTTTTACTATTTTTTATTTTACTATCATTATTTTTATTTTTTTTTATTTAAACTTATTATTTATACACACAACTTTATTTTATTCTAATCATCCTCATTATTATTATTATTTAAGTATTTATTATTTCTATTCCTGGATTTTCTTTAGTTTCAGTTATTTTCCTCTTAATACTCTTCATTATTATTATTATTTTTTTATTTTTAATTTTTTATTATTTATATTTCCTCATTTTCTTCATTTTCACTTTCTATTTTTTAGCTCTTCGCTTATTCCTATTTAACTTTTCATACTTTACTTGAACCGGGGACACGTATGACAACCCTGTTGGTCTCCAACCGTTGCTTCGCAAATGCCCTTGGTTTCCCTATCTCAACTCTCTTAATGACAGTTCAACCAAAAATTTGAGACATCAAATGTGTAGTGTTTCTTTGTATTGTGTCTGTGGTTTATTGTGAAACGTTTGTTGTCCTTTTGGATCGTTTTCCTGTTTACAATATATACATATATAAAAAGATTTTACATAAAAACTCAATGATCAAACCGAAATAAGAAATGGAAAACAAGACTAAGATCTTTCAACCGTAACAAGCGGTCTTCGTCAGAGTTGGGTTTTTGACTCTGACGAAGACCGCTTGTTACGGTTGAAAGATCTTAGCCTTGTTTTCCATTTCTTATTGTGGTTTGATCATAGACAATATATATATGTATATAAGAGGAAGAGATTAATGATAGAGTGTAAAAGTGAGTGTGTGTGTGTGAAAGAGAGAGAATGGAAATATTAAGAAAAAAGGAGAGTAGTGTGAAAGAAGTTTACATTACAGCTTACATATTTCTACTTTTTTTTATAAAAATAATATAAGGGAGCTTGTCTAAGATGATCCTGTTTTTCTCATGTTTACAAATATTATTTTGCTAAATTTCTAGGGATTATCAGTGGCCGTTGAAAGCAGCAATAAACTACTGCTGATTAAATTGCAGGCTCAGACACACTCTACTCAACTGTACTGGGAAAGGTTTATACTCAATTACTGAACAAACTCCTACAGGAGCTAGTGGAATTCCCTTTAAAGGGAATCAGTGCAGAGCCAATCTACCCTTTTGGACTGGGACCAGGTATTCACACAAAGTCTTCTTCGAGCCATTAACCCAGAAAATTAAATACTCCCTATCCCTCTCGTTGTCCTATCTTCGAGTTAACCGCATTGTCCTAATTCAGACATCTATTGCTTGCCTGATTTCCAGTCATAGCCAATCAAATGCTAATCGAAAAGTTTAATTAACTAACAATTATTATCAAATAGTGATCAGGTAATGACTTTTACTTTAGTTTAGACTCATGAAGTTTTACATTATTACTATTATTATTACTATTGCCTACTTTGGTGATATGATCGGTAAAGTCTTTTGTTTAAACCACACAGATATTGTTTTAAATCTCTTAACACTTGCATGTTTCTACTGTTTTTATTTTCCAAGCCTGACTTGTTACCTCTATGGATTGCTTGTTAAGATTAGTCACCTCATCCAAAAGATGTCTGTTGGTAACCATGAACTCTTGGCTGCATAGTCCTTTAGCATGTCAGTGAAGTTGCTTAACTTAGGCACAAATATGTAGATTCGTGCCCTTCACTCATTATTTGAGAGGCTCTGTAGATGGTCAGTAGTAGTCTCTTGGATTGGCCACAGTGGCTTTGCATCCCAGTTCTTGTAGTGGCTCTATAGCATGGTCGGTAAGGTTGCTTCTCTCAGTCACAAATATGTTCATCCCTTCTCCTTCATCTTGGTAGATGCACCTCAGATCCATGGCCGATAGAGTCTCAAAGTTTCAGTCGCAGAAATGTCATTCGATCGATTTGGCTCTATGGTATGGTTGTAAGTTTGCTCATATGGGTCACAAATATTTGCGTCCATTCAATTAAATATTGATTTGTATTCATATACAGCACAGCCAGTAAATTCCAGTTTCAAAGTTGTGGGTTCATTTTCTTAAAACTTGGTTCAATATGATGGTAGGTAAGTTTGTGGGTTCGTTTCCTTAGATCTTAGCTGGAGCGCATCTGTGGCATGGTCAGTGAAGTTTTTTTCTTCGGTCACAAAGATGTGCGTTCATTCTTTTACTGTTGGTTGGGGCACCTCTATAGCACAGTCGATTAAGTCTCTTGCCTGGGCCTCTGAAATGTGAGTTCTTTTAACCCTAAATTTTAACTTGTAGTGGAATACTAGGCTCTATGGCATGGTAAATAAAAGCCCTTTAGTCTGGTACGAATATCTGAGCCCATTCCCTTTACTCTTTTTTGGGTGACTCAGTGATATGACGGTAAGTCTCTTGCTTTAGACTCAGAAATATGCGTTCTGATCCCTCAATTTTTGGTTCTATTAGCCCTACAGAATGGTCGATAAGGTTTCTCACTCAGGATCCAAAAATGAAAGTTCATTTCCGTAACTCTTGATTGGTCACGAAGTTTGCTTACCTCGGTTACAAAGTGTTGATTAATTCCCTAAACTCTTGGTTGCACCACCTAACTGACACATTCAGTAAAGTCTTACCTTTACTTCTGCCACTCTTGAAGGCAAATTCTTCACAGTTGCAAAGTAAAAGTCTAGAAGTTTTTATCTCTTGCAGTAATTTGTCTCTGTTGGCCGTCCTCTTTGAGTATGTAAATGTTACTTTAAAAAAATCTTTTCAACATCTACATATCGTTGTAAAACTTTTATTTAAAAATGTATGTTTTTTCTTATGAATTATTTTAATTCCTTTAATCCTGGATTAGCAAAGTCCTAATCGATTGCTATACGATCAATGTCTAGTTTTGAAATCATTTATCAAGAAATATATTAGAATCTACATGTTTTAAGATAACTTACTAATTAACATTCTTTAGAATATATTTGATACTATTGAAAACTACAACTGACCGAAATTTGAGGGATAGCTGGAGAAAACGTGATTATTTATATGAAAGAATTAATATTACTAGGTTTTGAAAGTACTCAACTTCTAAATTGAAGTTGCTGTTTCCTAAAGAGGAATCAAATCAATACCTCATCCAGTAGTCCATTTTGCAAACTACCTAAAAGCTGTTGGCCAAATACCCTGTGCTCCAAAGGCCCAACTTGCCCTTAAAACTTCTAAATCACCTGAGAACCAAGTTTTTATCACGTCATTTTTCACGTTTCACTTCATTAATTCAAGTTTGGTGATGCGTAAAACCTATTAAAGACTTATGGTTTTGAAGTGTTAAACTGAAAGGCTTTATAACCAACTGGTCCATTACTGACAGTCTTTCTCAAAGTACTTAACATGAAAAAACGAATATCAACATTCAACTTGAAATAATTGGGGTTGTCTACTCCAAAATACAAGTTTTATATATACATATATATGTATATATATATATATATATTACTAAAATAAACTATTACACATAGACAGAAACATAACAAAGACTCACTTTTCAATATTTCGACCGTAATGGCGATCGAAATATTGAAAAGTGAGTTTTTGTGATGTTTTTGTCTATGTGTCATAGTTTATTTTAAGTGTAATCTGTCCTGCCGGACCGTTTCCGTTTATCATGGTATAATATATATATATATATATAATAAACTTTAACAAATAGGATAGAACACAGAAAGTCACTACAGAACTCACTTCGATATTTCGACATCCATCTTCATCGGGAAGAAGTGCGAAGTACTCGCGAGAGAAGCCAACTGCTACTCAACTACTATATATATATACAATGATCAAACCAGAATAAGAAAATGGAAAAACAAGACTAAGATCTTTCAACCGTAACAAGCCGTCTTAGTCTTGTTTTTCCATTTTCTTATTGTGGTTTGATCATTGATTGTAATTTCATGTGTTTATGTGAAATCTTTTTATATATATATATTAATATACATATATATATATAAAGATTTCACATAAACACGTGAAACAACAATCAACGATCAAACCACAAAGTCTTGTTTTCCCATTTCTTATTGTGGTTTCATCGTTGATATATATATATATATATCAGTTGACTGTCGTCCCTCCGTCAATTCACTTCTTCTCCTGAGGACGACCGCCATTACGGTTGAAATATTGAAAAGTGAGTCTTTGTTGTGTTTCAGTTTATGTGTCACTGCTTATTTTAATTGGTATATATATATATATATATATATATATATATATATATCAAAACTAAAGTTTATCGGGACTCGGTCAGTTCTTCAGGTTCAAATTAAACTCTGATTGCCAACGTTTCAGTCTTTATTTAAAACCTTTTTTATAGGCCTACAAAAACAGAGATAAATATAAGAAATAATACAATCATCCTAAAATCAAACATACACAATAGTTCAATTAGTTACAATTAAGAAATTACAATGGAAATTTTGACTATAGGTTAGTGAGCAAACTTACAGAAGTATAAATTTTGAAACAGAAAAACAAAGTATTATATTACAAATTATTTTACAAAAAAAATGGTATGTAGATTTTAAGAGCAACTGTTGTCTGAATGATTTTGTTAAAATCCACATACTATTTTTCTTTATAAAATAATTTACAAAGAAAATGTTCACTGTTTTGAACACTTCCCATTCAACCTAATCCTAATGTCACATCCACCTTACTGAGACTGATGTAATTTAATAGAGTTTTATTTCGCACTGTTTGGTAGAATAATATTTTTGGAACGGTGCAAATTTTAGTGTGTTTACAAAATTTTAGACCAACACCATATGATTAGCGTAAATCCAGACATCACCAAAATAGAAAATATATGAATGGAGTGCTCAAAACGGGTATATTTGTTAAAATTTCATTAATATTTGATCTCTGTTATCACTTTATTTTAATTAGACAGACTTTTCTTTTTTCTATTTTATTTGCATAAGTCGCATCAATGTAAGTACAGTATAACATTACCAGTTGAGACTGATAACACAGATGTTGGAGGAACACAAGAGGGAAGAAGTATTCCAGTGATTACTCTTTCTGGCGTGCGATCTAAGTCATAAAATTGTATTTAGTAAATCCTGAAATGTAACTATTTGGAAAAAAATCATTAATATCAGTTCACAATCATATGTTTCTTAGCTCTATTCCTCTTCAGACTACTTCAGACTATTCTACTCCTCAAATTTCCTGGAATGTTGGTACATGATATTGTTAGAATTAAGTTACAGCTGTAAGTAAGATTTTTGTGGAAGGCTTTATATCGAGATATTGCTACTTACTGAACTGTTGAGATCTTCAGGTCGAAATAAATTGTCTGCTTTGGTATATAGAAAGGACTATGAAGAATTTTATGAAAGATTTTAGTGTGAAGGATTTGTAACGTCTGAGAATTGGTTATCTTGGTTGCTATATCTCAATGCCGTATGTCCAAACTGGTATAATCACTGTTCTGTGAAGGTAATGAATCGTTGCAAGTTATTTATTTTGCTCCTGGATGCATTAAGTGAAGTTAAAGTTTATAGCGTCTGTTTTGTTTCTTTCTTTTTATTTTTTTATGGAGGTCCCAGATAAATTGACTATCAAAGTATAGTATTTGGTGGTTATATGATGAGAAAGTAACCAGATATTTGTTTTATATTAGTTGCATGAGTGAAATAACAAAATTTAATTTGCATAATGATGCTTTCCTTAAGCCTTAGGCAATGGTAAATATGATAAGATCCGTTTATTATTATAAGGTGCAATCAAAGTTTAGTCCGAGACAATCTATTTAAAATTTATTAAAGTTAGGTTTTTTTATTTGAATAAACCAACGGCTGCTGTTGTTATACAATCTACTATCATTGAAAGCAAGATACGACCTCAGGTTTTCATAATTTAAAGGTTTGACAAAAGTTAAAAAAAAAATTATCTTTCTATTAATTTTCTTGTAAAGAGGTTGGATGTTGTATTTATACTTTATTGTAGGGGTTCTTAACCTTTGATTGTTTAACAGCCCCTTGAGAGCTTATCATCTCTGGAACCCCTTCGACTAAAAAAAAAACCTCCCATTAATAAACCCCATTGTGGGTTTTTCTTTTTTTTTTTTTGTGGAAGATGAAAATTTTATGTTGTGTGAAAAATTCTGGGAGGTCAACCAGCCAAATAAAAACATTATCTTTAATAAAAAAAAATATTAAACCATTTTGATTCATCTGTAGTTCTGTTATAATAACTGTACTTTTTTTCTCTTTTAGAAACAGAATTTTGTTTTTTAATCAAAAATAAATAAATCAAAATTGGATAGTTTTTCATCTATAATTTCAAACAGCTATGTACCATTTAACACAGAAAAATAAAAAAAAACAAATAAAACAAAACTCAAATTCATAAGGATTAACTAACGCTTTAAATACTTCAAATTAATTACAAAAGCGTCATAACAATATGACTAGTATATATAGATATACTCTTTCTTATACATGCATTCCTCGTATGGAAACTTATTATATCACTGTACTGTAACAGCGTTAAATCATATGTATTGCTCTATTAATTTAACATCAATGGTTCTTTTATTTTCAAATATTTTTAATTCTGTAAGTTTGAATATTTAATTACAATTTACATATGCTTATTCAATAAACACCATGTAATTCTAACGTACTGCAAGCACTTATGTGGTATTTACTCATTGTATGGTAAAAAGCTAATGAAATGGTCTCCACATATAAAAATTTAATGGTATAAACAACGCGTGGTCTTCCTCAGGCATTAAGTAAAAAATACAATGGCACCAGAGAGTTATCTATAGTATACAGTAAATATAGTACAAAATAAAAATAAAATAAGGAAGAGAATACGAACCTAAGAGTGTCTGTAGTACAAGTGACTGGGAATAGGATGGACGTGGGTGAGGGTATGGGGTACATCTGTTTCATATTAGAAGGCAGGTACATTTCATTGTTTTTTTTTTTTTCTAAAGTTTAGGCTGAGCCTTTACATTTGCTCTAGGACTAAGTGTAGGAAACATATTGAAAATATAACACAGAAAACTATAACGAAATACAAACAAATATAGGAATATGGAGAAAATAGAATTTCTTTTTTTATATATATAAATAAATTAAGAAAAGATATTTGTATAAAAAAACAAAGTTCTATTTCCTTCGTATTCCTATATTTGTTTATATTTCGTTATAGTTCTCTGTGTTATATTTTCTATATGTTTCCTACACTTAGTCTTAGAGCAAAAGTAAAGGCTCAGCCTAACCTTCAGGAAAATAAAAATAACATGAAATATACCTGCCTTCCAATATGAAACAGATGTACCCCATACCCTCACCCACGTCCACCATATTCCCAGTCAGTTGTACCAACACTCACTCTTAGGTTCGTATGTATTCTCTTCCTTATTTTATTTTATTTTTATTTTGTACTACATTTACTGTATACTATAGATAACTCTCGGGTGCCATTGTATTTTTAGTTAATGCCTGAGGAAGAACACTACGTGTTCGAAACGTGTTGTTTATACCATTAAATTTTTATATGTGAAGACCATTTCATTAGCTTTTTACCCTACACCATGTAATTATCTGTATGCTTGTTATATGGCCAATTGCTGGTCCTTTATAACCTAAGAAAAGATATTAGATAAAAATGAAATGTTGGAATTGAAATATTGATTTGAGCCTTACTGAACCTATTTGAAATTCACGCATTGCTTTTTTTTTAAAAATCTCCAATGTAATATTTAAGTTTTTCTGATTCAAAATTTTATATTTCTCCCAATGAAAAAGGTTTTAAATAAAAACCGAAATGTTAGTAATGAAAGTAAAATTTGAACCTGAAGTACTGAACGAATCTTAATAAAAAATGTTTATTTTCTTTCTACTTCACAGTCGATACTTTTATCAATATACAAGACAACTCCAACACCTTCCTTTTTAATGCAATCATGTTGACGTAAATGCAAATAAAATCTAAATTAATTCATTTCTACGAATGAAGATATTTGTAAGACAGTTCTCTTTATATGCATTTTTTGTACAATTTGAATATTCTAAAAAAAACTTTAATGTTTGTCTCTATTTGACCCTACTGAGGGCAACATGTAATTGGCCATGTTGAAATGCTGTTTTACCTTTAGTTCATGTTGAAATGAACTAAAACTTCCTGTAGAGTCTCTCCTTGACACTTATGAATAGTCAAGGCAAATGCTAATTGACTTGGAAATTGAATCCTTAAAAAGGGAATGTTGTTCTCTTCAGATGAAACTATTTTCAATCTTGGAATTAAAACTATTTCCCCTTGACACGGTGATGCGGTAATTTTATAAACAGTAACATTATCATAAAGCTCCTCAGTTATTAGTCTTGTTCCATTACATAAACACGGTGGATCGATGTTTCTCATGCATACACATGACAAGAGCTTCCTTTTGGAGTTCTAGCTTATGTTGGAGCAATCCAACATAACTACTCTAGTGAGTCAAGAAATTCTGGAGGGTAATGTGTGGGTTCTGTTCCTACACAAACCGAGTTGTATGAACTTATGTATGAGTACGTATAAATCTTAATTCTCCTGGACAACTTATGATCAATGAACCTATGATTAATTTCACTGAGTATCTCGTTAAATAGAACTTATATAGAATTTTCTGTGAACAATTTTTATGGTTTGGCGAATAAACAGTAAATGTTCATTATTATTATTATTATTATTATTTGAGAGTGACTGTAGCACTGAGTCTTAAAAGAAACTGTTGTACTTCCCACCTTTTGTAATATAATACCCCAGCAGTCAGCTTCAACGCCTCCAAGAAGCTCAGCTTCTTGTTTCTCAGTTACGTAAAACATGAAGTATCGTCTAAACCATTGGAAGAAATCAGAAAATTACTTAGATTTTTTAAGCAAAACAAGTGATAATCATCAGAGTCCAACTGATACCAACAAACATTCACGTAATTTTGACACTTCATCATATTTAAGGTAATAAATATGAGTGAAATAGTTTAAAAATAATTACAAAGTGATACTCAGTGCAGCCAACATAACAATCGTTAATCAGGAGTATATAAATGATAATAAATCTGGACTGAATAACAAAAATTATTAAAAAATATAATATAAGAATTATAAAGACATAATTAGGATAAAACCCATAATACATTATGAATAGATAAAGCTTTGCTTTCTGACTTCCTCAGACAGGCATTGAGCTCTAAGAGGAGCTGATAGACCTATGTCCTTGGTAAACTTTATCTCCTTAGCACCTCAGGCATCTGTCATCAGCATATCTCTCTCAAGCATCTGCTTTTACTAGGCTATTTATCATACTCTTAACCTTTTCATCACATAGTTTTCATCCAGATGACCCTGCCATATAGAACCGTTAAAGGTATTTTTGTGTCACGATGTGCCTAATATGAAAGAAGCAATATTCCTTCGCAATTCCTTGAAAATTAATACCTTCTCTATCCGGTTTGGTTTGCATTATAATTATAATGTTGACTTATAATTATAAAAATTATATAATTATATTAATATAATTATAATATTTAATGCTATATATATTATAATTATACACTATTATAATTATTATTATTAGAAATTCTTATAAGTTTGTATTTTCAAACTCAAACATTGAAGAGATCGAACAACCAAGAGCCAGTTAATAGAGCCCTCAGAAGCCCCTAAAAGGATGAGATAATCCGCACTAAGAAGCATTCGTGAAATCCCACTTTAAAACATTCATTAAAGGAAATACCACGGAGCCGGCATGAATAACAAAATACTTAGAGATAATAATATGGCAAAAACAGCTCATTCCTTTTCAAAATATAAAATAAAAATGTTAATTACCTCTTAAAAATTTGAAGATTTTTTTCATTTATTAAGAATGAAAATAAAAATAGTTTTGTGTTATACGAACAGTGTGGTTGTGGGTAATTTTGGATTAGCAGATTGTTTGAGCTTTTCGTTACAGTTTTCTTTATTTTTCATTATTTTTTTTTATTAAAAACTACATGTTGTATGATTCCAACTTAACAAACTTAATAAAATTATCGTTATATTTCTGGTATCTTTGGGCTATAAACTTTAATTATTTGTATTAAATATATGTACATTGTTAGTAACAAAAAACTTAAATATAAGTTAAAAATTAAGAATAAGTTAAATTAAAAACGGTTGATGCCGTCATGCCTCTGTATTACTGTTGGTGACTTTAAACCTTTAAGAATAATTTAAGAGCACTGATTTAAATGACCATTGATTTCAATTTATGAGCGCATTGTAAAATTTTTAGAACTTAAAAATAGCCAAATTGAGGAATGAAAAGTAATGATATCTGTATTAGTTTGTTGAGAAACTGAAATCTTATTGTTCAACTTTAAAAACCTTAAATTAAATTGCATTATAATTTGTCTCCCAGAAAAATTATAAGAAAAGTTGTAGTTTAGTTTAGTTGTTACTAAAAGTATAGTTTAGTTGCAGTGGCAGTCCCACCAAAGGCCGAACATTGGCCCTTTGTGATAGTAAACATTCAGCACTAAATACTAATATTCAGCACTAGACTACCCGTGACCCTTTGTGTCACTTAGAAATTATAACATTAGTTATTGAAATAAATTCACTGAACATAATTGACAGGGATAATTTTAATTGTTTCTTGTTATTAAGGCACGGAAACAGATTCTTATATGGCCCAAGCTTTTTATATAGTATTCTTAACATGATATAAGATATATACACAGTAAGTATATTTAGCAAAATAAAAATCATTTATTTTATCATGTCAATAAATAAAACATCAATTCAGGTTACGTACACAATAAAATATATTTAAAACAAACAAAACTTGTAAATTGAAATAGTCAATTTACATAACATAAAATAACATTAATGAAAGGAATGTGTCTTTATAATATTACCTTAGAACATTCGTATTTTATCTGACAGTTGTGTTCAAGTTTGTTTCTAAAATAATTTAAACTAGAATGAGGTACCAAAAACTTTTCACCATATCAATTATTTGTTTGTTATTCATTCTGAGTTATAAACCAACAAAAGTCTCCACACAAATGAAGGTTTATTCAACACGTTTCGAACACTTTGTGTTCGACCAACGACCAACGACCAACGAATATAACCGCGCACTATAGTGCACGTCGTAACTAGCAGTTCCAGACCAGAGGCCTTCTACTGCTTGATTACTGTGCTACTATAACATGGAGTGTCAGTAATTCATGTCGGATATTAGTTAGTCTGTACAGTAATGATGTCGTATTCGCGGTCATGTGGTCTTGTTAGTCATAGTTTTCAATGCTTTGAGTCATGAACTGGAAAGGTAGTCAGATAGTCACTGGATGAAGTAATTATTTAGTGAGGTTGAGGAAGGTTGGCGACAGGATTTAGAGTTTGTACAAGGAGGTTTGGATGGGTAATAGTTTGTTGTCTTCATTGGTAGTAAGTCGAGTGATGTAGCTATCTATGGATTCCATTTTCAAATCATGGTGAATATCAACATTACGGGCGTACCAAGGAGCCCTGGCTATAAGGCGGGGCACACTTATTTTGAACAATCTGGATACACGCCTTGTTCGTTGGTGCAGCTCTAAACCAGACGGAGCATCCATAAGTCATCGCTGAACGAATAACCCCCTTATAGACAAGGTCCTTGACCGAATCAGGAGAATTCCTTGATTTGAAAAGAGAATACAGATTACACATCAAGTAAATTCCAAGCTTGGATTTCTTATGGAGGTGCTGTTTGAATGTTAATCTAGAGTCTAAAAGAAGACCCAGATATTTTACATGGGTTTGGTAGGGAATGATCTGGTTACCAATGAAGACAGGAGGAGGACGGGGAGAGACACCCTTGCAGAAGCGAACATGGGAACTCTTTGTTGGATTCACCGCTAGTTTCCACTTTGAGAACCAATGCAAAGCCCCTTTGTGTTCATTATCAGGAAGACACTATAATACAAATTATATCTAATCAGTTACAAAATTAGAGTGAAATAATAAAATTCAATTAAGAGAATTCAAGACATACCCAAGGATGTGGTACTGACGGGTTGGTCCAGTGAAAACAACTAGTAGGAAACATCCGCTGCGAAAGAGTGGGGATAGGCATTTAGGAGATAAGGTGACAAAGGCATCGGGTATGCTTGAAAACCGTTAACTGAAATACAGAAGGCCAGAACCACTAATTTAGAGGAGAGAAACTTTTTTTTTTTTTAATTTATCTTTGTAATTCTAGGAACAGTTTAAGAAATTTTGGACACCCTGGAATTCGATCAATAAGGCATAGAGAGGCAGAAGGATTATTAATGAAGGCATTGTTTATTTCAAAAGCTTCCAAATTACAAATTTCTTTAAACTTTCTATTCGTATGTAGGATGGTAAGGTTCAAGTTTGGATCAAAGCTGCGATTTTGTGTGACAAGGTGTTTCGCAAAATGTGAAAAAAATTCTTTATTATTCTTATTGTCATTTTTCCTTTGTAGATATTCATTAAAATGTTCACGGGTTCTTTTTTCATAGGAGCGCACAGTCATGCCAATGTAAAAACATTGACAATTGTTACAGGACAACTTATATACTCCACTCAATGAACTGGGATAAATGATTGTTTGTTATTGTATTGTCATGGAACTTTTGATAAATAGTACAAGCATCCTCGGAGTGCAGGATTATGTCACCTCACTGTGATTGAGAACCACTGTAAGGAAGGAAGTTCTTCCAGAAATGACTAATACATTTCAAACTTCTTCAAAATCAGTCTGTTGTGTATTGCTCAAATATATTTATAGTGAAAACATAAACTAAAAGAAGAATGTTGCAAGTAGTAGTAAGGTGAGATTTAGTTACTATATTTGATTGTACCATGGTGTTTTGATGTGATGGGTTATTGTGTTTAGGTGCAGTGGGAGGCGACAATGAAGACTCAGATGATAAGGAGAAGGAGGAAGAGGCAGAAAGGGAACGTCAAGAGGCTATCAGGGAGGCTGAGGAACGTCGCAAGGAGAAGCACCGCAAGATGGAGGAGGAGCGAGAGAAAATGCGCCAGGAGATCAGAGACAAGGTGGGCCTTGCACGATTAACTTATCTGAGTAACCTTCTAAAGACAACAGCCAGTGGCCCGTTTAAACGTCGTCAACTCGAATCAAGCGCTCAATATCATCTGAATACTAGTGCTCTTAAAGTGTCCCCAAGACAAATCCATACTAACTGGTGGATGTCGTGATCTCTAGCTATCGTTTGTTGTTATCCTAGATTACTAACATCTTTGAAGTTTACATGTAATTGTAGGTCAACTCAGATTAAAGTCTCAAGGTAAACTGAGTACCAGATTTTTAGAAGTGTCCCAAAGACAGACCTGTCTATGTTTTAGGAGAAGACATACCAACTGGTAGGAGTCGTGTTGTCTAAGTACAGTTTGTTGTTATTTTAGGTTACTTAGTTTTCGCAGTTTAGATGCAATTATCGGTTACCATGTATTAAAGTCTCAAGATGCCATGTAAGAAGTCTCAAAACATACTCGTGGAAGTCGTGATATCTAGCCATAGATTAAAGGCTCAAGGCAACCTCTAAGGGTAGCAGCGATCTAAAAGTGTCCCCAAAACAAATCTATACCTCTGCTTAAAGCTATGGTCCCTATATATATAATTTATTTATTTTATTTATTTTGTTTATTTATTTTTTATTTATTTATTTATTTTTATTTTTTTCTTTATTAATTTTAATTTGATTTATCTACTTTTTTATAATTTTTTTAGTTATGATTTTTACTCGTTCCTTTTTACGTTTTAATTTGGCTCTTCATTTCCTTCCCTCCCTTCCCGCTTGGTGGTAAGTGGTGGGGTACTGGCTGCGGTCTCCGATTTCAGTACCGCCCTGTCTTCCTGCGGGACTCTTCGCTCTTCGCTCTTCACACCTCCTGATGACGACGATGGTCGAAATATCGATGTGAGTTATGTCTGTGTCTTTCTGTGTGTTTCCTTCGTTTTGAATTTATTTTATTTTTAAAAAAGTCCGCTGGACCGTTTCTTTTAATTGTGGTATATATATATATATATATATATACTTTTTCGATGAAAATACGATCCAAAATGGACAAATACACTTCAATGTACATAAAGAAACATAGAGAAATTAAAAAAACAAACGTACAGTCTCTAATTTTCGGTTGAACCGTCTTCAGGAGAGATAAGAGAGGGAAACCAAGCCCATTGGTACAGAGACGGTTGGAGACCCTTATATTATATGTATATAATGTATACTATATATATATATATATATATATCAGTTCCTTACGTCATTTAATTCCTTCTCTTCTCTTCATCTATTTCCTTTACTCATCAAGTGTCCAATAACCTTATTACATTTTTGGATGTTAGCGTCACCTACGATGGGGGTCATCTTTCTACATCTGTCCATATCAAGCCTACTAACGCCCAGCAGTACCTTCATTTCAATAGTTGCCATCCCTCCTACGTAAAAAAAGCTATCCCCAGATCATTGTCCATACGCCTCCATAAAATTTGTAGCAGAATAAAAGATCGTTCCTTCCAAATAGATTTATTGAAACAAAAATTTTCTGACCGAGGATATCCTTCTAATTTCATCAACAACCGTATAGTCCCTGCAGACGTTCATCATAATTCAGGTCCTAGGAGGGATCGCAGTGACTCTAATTTCCTCATCACCACTTATTTTCCTGGTGCTCATAGGCTGGGTGCAGTTGTCAGGGAGTTTTTCCCTATACTTTCTTCTTCCTCCTGTACTTCTTCAGTCTTTAGTGAGCCACCTTCCATTTCCTATCGCAAACCTGCTAATCTTCAATCTATCTTCTCTCACATCTCTTCTCCTAAGCCTCTAAAAACTGCTGGTGGTATGGTTCAATGTGGACGTCGTGGATGTCTTACTTGTCCTATCATCAATCCTGTTCCTTCCTTTACCTCTGTCCATAGTAAACGCACCTACCCTATCTCTCACAAGACCTCTTGTACCTCTGGTAACTGCGTTTACCGTTTGGATTGCACCCAGTGTGATTCTTTTTATGTGGGTTTGGCTTCCACCAAGCTAAGCCTGCGTATGAATAATCACAGGTCATCCGTTGGCAAACGCAGTGACCTTCCCGTTGCTACTCATGCCAGTTTTCACGGACTCAGTTTTAATGACTGTTTTCGTGTACAGGTCCTGAGGCAGATTGATCAGACTAATTCGAAAGTTACTCTGAGAGCTTCAGAAGAAGCACTGCTTAAGCCCATCGGCTCCTGGGCTTAACCTCAATCGTTGATTTTTTTTTCTCTTATTTTTTAGTTGTTATCAGCTTTTAATTTTATTTTAGTTAAATGTTTTCTTTTTTAATTTTTATTTGGCTTTTATTTTTTTATCTTCCCTGTCTACCTTTCCTCGAAAAGTTGGCTACACTGTTTGAGTGCTTCAGTTCGAACGCCAAGTCAGTCGTTATCAGCCTTTGGAGCGATTCACTTCTTTTCCTGAAGACGAGGACATCGAAATATAGTAGTGAGTTCAGTGGTTTCCTTTCTATGTGTTCTTTTTTAAATTCTAGTTTATATATATATCCACTTACAATTCGAAAAAACGATCCAAACTGGACGCAAACAGTTCACTGTTTGTGAACTGATATATATATATATATAATATATACGGGCTTGTTGTTATCTTTTATGAGCTTAACAACAGCGGAAAAGTCAGTTTCTTTCATCCACCATGTTCAACCCTTCACTATGAGTTTGACCATGGCGGATGAAATATTTCGCGATATATTAGTAATCTCCACACCCATTTTACTGACTCATGGTAACTGTCAATTCCTGTAACCATAGAACTGTAGGATCTTACTAAATCTTTCTGTTGGAAGAACTGACCATTTTTCACAGTACATATAAGAAATATATTTCAGAAAGTAGGTAAGGATTATAGATATAATCAAAGAGTCATAAAATAAAAATAATATTAGAAATTTATGAAAAGATAAATATTTAAAAATATAATTATAACTAAAAGTAGCCAGTAAAATAAATAATAAAAACAAAACCTAAAACTAAATAGACCTTTTAAAAATAGGAAGACAAATAAATATAAAAAGTAAATGAAGTTAAATATAATTCTATTGTTATTATTATTATTATTATTTAAATTAATAATTTATAATTAATAAATTTTGTTTTTAGTGTAGCCCTGAGAATGTATCTGATTATAGATGCCGTTATTTATTTGTTTTTGATCAGACCTTGAGAAAAGTATTCTCTCTAAGAAAATTTATTTCATTCGTGAGGTACTCGTTAGACAGCACTGACACTTGTGTCATTTCTCTCATAGAACGATTGAACAAAAAAAAAAAAAAAATTGAGAATTTACTTAGACTTATTTTGTAGTCAGTAAAATAAGTTATTGTTTTTCATTGAAATGAAGTTAAGAAGGTATAATTCATGTGTTTTGTTTAGGAATGCTAAGAAAGTGATATTGGTCAAAGAACAATCTGCAAAGGGGTGTTGTGGCAATTTGAAGCAAAATATTCTAAACAGATGGTGTGTAATGTAGTATTGTAGGCTGTTTCAAGCCACAACAGAGATTTCTATGGGAAAAACAATATATATAGTAAGCCGTTATGAGTTTTGGTGCAAGGGTCGTCACGTCTGTGATTTGTTTGGGGGCAGGCGGGGAAGGAAGGCATCGTCTGGTTGCTCCATAAAGGCTCTCAGTCCCACTTCAAACTTTCTCTTCCCTCTCCCACCCCATCCCCCCCCCCCTGGGTATTAAATTCTCCGAATTATGTGTTGAGTTAATTTTATATGGAAAGTTTGTAATGTTGGCAACACTGAAGTTCTAATTACTTTCATCTTGTTGAGGGATATCGTGTCAGAATCCTTGTGCAAACGAATTTCATGTTCCACCGCCCTCTCGCCAATGCTACCACCTCCCTGCTATTTTCACTGTAAGGCGTTTATACAATTGTTTTCTATTACTGACTAAACTGGGTGAGTGTTAAAACTTTTATAGCAAAATGTCGCAGCGATGAAATGCGTTGCCGATCATAAAGAGAGACATTAATGCTGTAAAGTTCGACAAATCTTTAATTAATTCAAGTTATTCCGCCCCAGTTAATTAAGTAGTATTTAATTAATAGAAGTGATTATTATTAAACTAATATTCAGATCCATCGCTGTATTTCACGTTCTTTGAAGATTAATAACTAGAGTTACATAATTTTTTTTATTTCTATTAAAGTCTTTTCATCTGTCAAATATAACTAATACTCAAACAATCAGAAAATAGTTGCCTCTCACTCATCAAACTTTGGACCGTAATCATTCAAGTATTTTTTAGTATTTATTATCATAATTTTCTACTTACTAATAAGATTTTAGGAAGCAATTTTAATAAGGTATCTGAAATGAAAAGAATTCATAGCAGTATTCCCATTCCTCAATGAATGATTGTTTACCATACTTTTCAAAGTTTGGTATACCTGATGCTGCAGTAAATATTGATAACTTGCTAAAGAGTACTAACTCTGGATGGATCCGCTATAATAAGTGGTAAAATATGCATAAACGCAACGACCAAGACCATGTTATCCATTATATTAGTGAAACCTAGAATTACCATCCCAATACTTATTTTAATTGAATTATGTTCTTTAGTCTATTGGTCATATCATGATGAAGAAGGTCAGGTTGATGGTTTTAATGTGGAGCTGTTTTACCACATTACGTGAGACCAACCGCATTCCCACGTATGTGGAAAATGACAGTCTTTGTGATGTGCCCAAGGTGGACAATGCAGAGGATTCTTTCACGAAACACATCAACAGGACTAATATGCATGTTCCATGCAGTCTTTTATAAAAAAAAAATATATCAGCCAATGATTATAGCTGAAAATTTTGAAAATGAACTGGAAAGAGTACCAGAGAATAAAGTTTTAATTTTCAATTAAAAATAACTGAAAAGAATAAATATGAAGCAAAGTTTAATCAATCAAAACTTATCTAGGCAGGGATCCGTCACATCTGCCACCGAAACGCCAATCTGATGACCCACTGTTCCCGCACTAAAAGACGAGAAAAAGTCTTGTGAAAGCAGGCGCAATCAAGATGAAGAAAAGAGAGGAGAACGGTGAATTCTTCTGCAAGTGGTTGAGGAAACTTTTCAACTGCGTCCACCAACCCGAGGAACACACTATCTTAAAATGGCAGCTAAAACTGCCCTTGTTTCTCGGAGTCAGAAATCAACAAGCTTTGAAAAAGACAATCGCTACCAGCTTAAGGGTGATAAGGATGGATAGACCCCCAAGCCGGTGCAAGACAGAGGAAAGTTTCCAGCTACTGGCGTCGATCCAACGGAGCATACCGTCCCGTTGTTTGAGTCTTAGTTCTTATCAAGAAGAAAAAAACACCCAAGCAAGTTAACGCCTCTCCTCTCCACCACGCCAGGGTGAAGGCACATCAGGAAGGTACTAGCCCAGTACTACGCATAAACCATTAAGTATTAACAGTATTTAACACTATTTACATAAATGATTTCATGCTGTTAAGTCAAATACTAGAATAACAATTATATTTAAAGGCTATTATTAGAACGAGGAAACCAATTCCACATTACAAGTGATCCATGACCAATCCCACATTACAAGTGATCCACAAGTGCAATAGACCTTGTCTATTTGCTACCCATTTTTTCAAATGGCCATTCTTATGATAGACACCTTTTCTTCAGAAATACATATTGCATTTCTCAACCATTCTGATGATACTTAAAATCACAGAAATCTTCCTACCTGATGTCATCATAATAAATTTCATCTTTTTTGCTTTTAAAGAATATAGTAGATATGTATGTTTAAAAAATGTTTATTTCATACAGTTATATCTGTTTGTTCAATTATAATTAATGTATGCTTGTTTCGGCGTCTTTTACGTCTGCACGTTTACTCTTCAACCATGAGTATTTATCTTATCAACTCATAGTTTTTGTTATCAAAATAATATTCAGTTTTCTTACTAGGACTTTAAAAAGTTGAATATTTAACAAATAACCAAAAGTAGATTTAGTGAAGCTGAACAGAATATAATTCTAAAGGTTTTATTTTATTGTTATTGTTTTTATATGGTAAACTAATAGTGATGTACAGAATAAGATTTGCGAATTTTTATCCTTTAACTGATTTTAACTACAATGAAACAAAGGCTTATCACAAATATTTTCATTTTTATCTACAATGACAATGACTTCCTGAGCAATGACAAATCTGACTACCCAATTTTTTGTTTAAATATTTAGAGTTCATGTGGGATCTTGATGTCACCACTCCCTTTTATTTAAAAAAAAAAACAACTTATTTCGTTTACAACCTATATACTTTGTTTTTCAATTTATAGTTGTTTTCCTATGTAAAATGTATGACTCCATACATAATGTTTTATTAACAGCCTTCTTGAAAGCTATTATTCCTATGAAATGATTATTTCAAGAAAAAATTACATTGGATACGGACAATGAAGCAATACTGAAACCATGAGAGCTTGCATTCGTGAGAAAATACGAAAAAAATTCTCTTTGTGAACGGTGTGCCGTATGTTTGGAATAAAGCTTCACATCTTTTCATATCTTTTGATATTGTAAAAGATGAAAGGCTTTTTCCCCTCAGGGTAGTTTCTCAACACTGAGTGTGCTTATTTACAACATCGTCCTTACATGCATACAGACTATAAATATTTCAATACAATATGAAAAGAAATAATATTAATTATTATTATGATCTTGTATAGTGGGATGGACGTAATTTTCATTTAGGTAATTTTTATTTGACAATTTTTATTTACATTCAGTTTTATGTAGTTTTTTTATCTCTAGCAATGGGTGGTTATAATATATTGGTTGTTTCATTAGTTGTTACACTAACGTTATGAAGGATATCAAAGTATCTTGTCTGTAAATTTCTCCGTTTTTTTTTATTTTCTTAAAAGTATATATATTTATAAAAGAATCGACCGTGAACAGAAACAAATTTAAAGTTTCTTAGGACTTTGTCAGTTCGTGAGGTTCAAATCAATTGAAACTAGACAGTTGTTGTTGAAATCCACAAAACTATTTTCATTGAAAAATAATCACTAATGTAATACTTAGTTATTCTGTTTCAAAAATTATATACTTTTGCCTATGAAAAAGGTTTTAAATAAAAATTGAAACATTGGCAATCAGAGATTAGTTTGAACTTGAAGAACTAACAGAGTCCTGATAAACTTTATATATATATATATATATATATATATATATATCAACCCCGTCGTCATTTACTTCTTCTTTTCTTTCTCCCTTTGATGACGATGAGGTCGAAATATGGAAGTGCGTTGTGTGTGTTTCTAAGTTTCTTTTATTCTAGTCGTTTGATTTTTGTCCTAACGGACCATTTCATTTTTGAATATATATATTAATACCATATACATATAAATATGTATATTACATATATATATAGTATGTACTATATAAACTTGTATACATTATAAATTCGGAGAGATGATCCAAACTTGATATGCATTAGTTCAAAATCGAAGAAGAGTAACACACAGAGTAAAGAAACACATTTACTAATTCAAATTTTTGGAAAATCCTCGCCAGGAGAACAGAGGGACGGAGAGGCTAAACACACTGTAACCTTCATATTTGGTAAAAGCTTGGCTACTTGTACCTTAATCTGCTCGAGCAGAAGCCAACTTGAGGATGCTTTGTATACCCCATGAATGAGTGTCTTGACCATTCCATCCTTATACCTTTTAGGGCACTCACATCAATGTTCAGGTAGATTCTACTCTTGGTTGGTATGACAGAAGCTGATGTTTCAACCTGCTTAGTTTGTTCTATTCTGTTAATTTTAAGATTAAATATTTTTGGTTCTCATCTCGTGGTAACTTTCAATACTGAGGTAGCTTGGAAAGTTAACTTAATATCTTTTACGTAATATACTGATGTTTATCAATTACAACAAAACAGTCGTCTTCATATCTGCAATATATATCAGACTTCAGCTTGAATTTTTAAGCCATGATCCTATTCTCATATAAAAATTAGCCAATATGACCCCTAGTGGGGAACCCATCGTCACACCGTCACTCTGGCTGTAAAAGCTTTCGTCACTGTAACAAAATGGGTTTTTAGTTGTGCAAGCTGCTGGTAGATCTTTCATTGTTTGCTTTTTAGAAAGCGGATGGAGTAAACTGGCATGGTTATGGGCCATTTCACAAATTATCTCTATTGTTTCCTACACTGGCACTTTAGTAAATAATGATTCAACGTTCAAAGAAGCCATTATTCGTTTAGGATTTGTGGCTCTTAATATTTCAAGAAATTCCTTGTTTGAGTTGAGAAGGTATTTGCCTGGAAGGAATACCAAAATAATCTCTACCGTCTTCAGAGTATAATAGCTAAAATTACAACTACTAAATTAAACTAACCAGTTCTAATAGTCTATAAGTTTTTGATATTTATAGTTTTGTTAATTATAGGGCGTTAATTTACGAAGTGTATGGTTTAATATTGTAGTTGTAGTTTTAGTTATTATACTCTGAAGATTGTCAAGATGACTGAAACATGTTAGTATTCAGAAGTGTAACATTTGGAGAACTTGTGTTTTTTGTATCTGAGAGATAGAAACTGTATATGAAAATCTAGAAAGATTATGAAAGAAATTTACTTATATGACAACAATGAAATCATTAAACGTTACATGTATCAATGAAGCTTTGCCTCCCAATTATATAATATATATTTTTTAAAAACAGACAGACGCAAATAAGTTCTACAAACTGTCAAAAACTTTCTGTTGTTAGGTAAATTGTCTGTTTGGATCTCATTTCATTGAATGTTTATATACATATATATACACCACAATAAAAAATGGAAAAAAAAGGCTAAGATCTTTCAATCGTAACAAACGGTCTTCGTCAAAGTCAAAAACCCAACTGAAATACAAGATGCAGCTGGATCATGATATATATATATATTGGGGGGGATCTGTTCCTGGGCTTAACCTCAATCGTTGATTATTCCTTTTATTTATCTTTCGTTTACTTATTTTTATTTGGGTTTTTTACCTGTGCTAATAGTTTTTGTTTTCATCTGTTATAATTTATTTTGCTTTTATTTCTGTATCTATCCTTGCCTCCAATCCAATCCCTCCGTAAGTTGCCTACACTTTGTGAGTGTTTCTTCAAGACGACCGGCCAGTCGTGGTCTACCTGCGCAGCGACTCGTTTCTATCTTCCTGAAGTTTTTATCTTAATTCTTTTAATTTAGTTCAAAAGGCAAATACCTTCTCAACTCAAACAAGGAATCTTGAAATATTAATTTAATTAATTTATTTATATTTATGTTTGATAATTGTTTATATGATTAGTTATGTGTGGATTCAATGTCTTAATGTTATTGAATTACATTCCTGATGATGGTGAAAAGTTATTACTAAACATGTCGAATAATTCAATAAAATAAAAAACTTATGCTGAATTAATTTATGAAAAGCGAAATGCTCAAATGAAAAAAATTCTTCAGAAAATTAGAACAATTCTCCATAAAACTTAACAAAGTAAAATCGGATATCTACTTTTTAAATGCGTGCATTAAAAAAGGACTGCTCCTAAACTTTACAAATATATGTATATATATATCAATGATCAAACCATAATATGAAATAGGAAAACAAGACTAAGACCTTTCAACCGTAACAAGCAGTCTTCGTCAGAGTTAATTACTCAACGTGTTATTCCAAGTGTTTATGTGAAATTTTGTATATACATATATAAGTAAAGTGAGAGTTGCCATAAAATACATGCATATTGAGTTGATTATTGATACCCAAAACCGAAAGAGATATAAATATTGGATGGTTTTATATTCATTTTAATTGGTTAATAACCTCTGCAGCACTATCGGTAGAGAAAAGAATATATTTGGGGTATGACGTTTTTATATTCTAATGATATACTCGATGTTATCATTCGATAACCTTTTTCCCTATAGATATTAATTAGCCATTCCATCGTTCACCAATATCAAATTGAATTAAATTGAAGCGATAAGAAAATATCAAGTTAAATTATAATGGATTAAGATTTCTTTAGGGAGCGGTAAATCGTTAGGGATGACAGAGGGGGTGGTTCTGTTGAGGATAGGGGTGGGGTTAGAGCTTGCACTCAAGCCTAGCAATACTAACGGCCTCCCGCGCCCTCTCAACTATAATTGAAGAGACCATTAAGTCAAAATTGAAAGCTCTTTCGATACTGTTAACCACCATTCTAATAATGCCCTACCTACCTAACTTACAAATACTTTTCTCAAAAATGAAAACCTCTTTTTTTTTTTTATATTCCACTCTTAAAGAACAAAGACAATTAATAATTATCAGTATTCGATGTATACTTTAAATATGACCAAAATTATATGTCTGCAAATATAAAATAATGTTCATAAAAATATGTGAAGTTCTTTTTTTCTTTTTCAAAGGATTATCATTCTGTCAGAGCAATATCTTAAGGTGTGCTACTTTGAGAAGATTAAGAAATAGGATTGTGTTACTTTGGCAACATTATGGAATAAGGTGTGCTACTTTGAGAAGATTATAAATAGGATTGTGTTACTTTGAAAACATTAGGGTATAAGGTGTGCTACTTTGAGAAGATTAAGAAATAGGATTGTGTTACTTTGGCAACATTATGGAATAAGGTGTGCTACTTTGAGAAGATTATAAATAGGATTGTGTTACTTTGAAAACATTAGGTAATAAGGTGTGTTACTTTGAGGAGATTAAGAAAGATGATTGTGTTACTTTGGCAACATTAGGGAATAAGGTGTGCTACTTTGAGAAGATTATAAATAGGATTGTGTTACTTTGAAAACATTAGGGTATAAGGTGTGCTACTTTGAGAAGATTAAGAAATAGGATTGTGTTACTTTGGCAACATTATGGAATAAGGTGTGCTACTTTGAGAAGATTATAAATAGGATTGTGTTACTTTGAAAACATTAGGTAATAAGGTGTGTTACTTTGAGGAGATTAAGAAAGATGATTGTGTTACTTTGGCAACATTAGGGAATAAGGTGTGCTACTTTGAGAAGATTATAAATAGGATTGTGTTACTTTGAAAACATTAGGTAATAAGGTGTGTTACTTTGAGGAGATTAAGAAATAGGATTGTGTTACCCTGGTGACATTAGGGTATAAGGTGTGCTACTTTGAGAAGATTAGAATAGGATTGTGTTACTTTGAAAACATTAGGTAATAAGGTGTGCTACTTTGAGGAGATTAAGAAAGAGGATTGTGTTACTTTGGCAACATTAGGGAATAAGGTGTGCTACTTTGAGAAGCTACATTATGAAGATTATAAATAGGATTGTGTTACTTTGAAAACATTAGGTAATAAGGTGTGCTACTTTGAGAAGATTAAGAAATAAGATTGTGTTTCTTTGGCAACATTAGGGAATAAGGTTGCTACTTTGAGAAGATTAGGAAAGAAGGTTGTATTACCCTCAGGACACCAGGGAATAGAGTGTGTTACTTTGAGGAAATTAATAACTAAGCTTGTGTTACCTTGAGGACATTAAGGAATAAGATGTGTTACTTTGAGGATATTAGGAAGTAAGTCTGTGTTACCTTGAGATAATAAGAAAGAGGATTGTATTAGTCGCCCTGTTCAGATTATTTATTATGATATCGGCTGCAGCAGTGTAGGGGATGAAAGGTTTTAAGTAATTACCAGTCTTTACGAAGATAAACCTGTTTCACCATTCTGTATAACAAGCTACAGGAAAATTGATATAAATTATAAACGTTACTGGATTTAACTATTAGACCAACCTTATTCTCTAATGCTCTCTGGGTAACATTAGGTTTCTCTTTCAGGATTTACTTACGTAAACAAGTATACAGTATTTTATTAATCCTAAAAAAAGTATAAAAATATTTATTATAATATATATATATATTTCATTAAACACTTTTTAAACCCTTGTTTTAGTCTCTTTTCTCATTAACTTTTCTAATTTTCTAATCAGTGTTTTGAAATTTTCCGGGATATGAAATAACAATTGTCCAAATGTTTTATCTTGAAAACTCATTGTTAACAATATTCACTTTTTAAGAATTCACGAACGTTTCAGTCACCGTTGACCATCTTCAGAGCATTTTTTATTTAACTTACTAACGCTAGAAATTTAAACATCTATATAAATATATATTAACTAAGAATAAATACTTTACAAAAAACAATAACACAGTCGACATGCATGATACATAAATAAGGGAGGTTACGATAAGGCTATGCTAACTTGAATGATATAGTTTCTGGATATTTGTCCCTAAGGCTAAGCCTAATTTAGTATGAACACACTTACAGTCTCTAATTTTCGGTTGAACCGTCATCAGGAGAATAGAGATAGGGACACCAAGCGCACTTGAGACGAGACGGTTGGAGACCAACAGTGTTGTCACACACGTACCCGGTTCAAGTCAAATGAGAATAATAAACTAGGAATATGTAAAGAACTGAGGAATAATGAGAGAAACTGAAGAAAATGAGGAAATATAAATAACAAAAAAAAATAAAATTTAAAAAATAATAACAATGAAGAATATTAAGAAGAAAATAACTGAAACTAAAGAATAATAATGAAAATGATTAGAATAAATTATAAGTTAAAACTAAAGTTGTATAAAAAATAATTTGAAATAAAAGAATATAAACGCCAAAATATACCAGATGTATAAATATTAATAATAATAAATATATTAATATAAAATAACAAAAAATATAATAATAGCTAAAAGTATATACATTAAAATAATAATAAATTGGAAAGTAAGATAAACAAATAAAAAAAATGTAAATAATCTCTATCAATTTTAAACATCCTTATCTCTTTACGTTTATACCTGGTTTACAACGCGCATTCAAAAACCAGATATTTGCCTCCTCATATGCTCGTAATGTGATAGTTTTACTCTCTGGGGGAACTATAATAATCAAAATATATAAGATATATATATATATATATATATATATATAAGTTAATTGCATAGTCTCTCGTTACATAGACGGAAGTTATCTCCATCTAGAAACAGCAGATAAAAGCCGACGAAACAGTTTATCTTTAGTCGACTGTGAGACACCAAAGTGAACATATTTGACTAGCAGGTGTGGATTATTAAGTAACTAAGTAAAAAATATTGTCGTGAAATGAAATTGGCACAGCATAAGTAAACTAAAATTAAAAAATATGATAAAAAGTCTAGTAAAAACTGGAAGACTGTTACGTTATCATTAAAAAGAGGTTGCTAAATATATTACTTTAATATAAACATTCTATTATAAACATGTTATTGCATAGATACAAATAACCAGCAACTCAAACACAAATTGGCCAAATGAGAGAGTAACATATCCTAACATATTATGAAGAATCGTGATAACGATCGTGTTCCGAGACCAGTCAAGTAGAGAAGAAATTGTATTAATAACGATGTCATTATAAATATGAAATACCTAACAACCTTTGTGATGCTAACGACCTAATCTACCTGCAAACCCCGATCTAGGGACACAACTACCCCACCAAGCCCCGCAAGAGAAGTCTTGAAAAGACAGGGATTAGCCACATCTGACCAATAAGGGCTGAGTGCCTATTATTACACTTAAGTCAGTGCGCGGTCGAGCGCACTTTCTACCCTCGGACGCAACTTTTAGTTGTCTTTCCTAACTCGAGATTTTTACAGATGGAAAGGAGCATTACAAATTGAGTCATATTCACTGTCATGAACTAATTATAACGGACACAGTAAAATATAAAGCTTAACTTAACCTTTAAACAAAACACAGTAGTGCCAACATGACCTACCAAATATAACCAAATATATGTCCAGTCTCAACGTAACATATTAAATGTAACTAATAAGTAACTAAAGTATTTAATATGTAATTACCTCTTGATTAAAAAATCATGAGTCACAATTTTTTACATATATTTTAGGGTAATGAGGTATAAAAGCAGTAATAACAAAAAAATTAAATTTATTTAAAAATAATAATACACTAAGTTAATTAATCAACCTATATATATAATAACAGGTACTACAAAATGCTTTTAAAACAGCTGGATAAATTAATGGCGAACTAAGGTTATTTTAGCCAAGTGATGTGTCTGAAGCGAACCCTGTCAGTTATAATAATTATCGGTATAGGTGAAGTGAAACTAGAATATTCATAATTTTGAGTAAGTGCGCTTTTAGTGTTAATTGAAATAGCTAATGGAGAATAGTTGTATTGTCACAGAATTGCTTTTTGTAATTACGACTAATCAACTGATAGTTTCAGTTTTATTGCAATAGCTTCTCTCTCCCTCTCAATCTCCTTTCCTTTTCACATACTCCTATCATACATCTACCCCTTTCTCTTCTCCTTTTTGTCTCTCTCATCTTATGTAGCCTTTCCCTCTTACCTTTCTTCTCTCTTTTCTTACATCTCTCCTTTTATCTGTATTTGTACCTTTTTCTTCTCTCTCTCACTCCTACCTTCTTGTTATGTCACATTTCCTCCGTTTCCATCTTAGTCTTTATTCACTCACTCACTCTCTCTCCCTCTCCCTCTCCCTCCCCCTCTCTCTCTCCCACTCTCTTACTTCTTCTTTATTTTCTCCCTCCTTGTCTCCCTCTCTTTTACCTCTTATTTATTTTCTCCCTCTCTGTCTCCCACTCTCTTACTTCTTCGTTATTTTCTCCCTCCTTGTCTCCCTATCTCTTACTTCTTCTTTATTTTCTCCCTCCTTGTCTCCCTCTCTTTTACCTCTTATTTATGTTCTCCCTCTCTGTCTCCCTCTGTCTTACTTCTTTATTTTCTCTCCCCTCTCCCCCTCTCTCTCAAATTATATTTATTTTCTCCCTCCCTGTCCCCCTCCCTCATACTTCTTTATTCTCTCTCTCTCTCTCTCTCTCTCTCTCTCTTTTACTTTCTCTTTATTTTTTCCCTCTCTGTCCCCCTTCATTAATCCTCAGTCAATCTTTCTCCCTCCCTCTCTTCTCTGTCCTAATTTCCCTCACTGTCACCCTCTCTTATCCTGTTTACCTCCCTCTGTTCGTCATTCTATTTACTGCCCCCACCCCCTCTACACCTTTCTCACCCCTCCGTCATTTTCATTTTTTTGTCTCTCTCTGTCTCTCTTGCTCCATCTCTCTATCTATCTATCTCCTTCGCTCATTTCCTTCTGCATTTTTATTATATGTTATAAAGCTCGTTACATTCATTATTCAATGTAGATTTTTAATTAAATGTCTTTAGAGTTTAAGGCTTTTAACTGGCTGCTAAATGCCATATACTAGACAATTATGTCCCTTACTACTCAAGATGTGAGCTTTCTTTCCTTGAAGAACCAATTACAAAGACGATTGCTTTACAAGGCAAGCATTAGTCTAACAGACCTCATTCCTCAATGTCGCTCACTCTTTATCTAGAAAACAGCCATCTTGAATCATCTCTGCAACAAAAGCAGCATTTATATATCTCCAAACGCTCTTGCCATCAGTCTGCATCATTCTTGCTGGAATGTTTCAGCCAAGCCGACCTAATCCATTAGCCTCCTTGCTCCTGGCTCTCATTTCTTACCTCCTCCCACCCCCAACACACACACACACACACAAAACACCTCTCCTATGCTTTTGTTATCAAAAGCATTATCAAACGTTTTTGTTATCAAATTATTATTTTCAAAAGCACACATCAATATAATTCTTGTTGAAGTAAACTTTAAAACACATTTGTTTAGATGCACTTTTAATCACAATTGAACTAAATTACAATAGCATTATTACGTCTCCCAGAAATATTATTAAGATGTTCCAGATATTCAAAAAAATTCTGAAAACAATTTTTAAGTCAAGGTGATAGCACGTTATTGTAAGTAATAAACTTTAGTATTGAGTATAAAATCATAAATATGGCTACATAGTTAGCTAAAATATACGAGTAATAATATTAGATGTCCCAAAATTATTTTTAAGATGCTCCTAGTTCCGTAGTTAACGGAAGAATAATTGGTAAAAAAAAATTAATAATTCTTACTGTAACTACAGTGTCGTTATAATGAAACGAATAAATATTGACATTTTAATAGAAGTACTGTTCTTAAAGTCTTCTGAAATCCTAAAACTTTTTTCTTCTTGATGATGTCTAGATATGTGTGAGTGAGTATATACGAACTGTTGTAATCTCTCTACAAGTTAAAATATTTGATGGATCTTAATGAAATCGTTTGCCATTGAAAAGAACTCTTAAATTTCATTTATCAATTTATAAATGCTATTATTAATTTAACTAGTCATGTTTTATAGATCAATGATGCATAAAACATATATGTAAAAGTATTTTTTGTAGTCGATAACTACTTATATATGTGTTAAATTTAATTATCAACAATTGTGAAACAGTCTTTCTTGTAGCATATTCACAAATATTTATTAGACCATATCCATCCATTCACCGTACACAGGCACCAAAACACACACACTCAACACACAGACGCACACACACTCTCAACACACAGACGCACACACACTCTCAACACACAGACGCACACACACACACACACACAATATATATATATATATATATATATATATGCGTGGTATCCATGAATGCAGATGATATAAAATAAATAAATAAATAATATATATATATAAATATAATATAATATTATATTATTTATAATATATTATATTTATATATAATAAATAATATATAAATATATAAATAAATATATATATATTTATATATGGGGAGAGATCTCCCCACGTCGCGTTCAGTTCTTCGACGTGGGGAGATCTCTCTCACTTCGACCTCTCTTCTAGTCTACTCCTGATGACGAACAACAGTTCGAAATATTGAATTCTGTAAGTTTTCTCTTTATTCTTTTTCTGTGTCGTGCTTTGTGTAATTTAGAGTTTTATATATATATATATCTTCAGAATTGCACAATAATCAAACAGTACTCTCCAATCAAAGAAACCTCCGTTAAATGATTATTACTAATATTATGTATAACAAATGATGATTATTTCTATAGTACCTCTAACGAGGTATCATTATAATTATTAGCACTTCTAACCAATGATGATTAATATTAATAGCATTTGTGCTAATGATGATTATTACTAAGCAGCTATAACTAACGACGATTATTACTGTAACACCGGTATCTAGTGATAATGATCACTATTAGCTCTTATAACTAGTGATTTTTATTACTAATAGCACTTGTAACTTGTGATTATTATTATTAATACCATTTGTAATCGTGTTGTTTATTCTTGATTGCATTTATAAGTCAGTGTTTAGTGAATTTTTAAGTCCAATTGATGCACGTTATTGTAAGAAATAAACTTTAGTATTAAGCATAAAATCAGAACTATGACTAAGTAGTTAGCTAAAATATAATAGCTAAACAAGCTATTATACTAATATTATAATAATTATAATATTATAATAGCTATTATAATATTATAATAACAAGCTAATATAATAGCTAAAATATAATAGCGAAAAACAAAACAAGTTTTTCTTTTTAATCTTTATTCACACTCTTAAATGAGCATTCTTTAATATAATTATTATTGCTTACTTAATAAAGAAGGTGTCCAAAAATGAGCGCATACAAATTAAATCCCTCTCAGCTATTAAATGTATTAAAAACAATAACGGGATATCTAAACATTTAGTAAATTATATTTATTGACCATTAATAATGTTTATAACCATTAATGTAATTCCGAGTATAATTTTTTTAGTTAAATATTATTAATCTTTGGACTCATCAGAATGTTAAAACTATTGCTTTATTATAGACGCTTCAATTGTTATTAAAATATTGATCTTTCCTTTAGAATGTTATTTTGAAATATTATTCATGAAATTGGCTGCTTCATGAACAAAGTTACTTCAGTTTATTATCATATCATTATACTTTAATAAAGGAATTTCTCAATTTAAAAAGTGCTGCTACAGCGAAGTTAATATTTCAATTTTAATCAAATTTTATATTATATTTTATTTTCTTACTACTTTGAGAAACTCATAACTGCGATGCTTCATCACAAGAACATTACCACTCTTTTGTCTTTAGAGTTGTAGTATACTAAACTACTTCTACTGTACAGTATACTTAGAGTTATAATATAGTCTTATTCTTTAACCATACATTATAATATATATATATGAATTTGTATATATATACTTCAGATAAATTGTGACACATAGACAGAAACAGAACAAAGACTCACTTTTCAATATTTCGGTCCCAGTTACCCACTGCTCAGCGAAGCCTCAGTCATTCTGCCAATAGGTATAGAAATTGCACAGTCCCTCTGTCACCCATGCATGGGACCGCAGGCATGGACCTGTAAACTTCACTCCTATTGGTCAACATTGTAACGAATCATATTCCTTTCCCCGGACAACCTATTTAATTATATAACTATTAAATATAAATATATTTATATTTATTATATAAAACTAAAGTTTATCAGGACTCAGTCAGTTCTTCCGGTTCAAATTAAACTCTCATTGCCAATGTTTCGGTTTTTATTTAAAACCTTTTTCATAGCCAGAAGTATAAAATTTTGAAACAGAAAAACTAAGTATTACATTAAAAAATTTTTACAAGAAAAATATAGTCTGTGGATTTTAATAACAACTGTCTATTTTGATTGAACACGTGACCCTAGTGTGTTGTTTCTATTCAACGGTCGATACTTTTATCAATATTTATGTATATGTTTCGGTCTCTGTAAACCATTTATTTGCAAGGTTTCATTAAAGTTTCACAACATAACATTAAAACATAACAATTTCTAAAAATTTAACAATAATTCAAATACACAAACATGAAATAAACTTTAGACGAAATCGTTATATGGGAGGTTATCCAAAGGTAGTAGGCACGAAGGGGTTTTCGCACAGGTCCAGGTTAACTTTCATCTATTGTGCTAATCAATGAGGGCATTGAAATAGCTCCTTTACACCTCCCTGTATGGTTTGGCTACGGACTACCTTCACATAGTTTCAGAATTCTTGCGAATCCTCCACCATGGCTATTGATACTGGGTTGTTTCTCTAAAATGTAAATTGCTTCCGTAATTTGTAACCTAATGTAGTTATGTTCTTGTTCTAGTACCACTATATTATCAGTTAACATTTCTTTCGTTTATTTCATTCCGTATATTGTTGAGACATGTTCTTTTGGTTTTCCTGATATAAGATGAATGATGAGTCGTTGAAAGTGAGTTGTTGTTTCACGTGTTTATTGTGAAATCTTTATATATATATATGTATATATATAACATGATAAACGAAAAACGGTCCGGCAGGACAAATAACAATTAAAATAAGCAGTGACACATAAACAGAAACACAACAAAGACTCACTTTTCAATATTTCGGCCGCCATTACGGTCGAAATATTGAAAAGTGAGTCTTTGTTGTGTTTCTGTTTATGTGTCACTGCTTATTTTAATTATATATATATATATATATATATATAGCTTCTCGACCACTGATATTTCAAATTCACACAAGGGGTTCTTCAGGATTTTGGTCATATAACATACAACTCCTGATTATAAACCCGGCTTTATTTGGTTTATAATCAGGAGTTGTATGATTTATGATCAAAATCCTCAAGAACCCCTTGTGTGAATTTATATATATAAAAATTTCACATAAACACGTGAAATAATAATCAATGATCAAACCACAATAAGAAATGGGAAAACAAGACTAAGATCTTTCAACCGTAACAAGCGGTCTTCGTCAGAATCAAAAACCCAACTAGTCTTGTTTTCCCATTTCTTATTGTGGTTTGTGCTTATATATATTTCTTATATATATATATATCAGTTCACAAACGAAGAAAAGCAACACACAGAGAAAGAAGTGTGTCTCTTTCTCTGTGTGTAGCTTTTCTTCGTTTGTGAACTGATTTGCGTCCAGTTTGGATCGTTTTTTCGAATTTTAAGTGGATATATATATATATATATATATACTTTTTCGATGAAAATACGATCCGAAACGGACAAATACAGTTCAATGTATTGGCTCTATACCAATACATACATACATATATATATATATATACACTATAGTTTAGTATGTACACAAAACTACTATTATTAGTTTGCCTTTAGAGTTACAGTATACACATCTACTATATAGTATACATAGAGTTATAGTACATTTCTAGTATAGTGTATTACTATATAGTAAATTATATATACTATAGTACACTAAACTATTACCACTGTTTTGTCTTTAGATTTATAGTATTGTGTCATTGTTATTTGAGGAAAAAAGAAAAAGAGGGAATACTAAATAAGATAGGAAAAGATTTATATGAGGAGGTGATTTGTATTTCTGCCGACATACACTCAGTCATATTATCTTGTTAATAGGTATGTTAATAAAGGGTTGGATAGGCCGGCACGCCACCTTCAAATCAACCCTTCACAGGCCTTCAAGCCCTTACTAATCTCTAGTTAATTCCTCATCCTTCCTCCTTCACGTAACTTCCACCTTTCACCTAATATAAAACATTAACAATTGGACTAACGTTTGACTATTTTTTTTAAAATATAAATATATACGTTAAGTCAACATTTAATCTTTTAATTATTTATTGTAATTTTTGTAGAAATTCTTAAGATTGCAGAAGGAAAAAAATAAAGAAATATTTGGCAGTTTGTGGAAAACAGCGGCTGAAAAACATCATTATATCGACTGTTGGTTTCCGTTAATGGAGGCATCGCCCATCCGTATACCAGTGAGACCTTTCTGGCAAACTAAAGCGCAGATGAGAAGTACTTTGTGGAGGCATTCCTTGGCAATTGGTACCCATGCTTGAATAGTCGACTATTCAGAGGAAAGCATATATTGGTTAAGACATTTGACTTTCAATAACATAAATGAATTTAACTAGAAATACAGTTAGTTTGAATTCAACTGAAATAAGAATGAATAATACTGAAAATCGATATAAATATTTCTATGATTAATATTTTAAAAAAAATAACCGATTATAAAAGTGAAAATATTAATTCAATGTGTAGTCTCATTTATCAATAGTAATATAATAAAAATCAATTAGTAATTTAAAATGATGGATTATTAAATCATGTAATAATATTCTGAAAAATAAAATCAGTAAAAAACTAAAATGATTACGTCGGGGTCACTATTATATCTACCTGAAGATATGATTTTGATTTTATTATTCTACAGATTGTGGAAAAATTGTCATAATCTTTCAGAATAATTACTAAACTACGTGGCTGACAACGGTTCAACTTATAGTTTTTATTTCAGTTTTCAATAAAATAAATTCGTCATAGTGATAATTTACAAAATATAATCAGGCAATATAAAAAAAAAAAACAGAATCACTTAAGTTATTAACTCTGCGCATGTCCGAACCATCTTTTACAGAGTCTAAATATTAGAAGAAAACAAAGATGAGGAACAGTTGACTGAACTGCCTTCAAACTCTCCAGTGTTGCCAATAGTACTGTTTAATATCGTATCCAATGTTAGTACAGTGTTGTTTCGGTTGATTATTAAGTATGTCTGATTCTATAGACCACTGATTAGAAAGATAAACAAAAAATACAGTAGAACAGTGAAGAAAGATATCAGAAGTAAGAAGATGAAAAATTATTAGCTAGGATTTATTTATCAATGAATGGACTGCAAAACCTTGAGTTTGAATAAAGAACACGATGTGGTCGTTGGCTCCCCTGTCAATATGATAGATCACTTTGAGCGAGATTTTATTTTACTCCCTTCAGCCAGTGTATAAAGGGCAAAAATGTGCCTTCTTTTTGATTATCTTACTATATATGTGCCTTCTTTTAGATTATCGTACTATATAAAATCATGTGTGTGCCAAACTACTGTTAATTGTATGCTGTGTCACCCATCCAGAGCTAATTACTCCCAAAGTTGATTCACTTTGGTTATCTAACTGGAACTAGTCTATTTATTTGACATTACTACGACCATCAGCCATATCAAATAATATAATAAAGATATAATAATAATAATATAAATATATCATTATCATAAGATAAATTAAAGATAAATGGAAGAATTAGATTAATACAAGTGTTTCTGTTTCTCTTCTCAAACTCAATTCATTTTTTAACAAGGTGGCAAACTGGTATAATTTGTTTTTATCATGTTTATCAATGTTATGGGGTTCAATACCTACTCTAACCCACGATTTATTCAAATGGGATGTGAACAATCGCGTGTCCCTCGGGGAGGACGTTAAGCCGTCTTTCCCGAGCCTGTATGATGTCAGGTACTCGTTAAAGATTCTTAATTTAAATAGACTCGAGTTGGGCAAAATTTAGGACTCCCAAATATAAAATCTTCATTGTGAGGTATCACAAAGGGCCAATGCTCGGCTATGTGTGTTCACATTGTGATACTGCCAATGCAACGTCACACAAATCTCATATTTTATCAGCCGCACGGGGTCGGAGGAAACGAGCGGATCTACCACCCGCGGACCTTCCCCAGGAAACAATCATTCCACCAAGTCCCGCAAGAGGAAGTCTTTAAAAAGAGAGGCGTTAGCCACATCAGACCAATAAGGACGGATATTCATCACCCAAGTCAGCCCCCGAATGAGCAGACATTACACTCTCTGACGCGACCCAGGCTAACCGTCCGCCCAGTCGTGTCTCTCTTAGTTCATGCCACGAGGGAAAACCATCCAGGCATGCTAACCCCCCCTCTCACCACAACAAGGTGAAGGCACATCGAGAGGGTACTCTTGTGTACTACAAACAAACTAAAATAATATTATTTAACTAAATAATGCTTTAATTGCGTCTTGAAGAGTTCTTTGTGGAAAGACTTTTTTGAGCGTGTCGACGCTTAATATTTTAAAATTTTTTAGCCATGAATGTATAAATAAATGCAAATTATGATATCTTAAAACTGAAGAGTTTTTCGAACATTTTAAAATATGCGTATTACTACTTTTATTTTCAACAATATTTATTCATACATTTTTTCTATGACTTCATTTTTCTGATTCCAAATTCTTAGAAAGCTAAAATAGGTGTAAAATTAGGGTTTATTACTTGTTTGCATTCTGATATTCAAGTGACAATGTTCCTGTCTTCTTATGGAGAAAGTTTTATTTTATTTGTAATTTTTTTTTATTTTTTGATCCGATAAGTTCCATTTGTTTTCACTTTATGCCAACGGTTTACTAATAACTGCAAAATATTTAATAACTGTTGCCGACTCCCACGCTTATACTCTTTCACCTCTAGTGTTGTTTCAGGGTCGGAAAGTTTGGCTCCTTTCTTATTTGACATACATTTTATTTATGTTACGAAAAGTATTAAGTCTCCACACAAAAAACGTTTATCACAAGAAACTAAACAATTCGTTTCGAATACTTAATGTTCTTCTTCAGGTTACATTTGCTCTGCTGTGGTGGTTGTTCGGGAGGTGAGACCAAGCAAGGACATTTTATTTATGAGCCAGCCACATTACTGGATTAATAGTAATTGTTGTCAGTTATTAAATTCATGCAAATATTCTTACATTCATATACACTCTATTATCTCTTAGTGTATATCATGTATGAACATGTTCCTCATTCACCTTCTCACCATAAGCATATGAACCTGAAGAAGGTTATGTCTTCAGAATACGTTATTTTATTAATAAAGTTCTTTTATGTGATCATTTGACTAGTATCTCTAACCACTGAGATTATTGAAGATGAACCGAAACCGAGCGAACATTACTCACAATGTACGATTTAGTGTTATCTTCAGTATCCATTTAATTATCAGCAGCTCAAGACTCGATAACAGAGCAGTTTCGAAACAAGTAGAAAGGATGAGAATCACGTCATAGGCAAAACAATGGTTTCCTTTTACAACATTGATAAATATTTACCAAGCTATAAAGGTGAATGTAGTCCAATGGTTCGCGTGCTGGCTTCTGGAAGGATAGATCAGGAGTTCGATACTCACTTTGGATCTCGATTTATTCACGCGGTAAGTGAAATCGGACTTTGCGTGTCTTAAGCTATTTATTTATTTACTAGATTGTTGTTAATTTAATATATTTTAGTGTAAACTTTGTTAAAGTCATTTAGTGTATTTTTCTTTACTACCAATGAAGACAACAAACTACCTACTCATCCGAACCTCCTTGTACAAACTCTAAATCCTGTCACCAACCTTCCTCAACCTCACTGAATAATTACGTCATCCATTGACTATCTGACTATCTTTCCAACTCATGACCAAAAACATTGAAAACCATGACTATAAGACCACATGTCCGCGAATATATCATTACCCTACAGACTAGCTTAATATCTGACATGAATTACTGATATTCAAAGTTATAGCAGGACAGTAAGAAAGCAGTAGAAAGCCTCTGGTCTGAAACTGCTAGTTACGACGTGCACTATAGTGCGCGGATATATTCTTTGGTCGTTGGTCGTTGGTATTTTTCTTTTGTCACTGGAGTCTGGTGTCTTGGTTTTCATAACCTACTCACTTGAAAACTTTTTCTACTCCATGTTATTTTTGTCTCCAACGAGTTAACAAGTATCATTATTTCTACGTTTTAGTAGTTATTCACTTAACTACCTTAACAAACTTGATATCAGAATTTTTTTAGATATGGCCATGTAAATTTTGAATTATTATCTAGAATTCTAGATTTTTTGTCAACATAAAAGAAGTTTTATTATTCCCCGTCTTTGCCTTTTCACTAAAATTAGATAAACTCCTTGTTTTCTTTTACTAAAACGTTGTTTATTTAGAATTTTTTTTTAATTTAGAAAGTTCAGTAAATAACACTTAGCATACATATTAAGCATACATTATTAGCATACTTTAATAATGTGTACATTAGGCTACACATCTGTAGAATTATAGATATTTTGCTTTTAAGTTTAAAAAAAAAAAATTATAATCGTTATTGGTTGATGAATTATTGAAATTGAAATAAGTATGTGTAAACACAATATTGAATGTTCTATTTTAAGAAAGTTTTATTTGTATATTATAAAAATGTTTCAAACAAAAAAAAATACACGGTGCAAAGTTTCAAGATTGAATGAGTTTGATAAAGAGAAGTTTCCTTTTTGCTTCTGAGACGAATGTCATGCCTAAGGTTTCTTTGGGGGGGGGGGGGGGGGGGGCGCTACTGTTGAATATTCAAAGCATAACAAGTGCCTCTATCCCTAAATTTATAGGCCAGTTATTGACTCACATAAATCATAGATAACTGACTCGACTGTTCCGTGTTTAGAGGAAATTCTCTTGGTTTTAATTCTGTTGGTCGTATATCATGTAGAATTACGCTTCCTCCCTGGCTGGCTTGCGTCTCAAGAGAACACCAGAATTTTGATAGTTTTTGACCCAGAAACTTTCTTAACATTTATAAGAAATATCTCAACCGAAGAGTATTACGCCGACTTATTTATTAAATAAGGTATTTTCAGGCTTTAGATTCATAAACTAAACTAGCACGTCCATTCAATCTGTTGGTCGTTCATAATTAAGATAAATCATAGTTATTTTTCTCTCTGTATCTTTATTTTTGAAACATATATTACTCTTAGTGCAGCTTATTAACCTATATTTTTATTTATTACGATGACATCGTGACACGAAAAAATAAAAGATTATATGATACAAAATTCTTAAAACAAATTCATAGATGTGCCTATAAGAACACTCACCTCTTAATAAATTATCATTTATTTTAACACTAGGAAATGATAGTAAACTGTATAATATTTTATTTAAACACTTAATCCAGTAAATATATATTGATTTATGTTTTCTGTTTATTTCTGATTTTATTTTCACAATTTTATATTTTGCGCGATTCCTTTCTATTTATTTTAATTACATCTCCCTATATACTTTTTTAACAAAACTCACTACTACATGTCAATGGCTTCGTCATCGATTTGATTTCAGTGTCAGAAAACTAATGGATTCTAAAGAAGAAATAGTGCGCATTAAAATGTTTGAGTGAAGTAGACGTAAAAAATATTTTTAACAGAATTTACTTTTACGTAATATAATAACCTATTTTACCACAGACTTAAGAATGAATTGTTGAAATAAATACATTTGTTGATGGTAAGATGATGGGGCTTAATTTTGAGAGAATCGCCTGTACACCCAGGCTAGACTGTATTGGGGATAATGTCCGTAGACCCAAGGAGAGTCTGCCGCTTTCAGGTAGTAATTGGGTCCAATTCACCCTTCCTAATTGCTCCCCTTGGCTACAATAAGTGGTGTCTTAACCGTCATCTCTTGAGCCATCAGAACCCGTATTAACGCTGATTCTCGCTTTAACTTTACTAATTACACAGCCATCTTTAATACTGGTATCAATTATGATCTTGTAATCAGAGAGCTATTGAAAATACTATACTAAGTCATTGTTGCCATAGACAAAACTATTGATATTATGACACTCAACAATTATAATTATTTAAGGCGTTCTTAAATCGTGCATCGAGTATTGCTCTTGTTCAAAAACCGGTTTTGAACTGTGATTATTTTAAAAAGAATCTGTGCTAACACGACTAATCGATGATTGATTGTCTCATGCTTACTCATAACTTACAGCAGCGTCACTATATATGCATTATATATATATATATATATATATATATATATATATGAGAGAGAGAGAGAGAGAGAGAGAGAGAGAGAGAGAAAAGAGAGAGAGCGAAGACCGCTTGTTACGGTTAAAAAATCTTAGTCTTTTTTCCCATTTCTTACTGTGATTTGAACATTGATATATACATGTTTTGAGATTTTGTTTAGTGTTTGTGATCTAGATATTAAAACAACTTCTTTGTCATCGTTTCGACATATATTTATGTCTTCCTCAGGGCTAAAAACATTGATATATTGAGAGCACTACTATTACAACAAATTAGATCTATTTTTTTGCTATTGTGTACAATAATGATAAACTATAGATTTTCATATTTAAATACGGTTATGTTTTGAAACCTGCAATGGTTCCAAACTATTTAAATTTCTGTATCTGCCTTTTTAACTTTATAATAAATAAATATTTTGGTTGTCTCTGTACGTGTTCAGAGCACACCACTAACCCATGATTATCATATAATGCTAAACTAATTTTTTCGCTTTTTTCTCTCAGAGTTTTCTTTCGCTTCCAAGTATTGAGCATAATGATTACTTAGTTTTGTTTATGCAGTTCATTTTGAGTAAAAGTTTAGGGATTTTTGAGAAGATAGAAACTCTTTTCTCATGTAAGGACAGACGAGGTGAATGTACATACTGTATTGTACGATGATCTGAGAGAAGCATGACTAATAATAATTATAAATGAAATAAAAGGATAAGGCTTTTCTGAATGATTTTGATTAAGGTTTTAAACCAGGATTTTGCAAATTGAAAAGAAGCTCTGAAGAGAAAATTGAATTAAATTGTATGGGAGACTAAAGTTGCGGCAAACTGTAGTTTTGGATTTGCAGGTATCAAATATATAATCAGAGGGATATTGCATCCCTCTCACAACGTCATTATAACACCAGGCAGCTTTTAATATTGTCAACAAGCAAAATCTTAACTTGTATACAGCGTATTGTGCTCATTTAAACTGGAACACTTTAGAAAATTAGTTTTCAAACTCTGTTTCTCTTCAAAAGAAACTGAGCTAAGTGGTTAGAAAAAAAAATCATTAAAGTCCGGGGCCATCATAGGCATTGCGGGAATCTTAGAAAAAGTCTTGGCTACTCCACTCCCAGATCTTGTCCTCCCCTCCTGACAATGCTAAGTGCCTTGTCTTGTATCCTCCTACCAATAGGGCGTCTAAACTTCATCTTTTCCTAATTTATTTTATTAATTTTGTATTTTTCAACTCGAATTCTTTTTTTTCTTTATCTTTAGTTTAAAGTATTCCTTCTTTATTTAAGACAAATAATGAAATTAAAGAAATATTAAAAAACATAAAATAAAAAATAAATTATTGTAATTTTAAGAAATCATGAACTTGAAGCACTAATTAGTAGTAGGATATAGAACATACGAAAATAAACCACTTTGTTCAGTCGGTCTATTTGATGTTTAGGTGTTTCATCCGAAACCGTTCTAGTCCCATCATAATCAACATTTTTAGGATGGCTGGTGAGTCGGGACTCTGAACATCCAACTCTGACTCCAGGATATTGGAAAGGACCGAGTCCGACTCCAAATCGTTAATAATACCTGGATGTTTATGCGTATACTATTTCTGTGTTTATATCAACCAAAATGGCATTTGACCAATGCCAAGTAAATCATCAGACTAATTGAAAGTAATTAAATAAATCAGGTTAATATTTGAGTAAGAGAGTAATGGGAAATGAACTTTTTTAATCTTTATTACAAAACAGATTCTAATTTTTACGAACTGCTATCATAACGTCAACACAATAATAAATTCAATACTAAATACTGTATTCTTCAAAGTTAGAAATTCCCGAATCCAAATATTACCTTAGTATTATGCTATCGGACATTCAATTCATTTCGATTGCCAACACCGTAATAAACTAAACAGCATCAGTAAACCATCATTTGTTTTTCATCAGTATTGTTTAACCGACCTCCTAGCTGGTGATAACGTCAGCCGTTTACCGGCTTTTTGTTTGATCGGTGATTCTACAGATTCTACATTGGGAGTCCTAAATTTTTCCTATCTCAAGTCCATTTTGAGTAGGGGATGTTTAACAAGTACCTGACATCTCACAGGCTCGGGACCGATGGTTTAACGTCCTCTCCCAGGGACGACGTACTCAGATTTATTCACCTCCCGCGTGAATAAATTGAGTTCCAGGTGGAGATAGAAGCCCGGACTACCAGCCCAGAGGCGAGCACGTTAACCACTGGGCTTACCTGGCCCTCTTTTTTATCAGTAGTATTCAGACTAATTGTATGGCATATTTTTTACATCATCAGTATGTTATGAATAAATCTACTAATTAACATATCATTGTGATACTCATTAGCACGTACTAATTGATATTACTCTTACTCTTTTATTAGTTAATTTTACTGTACAATAATTCCATGTTAGTGTTTATATAATTATTGTTGATTGATGTTTATCATCATACTGTCATTAGGGTTTTTTTGACTGGGATTGCGGGTCTAAAAGAATACTTTCACTCTGACACTGATCATTAAAACATATATATTGTTTCTCCCTAATAATTTTACTTTAAGAGTTGAACATTTTGTCTAAATCAAGTGTATTTTAGGGATTGTTAACGAGTACCCGAATATCGTACAACCTCGAGACAGATGGCTTAACGTCTCTACGAGAGACAACGTGCTCATATTTTTTCACTGAGAATCGAATACGTGTCTATCAGTCCATAGAAGAGCATGTAAACTCCTGAGCTACCACCTTACCTTTGTATAGAATATTACTTCATTAAATAATTAATGTTTTGTTAATACCAATTGAATTACATTATTGTATGAAATTATATTTCTGTTTTTAATTACTTAGGAATTTTTTTTTTTTTTTATGAACTTGACCATTTAAACTTAAGGGGCCTGTTTAGCTCAGTTGTACTCGCCTCTAAACTGGAAGGTCCGGGGTTCAATTTCAACCTGGCCCTTGATTTATTCATGCGGGAGGTGAATAAATCTAAGCACGTCGGCCCACAGAGAGGACGTTAAACCGTTAGCCCCGAGCCTGTATTATGTCATGCACTCGTTAAAGATCCCTACTCTAAATACACTTCAGTTAAGCAAAATTTAGGAATCCCAATGTAGAATCAACAGATAATGTGGTTCGTCCGTTACTAAAATTGGTGACAAATAAAAAATGAATGTAAATTTCCGCCACTAAAACACCACTAGTTGGTGAAAGCCTTATAAGTGTGGACGCTGGGAAACAAACAAACCATTTAAACTAATTCTAATAATTGAAAAGACCCTGAAAGAATTAAAGTATAATAGTTTTTGGGAAATTTACATAAATTTTCAATACTGAATTATAGCTATATTTATGACAACAAATTTAAAAATTTGTTGTCATAAAATATACATATCAAATGGATCAAACTAGATTCAGGGAAACTCAAAACCTTTTTTATACTATATACTATAAAGGTATATAATTTTTTCTTGATGATTATACTTTATTTAGTATAAAATAAGACAGGTAACGTTGTCAGAATGTGGCAGAAACACATAACAAGGTCATTGGACACCATATCTAGCTGCCTACTGAGCTAGGCATTTATGTGGTTTCTCACACATAAATAAAACGGTGCCAAGTAACAAATGAGCCACAATTTCTGGCCTTACAATAGTACTAAAGGTGAAAGTTTGAAAGCAACAAAAAATTATATTAAGTAAAGTATTTAAGTAATTAATGTATTGTTTATTTAATTACATTTCAATGTATATCAACTTTCATTAATATATTGTAAATTGCACGTAATGTAAGTTATCTTTTAGATTATAACATTTTTGTGACTTAATAATTATTACATTGTAATTAATTATTATGGAAAATCGTACTTTTGTTTTGTATACATCAACTTTGATTATATTCTTCAAATATTCTTATGTAATTTAATTTTATTAATGTTCATGAAAATGCTGTAATTAGGTTACTAGCCTCTTGGAAGTAATTAACTAATTACATATATGTTCGTTGCAAAAGCAGTGTTAGTTTGAAGTACTTGTATTTGTTCAGGACTCAATTTGTATTGAATGTAGTTGATATTGTTTTAGTTAAAAGTACTAGTCGAGATTGGATTCTCAATGTAAAGTGCATTGGGAGATGTTGCCTTGCTCTGCAAGAGAAGCTGGAAAACAGTGTCTGTCTAACTTCTCTCTCTGCCCCACTTCGGGAATCAAATTGACTCTAGTAGGGAGTCTTTTGTTCGACTCCCTAATGGAGTCAGATTGATTCCTGTTGGGACTTTCGTCACTTCCTTCCAACTTCAAGCCTTCCTGATTTTCACCACCCCCTTTGGCCAACTTGAAGCTTCACCACTGTTAACCCATCGCCCATCCAACTCCCATTAATAGCAACTTTAATAATGATTAATGTTTATAAACCTGTCATAATCACTATAGTATGTATTCAAAAATAATAAAGAATGAAAATGTACTGTTACTTTTCTAATGTCAACAGTAAGCCAATGTGGTTAAATACAGCAAGGTAACAGAATGGTTGTGAGAAATCCGAATAAAAGGTGTCTTTAGTAAAATAAGAAATATTACCATTTTTTGGCGATTTGTCTTCTTTCTTAACCTTATGGCAGGTATTTCTATATATTATTTTAGTTTTCTAACTTCACCCTCTCTACTGTAACCTGCTTATATATAACCTTCCTGTTAGCCTGCTGTACCAAACTATATTTACTGTATCATAAAATAAGGTGAAAGTTTTTAGAGCAATTTTTCTATTGTTTTACCCATATCATTTGTTTACCTAATATATTCTGAGGTAAAATGGATAAACCAGCAAAAGTCTCCACACAAATGAAGTTTTATTCAACGCGTTTCGAACACTTTGTGTTCATCATCAGGAAGACACTATAATACAAATTAAATCTAATTAGTTACAAAAATTAGAGTGAAATAATAAAAATAGAAGTTCAAAAAAGTTGTGTGGAGACTTTTGTTGGTTTATCCATTTTACCTCAGAATGAGTAAATACCACACAATTACGGATTGCACAACTAATGATTTACCTAATATATTTATCTCAAATTTATCTATAAAATGTTATTTATGTAATTTATAGTTTTATAATTTTGTTAAACGGTAACTGCTCAAAATAACCAAAATATCTCTCTTATTTATACTAAGTAAGATATGCAGACTAAATAAACCGCAGAATTCAGATTGAAAGATGTAGAATTAGAGAAAAGTCTAACTTTTCGGAATGTTTTCCGATACGTGACTGGTGAACTTAATATGTATATGGTAGGTGTACTTTGAGTGTTGAATTGCCTCTTGTAATAATCAAAAATTCATCAAATACTGGATAATACCTTAGTTTAATGTATTATTATATATATAAAATTATGAGATGATGTATTAGTATAATGTGTTACCATAAATATAGTTAGAAGGTAATCATCAATGATCAAACCACAATATGAAATGGAAAATAAAAAGACTATGATTTTTCAACCGTAACAAGCGGTCTTCATAAGAGTCAAAAACCCGACGGATTATTTTTTTTTTAATAAGTTAATTATTTTACTTTCATGTAAAATTACAAAATGTGATATTCGTGAAGAAATCTGAAGAGCTGAAGAAAAGCAGCACTTTTTATAAGAATACCTTCTGCTGATGGATATTCCCCCTCCCTATGTTTTATATATATATATATATATATATATATATATATATATAAATCAATGATCAAACCACAATAAGAAATGTGAAAACAAAACTAAGATCTTTCAACCGTAACAAGCGGTCTTCGTCAGAGTCAAAAACCCAACTTTGACGAAGACCGCTTGTTACGGTTGAAAGATCTTAGTCTTGTTTTCCCATTTCTTATTGTGGTTTGATCATTGATTGTTATTTCACGTGTTTATGTGAAATCTTTATATATATATATATATATATATATATATATATTCCATGGATTAATATGTATCTAACTAGGTTCATTAAGCTATGTCAAGAGGAGCGTCCTGAAGAGTGGTTGAAAATGAATCCACCCACCAGCTTGTAACTAATCATCTTAAGACAAGCAAGAGCGGGAGAGATACAAAAATGGAAAGATTCACCTCATTATGCCGGATGAACATCTTTTATTACTGTTTTACTTAACTATGGGCATAAGTGTCTTCCGTTTTGTCTCTCTAAAATTTTTAAATTCTTCTTTCGAGGCTAAAAACATTATGATCTCCTGATAACCGTTTCCTAGTATACACTTTTCTATCATAAAAACATTATCGACACCACTTGAGCACCTCCAATGCATACTTTGTTATCCTGAAAACACTATCGACACCACTTGAGCACCTCCAATGCATACTTTCTTATCCTGAAAACATTATCGACACCACTTGAGCACCTCCAATGCATACTTCGTCATCCTGAAAACATAATCATCTCCCGGTAATCGTCTGCTATTATACACTTTCCTATCGTAAAAATATTATCGACCCCACTTGAGCGCCTCCAATGCATACTTCGTTATCCTGATAACATTATCATCTCCAGATAATCGTCTGCTATTATACACTTTCCTATCGTAAAAACATTATCGACACCATTTGAGCGCCTCCAATTACATACTTCGTTATCCTGAAAACACTATCATCCTCATACAAGCGTATCCCTTTACTTACTTTTTCATCTCCGAACATCCTCTGTGTTTTTTTTCTCACCACAAACCCCACCACTCTGGAAAGATGATCACAGTAATATCTCCTATTGCTTATTTCGTTGTCACAGAAACATTATAGTTCTACTCGACTGTCTCCTATTACCTACTTTTTTTCCAAGGGTATGAGTGTTACGAAATAATTTCTACATATTTCCACGTTTACCCATCCTTTAAGCTTAAAAAAAATTTTAAAATTCTTCAAGTGATAGTTCGTATTTAAACTTTTAAATTTACGTATTTGAATAACTATATACTTGTCAATTTTGTTTCTTCGTTTGTATTTGGAAACAAAAATTGCTTTTCTAATTACTTAGGTGATTTCGCATTAAAATACCTAAGCTCGAAGAGGTACCTATTAAAAGTGGTGCAATACCTGATTAGTAGAACATGAATATTCTAACCATGCTGCTGGACATTTGACAGCACTGGCTAGATAACCAAGTTAGATGACATCATTAGAGAGTCCCATCATCATTCCATTAATCTTGCCCACACATCAATATCTGTTTCAAATATCTAATTTCACCTGATTCATCCATTTACGTTGATAACTCTTGACATGTGTTGATTTAGAATTGAACAATCTCTATTGCTAAATCAGGATATCAACATTGAGAGAAAGTTTTGAAAATTCCATCCATCAATATTGTTGTTAATGATTAAGTGATTTCAAATCATTACACAATTTGTTTTTGAAGTCTAAAAATTTTTTTTGTACTTTAAAATGTTGTAACCTCAGAAGTTACAACAATCTGAGTATATGAAAAAAATATTAATAATGGCCTGTAACGTACGAGTTGATTAACCCAATATCAGGTACACAAGAAAAAATGAATAATTCCTTGAAGTATAAGCGTTGGTTACCCCAATCTGAGTACACGAAAAAAGTGAATAATCGCTTGAACTGTACATGTTGATTATACTTATCTGAGGTATAGGCAAAAAAAATTAATAATGCGTGAAGTATACACGTTGATTATACCAATCTGAAATACACGAAAAAAAATGAATAATGGCGTGAAGTTTGCACGTAGGTGATGATGAAAATGGTTTTGTGGTTGTGATGGTGGTGTAGCTGAGTTGTTGTTGATGATGGTGATGATGTGGTTGTGGTGGTGATGATGATGATGATGATGATGATTTTATGGTAGTGGTATAGCTGAATTGTTGTTGATGATGGTGATGATGAGGTCGCGGTGGTGATGATGATGATTTTATGGTAGTGGTATAGCTGAATTGTTGTTGATGATGGTGATGATGTGGTTGCGGTGGTGATGATGATGATTTTATGGTAGTGGTATAGCTGAATTGTTGTTGATGATGGTGATGATGAGGTCGCGGTGGTGATGATGATGATTTTATGGTAGTGGTATAGCTGAATTGTTGTTGATGATGGTGATGATGTGGTTGCGGTGGTGATGATGATGATTTTATGGTAGTGGTATAGCTGAATTGTTGTTGATGATGTGGTTGGTGTGGTCGTTATTGACGACGACAATGATGATGATGACATAAAGGACAACACAACAGTGAAAAAGGTCAAACAGAACTCACTAAACAGGAATTACCTAACCCTGACCTAGAAAATCACTGCTCAACAATATCCTCAAGCAATATAGCAAATAAGCCAAGTTAAATGTTGACAAAGACGAGATGTTCTAGTTTTTTAGAAGTTTCAATGTGATCTTTCTTACTCTCAAACAGAGTTTGTACAATATTATTTCCAAGCCACTCAATAAACTCAATTGAGAACTCTCCAACTGCCTCTGCTAAGTTAACAGAATAAAACTGAAAATCGAGTTTCGCAGTGGCGTTATGTTTTCTACAATATCCTTCAATGCATTTAATAGAGAGTCAAATACAAATTTCGTTTCTAAGATTTTTCATTTTCTTCTATTATTTATAAACACTTCAGCTATTGCCAGTTATCATCAGCAGAAGCATGTGTTCTTCTTATCTAAATGTGTCGAAATATGATTGCTTTTTTTTTCAGTCTGTGTTCTTCAGTAAGTTGACTCTTGGTTTCTATTTGTCAGACCAAATGCATCACTTCCCCTTCATCCGCTCTTCTCAACTTTTGTTGACGAATAGTTGTCAAAATATAGATTGTAATTTTTTTCTTTCAACATGTTTTTGCATAGTTTTTAGTTTTATAAAGTGCGATTAGTTCGCTTTTTTCCTTTATATATATGAAAGTAAAAGCCAAAAGGTAAAATAAAAAAAAACACAGAAAATATGCTCTGAGGTCTTTCAAATTTATGTTATCAGAGAGCAACTAGAAATTGAAAACAAAAGAGCTTAAAGCTTTGTTACAGAAACAAAATATGGGAAGGTAAATAAACAGGTGTTAAAATATACGGAGTTTTAGGATAACAACCAAAAAAAGAATAACTAAAAAGATAAAGGAATAAGAAACATAGTATAAAAGAAAGAAAATCCTTAGGTTACAAGAGGGGAATCGTCAGTTTCATTAGAGTCCAGATTAATTAGTTTCAAGTTATCAAGAGGTTGAATTTGTTTAACTATACCCTCAACTAGAACATTGTCTAATTTAAAGAGTCCTGGGCTGCTGTTAATTAGGGCTTTAAAACTATATTTGATCAAGGCACTATTCACTGGGTTCTTTTTAAGATCTGAAGATAGGAACAACAGTTCAGTAACGCTGCTGACCAAGTGTGTTATATAGAGGCTCGCTATCAATAATGCAGTATATAGGAACCAGGTTAACCCAGTGGCAACGTATTCGCCTCTGAACTGGTAGTCCCGGAGTTCCATACCCACTCTGGTCCGCGATTTATTTACGTGGGAGGTGAACAAATCTGAGCGTGTCGTCCCTTAGAGAGGACGTTAAACCATCGGTATCGAGACTGTACGATGTCAAGTACTCGTTAAAGATTCCTGCTCTAAACATATTGAGTTAGATAAAATTTAGGACTCCCACTGTAGAATCAATCTTCTTTTTGTGGTATCACAAAGGGCCTACGTGTGTTCCCTTGTGAGACTGCCACTGCTGCTCAACCTAAACTAGTATGTTGTATTCTCAAATTAGCATTTTATCGTAAAATCATCAAGTCCTTTGCATAAAAGAATGAATTGTTTTTTATACATTTATTACTAGTACTTGATGAGTGGCAAGTCTTACAGAGGTGCTTTGTGAAGTGGTCTGTTAGCGTGGGCTGCACAGTTGGTGCAACCCTCGTGCTTTCAAACCATCCTTCCCCTAATTAACAATTTCACCACCCCTACATTCGACAAAACAACCCCCCTCCCCCTTCTTCACTTTTGTCCTCACCTCAGCCTTCTAATTAAAAGCATGGTTTTTTTGGTTTTTTTTTTAAGCAGAAATGTTCATCACCTTTTTTCCCTAGTACTACCCCGTTGTTATTATCAATATCTCTTATCCTAATATTGTATACTTCAGTTTACTAATGCCTCAACTTACAAAGAATTCGTTATAAAATAATTTATAAACAAATTCTACGTCTGTTGTTGAACAATTGTTGGGGAACATGAGATTTCATCAGAACACTTTCTGCACCACAGGATAAATTTATCCCACACATTAGTAAATTCTAAACACATATAAAATAACTTAACATCTTTATCTGTTTAGCGGTTGTTAACAAAGCTAACCAGAGGGTGAGTTACTCTTTTTGTCACCTTTGGAGGTAGTATTGTTTCCGCTCCTGTTATCGAACCCTATAAACATCTTATTGAAATCAACATATATTTTTATATTGGTGAATACTTGTATTTCTTCCACCTTATTAACGTCAACAAATAGATGATTGGCATAAAAATCGAATCAAAGCATTTTTGTTTCCCGCATATAATGAAATTCCTGGATGACTGTACAATACAGAAAACATTGTAGATTTATGGCTGTTTACCAGGGATTGTTATATTATATTGGCCATAATGCCTCAAATACAAGAAATATCTTTTAAAACTTAGCAAGGATGATACTGATGAAAACATCTTACCTGTCAGTTTACTATTACATAATAATACAACAATATACTAACATACCTCTTTTAGTAAAATGGATGACATTAATGGGAAGAATATCGTTGGTTAACAGCAATAAGAGTGCTGATATTGGGTACGAATCTAGAGAATTTGAGCCGAAAATCACCACTTTTTCTTTATCAATACCCTTTCGTGAGTTTGTGTTTTTATAAACTCAACTATGACACTTAATTTTTATTCATTCTTCTTTTTTGACGCTATAAGCTTATCGACCTCTATTATATTCATCGACCTTCTTGGCTCTCTCATCGACCCCTGAGGATCGAGAAAGAACCCTTTGGTGATCCCTGGTCGACAAAGACCCCTTTGGAGATCCCTGGTCGACATAGACCCCTTTGGAGATCCCTGGTCTACATAGACCCCTTTGGAGATCCCTGGTCTACATAGACCCCTTTGTAGACCAGGGATTTGATCCCTGGTCTACACAGACCCCTTTGTAGATCCCTGGTCTACATAGACTCCTTTGGAGATCCCTGGTCTACATATTAAATATGATATTTAACAAATTTTGATGCTTAAATTTTTCAGTTCAACTGATTCCTCAGAAGCGGTTTCTATGACAATTCTTTACTCGTACAAGTGAAAATTTTCTTGCAGCACAAGAAAGTATATGTAAATTGAATTTAACAGATATTGATATAGACATAAAAATAATAAATGTTTAAAAAATATTTTATTTTTTTTAGTATGATAAAATGTAAAATTGTAAAGCTCTCAACTGTTTAATCCAGGTCAAAGAATATGATCCACTTGAATGCTGATCCCTGATCAAACTCAATGCGAATATGCTCCTACAGGCTGACCTGTTCAACCTGAACTCTACAATTAATATTCAAAAGTACACTCATACCTTTTAAAATAAATAAAAATAAATTTAATAAACTAAAACCAAAAATAAATTTTTCCATAAGAAATATATCATGAGAAATGGGAAAATCCATTCTGCCAGATCATATACGGATATTAATTTTTTTAATGTTGTAGATTTCTCTATTTAGAAACGTGTATAAAAACTACTAAAGGTACATTAATAAAACTAAAAATAAAATAATAAATTAATCTAAACAATGTTCGTATCATTTAGATTTTGACGACTGTATGTGTCGCAAAATTATGTTCCTATTCATAATTTTGTCAGTATGTCTATTCGAACTCCGATTTGTTTTTTAATTCTAAGTGGAAACCACCAGGCACTACTGTATATATTTGCATATAAATTTCAGGGCTTTTGTTAGCGTTTATTTCTTCATTTGACCTCCCTTCAGAATATCCTCTCCCTGGCACGTACAACGGTCTATTCTCTCTCCAGTTAGCTACGCTCCTGAAATGTTTGCAACATGTTCACAATTCATCACAGGATAAATAATCCATCATTAATTTTCGCCACTACATGCAGTTGGTGCTCTTGCTAATGTGTTTTGTCTACATTTAAAAAGGGTGCCAATTCAAAAATGAGCTACACTTTCCTCCTTTGTACATCCATTATACACCCCTTAAGTATTTAAATCTTTTTATAAAGACGAGGAGGGGAGGTGAGAAAGAAAAAGTCCCGTTCCTTTTCTATTAAAAATATTGCACAAAATAAATTATACTGGTAAATGTTTTTTTTTCTCTTAATTTCAGTATAACATAAAGAAAAAGGAAGAAGTACAGGAGATCCAGCCTGAAGAGCCAGCAAATCCTTTGATGCGCAAGAAAAAGACTCCTGAAGAATTGGCAAGAGAAGCAGAGGCAGAAGATCAGGATGACTTCACAAGTATGTTTTCATTTCCCTTACAGATCAGTGCTACATTTTCAGAACATTATAATGAAGTCAGGCTAGTTTTCTTTTAAGCACCATTTTTCCTTTTGGGTAATTCAACATTATAATATAATGATATATTATAATGAATTCAGACTGTTTCTCATTAGCATACAAGACTAGTGTGCTAGTCGCCTTATCATTACATTATAATGCTTTATTTCAATATTGTAATTATAATGAAATCAGTCTCATTTCATTTGCTCATCATGTGTCTCTTTGATGCATTCTGTCTATGATAATGATATAATTATAATGAAGTCAGCATTTTCAATTGCTACATTGTGACTCTTTTTTGAATCATTTATTATTTTATTGTAATTATATAATGTAATTATATTGCAGTCAAAGTAATTCTCTCTAACTTATCAGACTAGTTGCTTCTTTTTGATCGTGTATCATTATTATATATAATAATTATAAGGGACAATATAATGATGTCAAAGTGATCCTTACTAGCATTATAGTTAACCCTTAAGGTCATTCATGATTAAAGTACTTTGAAGAAATACACAAATAATTTTGTTATTCATACAAATGTTTACTTTAAACGTTTAAAGGCTTTAAATTTCAAACACTATATAAAATCTGTTTAAATAAGTCATCTTACAGACTTTTAAAACTTTAAGAAACAAACCAAAAGCCAGACAAAAGAAGAACGAAAATGCTAGAAACAGTAAAAAAATAAAAAAATGAATTAAATATGTATAAATAATATGAAAAAAATTAAATTGAATATTTGTTCATGCAATAGTTTGGATCTGCTATGGATAAGAAAATTGTGATATGGATATATAAATATAGGAAAACCCTTTGAAAAGTTTCAGTTTTTATTTCGAAAAGGGACGGAAGCTCTGAAAATAGTAGAGGAGGGAAAAACGAAAGAAGAAAGTGCAACCTTCTTTAATGGTTATTAACAATCTCATAGACATTACTAATATTAATTGTAATATATTATTAAATTTATATTACTGAATATTGTTCGCTTCCTGAACAGATAAATACAATATAGTAGATGTGTTTTCGTAGATCTGTTTAATTTAATGGACTTTATATTAGAAGGGTTAAAGATTATTTCAGTTCCTCAACAATCACATTTCAACTATCCTCAGGCTGCAACCATATATAATTTTTACTAAAGTTTAAATTTAATATTATTTTTTCAACATGCATATTCCTATTACACATCCCAATGAATATTCTTTGGGAGATATATTCTACAATACAGCAATACCTTGGTTCTCGATTATAATTCATTCCAGTATTTTGATCGACAACTGATTTGGTTGAAAACCAAAACTAATTTTTCCATAAGAAATACATAATGGGAAATGGGATAAACCGTTCGGATTTAGCCTATAATCCTAAATTCGGCCGCAGTCGGGTTTCGATGATTGTTTGATTTCCAAAATTATGTTCGAATTTTGGGGCTTAATTTTCTCAACATCTCTGTTCGAAATCTTAGGGCGTTCGAATTTCTAGGTACCATTTATATAGCTCTTAAATGAATTCTCAACTTTCATTTCTTAGATATATAATTTAGTTATTTAAATTATACTAAATTTAGTTAATTAATTTAAAGTTATCATTTATCTACTTTTGAAAAAGAACTTTGAAAATATTATATATATGAAAATTTTGGAAAATATTTAAATCTGGGAACTGATGTACTGAATCAGTTTAACTAAAACCAATAAAATCTGTTTATAAACTGATTATGATATGCCACAAAAATTTATTGCAATATGCTTGTAGAGACTTTGTACATTTTTATTTATAACTCTATAGGTTTGGTTAGATAAGTCAAACATTGGCCCTTTGTGATACCACAACAATGAACATTCTACATTGGGAGTTCTAAATTTTGCCTAATTCAAATATACTTAGAATAGGAGATCTTTAAAGAGTACCTGACATAGTACAGGCTCAGAGAAACGCCATGTCATCTCAGAGGGACGACGTGCTCAGATTTATTCACCTTCTGCGTGAATAAATCGAGGGTCAGGTGGGTATTGAACGTCGGATCTACCAGTCCAGAGCAAGGCACTTTGTCCCCGATCTAACCGACCCAATCATAACTCTGTAAAAAGCAATAATATTAATATTAATGTTAAAACTTAAAAAACATCCTGAAAGGTTATAAAAGATAAAGAAGAAAATTATGAAGATAATATATTCATTTATTCTAACAACTAATTTTTAATTATCATTTGTTAGCATTAATAAAACTTTCAAAGAGTTGAGTCGAAATTATAATATTAAATAAGGATGTATAGATTGTAAAGTTACAACATTTCTAAAAAGAAGTAGTATATTTTAAAAGCAAAATTATCATTCTCAGGTAGAAGAGAGGTGTTACCTATTAAAATTAAATTATACTTCTCCTGGCAGCATACATGATTTACGAAGATGATTCAAAGATTGATTTTTCTTATCGTACCTTTTTTTTGGCTATATTAGCTAGTCTGACAATAAAAAAGTTACTCTGGTGTTGTTTCATCCTTTGCTTACCGTTTTTTGCTTCAAGGGATCCAAATTTGGGGAGTCCCTATTTATTTTTTGGCAAACTTCATTTATGAATGGACTTAATGGGCCAGCTTAGCCCGGTAGCAATTTGCTCGGCTCTGGACTAGTAGGTCTGAGGGTTCACTACTCACTCTGGCTCTCGATTTATTCTCATAAGTGATGAATAAATCTGAGTATGTCGTCCCTTGGAGAGGATGTCAAACCTGTTTTGATTAATTCATGTACTTGAGCCTTTCAGCTTCATCACGATAAAGCAGAATAGGTTGATGTTTATTAACATGAAGCCCTTTCGCTATTCCACGAAAAACCAACCGTTTCCTCAAGAATGAGACAAAACGAGTGAGGGGTTAAAGATTATTTCATGAAAAATCTTTCACGAAATAATTGTACGAACGTAAAGTAGCCAAAGTGAACTTTACGGAGGCTGGCTTCCACGACCTACATCAACAGAAGATATAAAACATAAAAGCCTTTATTGTTATGCTTATATTTAAGCCTGGTTGCTTGATGAAAGAGATCATCAAGGATTACAGGGAAAAACATGAAAAGGGAAAAAACAAGACTAAAAGTTAATAGGGAGTTGAGATATTGTAAAGAATAGGTAAGTAAGGGAAGGAGTTAGAGAGTACAACAAAAGGTATAGGCGGAAAGAAGGTGAAGCATCCAGCCTATGAAAACATCGCGACAGGCCAGACAAACTTAAATCCATCACAATCAGCCGTAACTAACCTCGTCCGAATAAATCATAAGCCTTTTATGCAGACAAAGTTGCAGGATTTCACTGAGGGGAAGAAAAATGTCTTAAAAAAGAGAGGCACTAGCCAGAAGAAGAAAAGAAGACGGGATCCAGCTCTCGAACCAGTGCATGAGTGAGCGGACTTTTTACTTAAAGATACCAGCCCAAGACTATGAACCCAAACTGTAGAACCAATACCAGAACTGCTAAAGCCACCACAGAGAATGAGACCAATAAGGGCGGACCACCTCCCAGGCCAGCACGCAGACGAAAGGACTTTCCACCTCCAGATGCCGTCTCAGTGTAGCACTCTAGAAATGTCATAATGTCTATACCTTTCACAACTAAAAAAGGTTGTGCCTTTCTTAGTTCACGCCATCGAAGCGTGTTAAGCCCCCCCCCCCCCCCCACCACGACCAGGTGAAGGCACATCCGGGGGGTGGGGGTTAAGTTGTCGATCCCGAGTCTGTACGATGTCACGTACTCGTTAAACACACCCCACTCTAATTTAAGACTCCCAATGTAATTATTTTCTTTGTATGGTGTCACAAAGGACCAACGTTTGGCCAATGTGAGTTCCCCTGAGGGACTGCCATTGCAACCTAACCAATAGACTCAATGCTTAACCAAAAAACTGAAGTCTATCATCAAAATGAAAGTATTTAATAGTTAATAAAGCACTTTTCTGGCTCAATAAAAACTACTTCTCCGTTATTTCTGACATTAAAGATGCCGGAAGAAAACTACTCGTAATTATAGAATACTTTATACTAAAACATTAAGAGGCACTTATGATTGACGAACTCATAATGCAACCTGAACTACTGACGCCAGAGATATATTCGACCAATTCATTTCCTTTCACGGCCGATTTTTTCATCACTTTGCCTAAGGGTATCAATTTGGAGACAACCTTTTAAGTATATAAAAACTGACAACACAATGCTCGGATCAAAATTTCTCAAAAGCGGATGACTTAAGAGAAGAAACTCTGAAAACACTTAATTGATTAGAAATTTCATAAACATCCATTTTTTTAAAATCATTTTATATATGATTAATTTTTTAAATAGTTATAATAGGTTAAGTATATTACTTAGATATAGTTAACATGAAAGAGTTTTTTTTTATATTGTTTTACAGGTTTGGTTTTTCGGTAGTTACTGCGACCATCTGTAAAGTTTACATATTACGTTTGAATAATGTAACATAAAATAAAAGAAAAATATACTTCGTGTAAAGGACTTTCAATAAATACATATCGTAAAAATAAATACATATAGGAAAAACAATTAAGCTTCTTAAATTTGGATTATTTTTCATTCCTATCATAATTCCGTTTCTGAACAAGTTTAAACCTCAGCATTACTGTTATGTTGCTTACATAACATCTTCATTTTTTATTTATATATTATTGATTGGTAAAAGAACTGATACAATAAAATTAGACAAAACAACGTTTTTTTGTACAAATCGTCATAAAGTATCCAGTTTTTTAAAATTCACTTTTAAATTATAAAATCAAATCATCACTTCGGTAACATCATTTTAGTACTACTCTGTAATTTGAAAAACTCCATATTATAAAGGTTAACTATAGACACCATCAAAGGAAAAAAGAAAATGGTTTTGCTAAAGTAATATATTTCCTGTTTTCTTTGACTTGTAGTGATTTCTTTATTTGTTCAGTTACGTATATATCGTCACATTTCTGTGTTATAAGGTTAAAGAATATTACTGTAATTTTTCAACAAAGTTTATTGTATAAATAAAGTTATATTCTTTAACATTATTTCACTTATAACTTTGTAATGGTCGGACTGTTTAACTTCATTTTGAAGGAACTCCATATTAAAGAATAAAGA